>ML781913.1:663580-694824 GCA_009831015.1 Picea engelmannii | reverse complement strand
GCGAGTAGCCGTCACATCTCTTCTCAGAGATAAGCTGCCACCATTCTAGCGAGTCTTTCACTCTGTATTTTTACAGTCTCTGTACATTTATTTGATTAATAGAAATCATGTATTACTATATATCTGTGTTTATGGTTGCATCTCTAATACATTTCTGTTATATTATTGAATATATGCAATATCTCTGTGCATTTCTTTATTATATCTCTGCTCTCATTTTGTTTCGAAAATAATCCGGATCAGTGGTATCAGAGCAGGCTGCTCTTGATCATTTTTCAGTGCATGTCCCCGACGAGGTACGAGTATAGAAAGTTGGGTCTCGAGCTTGTCTCTCTTGAGGACAATCGCTCTCGGACACCCAAGAAACCCTTAATGGCGGAAGAAAAGAAAAATGATGGAGCAGACGATCCTATCAGTCTGTTGCTTGAGCAAGCTCTCACACGACATAGGGACGAAATGATGGAGAATTTTTCCCACATCCTTCAATGCCTACTGATAGCATCAGTCACATCTTCATCAGGAAGCCACTTTGGAGGCACCTCGCCCTTCAAGGTACAGGTTAATTTTGATATTCCCGTATTTGAAGGTCAAATAGATGCAGATGCCCTGGATAAATGGTTAAATCTGCTAGAAGGTTATTTCTCTGTTCATAATTTTTCAGACAAGGAAAATATCACCTTCGCACTCCTTAAGGTTCTCCCCCATGTCAAAAATTGGTGGGAAACTTACTGGAAGTAGAGTTCCACAGAGGAGTCTGGAATATATGGGGCCGATCCCACTTGGGATTTTTTTGTGGATACGACAAAGAAACAGTATTACCCTGTTGGAAACTATGAGGACCAGTACATGAGATGGACCACACTGTGGCAAGAGAGGGGCCAATTAGTTTCGGAGTTCACCAATAGCTTCCATACCTTGTGCACCAAGCTGGGTATCAAAGACTCTGAACGACATTTGGTTCTGAAATGCCATGGGGCTCTACATAGATACATCCAAAGTGAAATGGATTTTCTGGACATATCATCACTCGGTTCTGCCTATTGATATGCTGTTAAAATCGAGACAAAATTTAAGCACCAGAATAAATGGGAGTTCAGGTCTGCAAATCCACAAAAACCAAAGTATGACAAAGATAGCCCTAACAAACAGTCTCCTAAAAACTAGTCCAAGCCACAGGAAAAGAAGGGTCACGGGAAGACAAAGAAGGACACCAGGAAATGGTGCGATTTCCACAAAAGCCCCTGGCACAACACCAACGAATGTCGCTCAAAACAGTCATTGGCGGCCGAGATCAAAGACAAGGAGCCGAACCCTGATTCAGAATCTGATTCTGAAAATACTAGTAAAAGACAGATCATCGACGCAGACCCCACTGCTATTGTCACGACCGCAACAATTCAACCAGAAGAACCAACAGATCCAGAAGAGGGGGATTTCCTTTTTTATTCACAGATGTGGGTGAAGGGGACCCCACTGCATTTTATTGTTGATAGCGGAAGCCAGAAGAACCTCATCTCAGCAGAGGTCATTAAACAGTTGGGATTGTCGACAATACCACACACACAACCATACAACATTGGGTGGCTTCGCCAAGGACGAGATCTTCGTGTTAGCCAGCAGTGTCGATTGTCATACGGAATCCAACCCTTCGAGGATGAGGTATTATGTGATGTTTCCCCACTGGATGTCTGTGATTTTCTCTTGGGCCAACCATATATGTGGAAACGCCATGCTATCTATGAGTCTCGACCCCGTAGTGTCATTATTACTCTGGGGGGTAATCTCTACAGGATACCAGAGGTAGTTCCAACTACTTCCCCACCTAAACAGTGCTGGAAGGTAGTATCTCATACTACAAAATTCATCTTCTCCACAATCTGTTCAAAAGGGGAACAAAAGGATACTACAACCACTACAGCCTCGGCCCAAGCACCTTCTATCCAACAGAAGCAGGTCAACAAGGTTGCAGCAAAGTGCAAAGATTCCTTCTGCACATCATCCTCTCATGTATCTCGACTTGTTGAGCAGCCTCAACCGCAACAGGTTCGTCACATATTTCCACAAACTAAGCAACGCGACGTCTCCAGTAAGACAAACAACTCACCAAGATGCAGATTCAACAAATTCTTTTCCCTCTCCCCCGGGAACTCAACGCAATGGAGACCATTACTTCTTAAGGAGGGAGGATTGATCCTGGTGGATATTGGTGGCCACCCACCATTTCCAAATGGCCCAAAATAGTTTTCTGGCCATTTTGGCAATTTACTATTTTTAGCAGGTTTTAACTTCCGGGGCCATTTTGAGGGTCCAAATGAAGGTTTTTCGAGATCGAGGTTCTCATTGATAGCTGAAGGCATGATTGAGTCCCCAAAATGAATCTCCTCGAAAATACCTTTCCAACAAKCTATCACACACCTAAAACGAAGATCGTATGCAAACGTTACGACCCCGGGAAGTTGATGTACTCACTTACCCAAACGGGGCCCACATGAATTTTGGCGATTGATCTCCTAGGGTTAGGTTTTTGGATGTCTAGGACTTTTGGCATTCCCGTTTATTGTAAAAAGGCCTCTAGAGCCTCATTGTAATCATCTTCTTGCGAATGCGAGTAGCCGTCACATCTCTTCTCAGAGATAAGCTGCCACCATTCTAGCGAGTCTTTCACTCTGTATTTTTATAGTCTCTGTACATTTCTTTGATTAATATAAATCGTGTATTACTATATATCTGTGTTTATGGTTTCATCTCTGATATATTTCTGTTATATTATTGAATATCTGCAATATCTCTGTGCATTTCTTTATTATATCTCCGCTCTCATTTCGTGCCAAAAATAATCTGGATCACATATGGTATCTAGATTCAGGCTATAGTAACCACATGACATGAAACTTAGAGTTGTTTTCTAGTTTCGATAAGTCAGTCCAAGCTAAAGTTAATCTTTGAATAGATATCCAAGTCACTGTCTTATGAAAAGTAAGTATTAACATTTTAACTAAACAAGGAGAACAAAAAGTGATGGTTGAGATATATTATGTTTCTGTTCTGAAGCATAATTTGATGAGCACAGGATAGTTGTTACATAAAGGATACATAATCTACATGGATGATAATCATTGTGTGATTATGGATAGATATCCAAGCAAACAACTTATTGCAAGAATTCAAATGACAAGAAACAAAATGTTTCCATTCACATTGAAACCAACCAAGAAAAAAAATAGAATGCATGCTATTGGAAAAGAAAAATATGTGCAGTTAGAAACGACATTTACAACAGAATGTGCGCAGAGTTCCAATAAATAAAATAATGTGTGAAGTATCAATAAAGAAGACCGTGTCACATAGATGAAGGAAACGTTCCAATCTGAGGTGCATGATGATTCCTATCTATGACATTTTAGATTTGGGCATTTGAACTTTGGAGGTATGAAGTTGCTACACACAAATGATATGGTAAAAGGTTTTCCATTAATTGAGAAACCAAAAAGAATATGTGAAGATTGTATTTTTAGAAATAAGCATAGATAATCATTTCTAGTTGGCAGGTCATATAGAGAAAAAGATCCACTCAAAATAGTACATTCATAAATTCGTGGACCAATGCAAACTTCATCTATAGGAGGAAGTACTTATTTTCTGACATTTATTGATGGTTTCTCAAGAAAAACATGGATTTATTTCCTAAAACACAAATATGATGCATTGGGTTGTTTTCAACAGTTTAAATCACTTGTGGAGAAGCATAGTGGTTATTACATCAAGTGTCTAAGAACTAACAGAGGAGGAGAATACACTTCAAGAGAATTTAAGAAATTTTGTAAATTTAATGGAATCTACAAGCAATTCACTACGTGGTATACACCACAACAGAATGTTGTCGCAGAAAGAAAGAACAAAACCGTCATGGAGATGGTGCACAATATGTTGGTAGATAAATATTTGTTAAGTGAGTATTGGGATGAGGTAGTAGAAACTGCAGTATACATCATGAAAAAATGTTCGACAAAGAGTGTGAAGAACAAAGTTCCTCAAGAAGCCTGGACAAGAATGAAGCATAATGTGGCGCACTTAAAAGTTTTTAGTTGTGTCGCATACACACATGTTTCAGATGAGCTGAGAAAGAAACTAGAAAACAAAGGACAAAAATTTATAGGTGATGGGTATTCTAAAGATACAAAAAGATATAAGTTGTATGACCCTATCACAAAAAAAGTCATAATCAGTCGCGATGTTCACTTCATGGAGAATGAAGCATGGGATGAAAGCATAGCAAATATAGTCATAATTATTGATGTTATGGAGCATGACGATATAGAAAAAGAGATGGTTCAAACACCAAGTATAAGTTAGTGCAAAGTTCCTTCTACATCTGTGAGGCACATCCCACAACAAACAACTCTAGTAAGACCAACAAGTGCATAGTCTACACCTAAGGTGCACCAAACTCCTGCAAGTTGTCGGAGTAGTTCTACATCCCCAGATCCAACATTAGGAAGTCTATTTCCAAGAAAGACAAGAATTTTCCACGACATCTATAATGAGGACACCACAAATTCATTATCTATTTTTTCTCTATTTTCATAAATAGATGATTCATCAACTTTTGAAGAAGCTGTCAAAGATGATGTATGGGCTCAAGCCATGGATGAAGAAATCAAATGCATAGAGAACAATCAGACATGGAAGTTGGTAAATGTACCTAAAGATAAGGATGTGGTAAGTGTCAAATGGATTTATAAAACCAAGCAAGATGTAGAAGGAAATGTGTAGAAGCACAAGGGAAGGTTACTTGCAAGAGGCTTTACAAAACAACCTGAAATTGATTTCAATGAAACATTTGTGCCAATTGCACACATGGACACAATAAGAATTGTGTTGGCCATTGTCGCACAAAACAAATGGTTTGTTTATCAAATGGATGTAAAGTTAACACTTTTGAATGTACATTTATAAGAAGAAGTATATGTGGAACAACTACAAGGCTATGAGGTTCCAGGATAAGAAACAAGGTATATAGGTTGAAGAAAACATTGTATGGATTAAAGCAAGCTCCTAGAGATTTTTACAGTTGCATAGATTCCTACCTCATTGAGAATGGATTTCAGAGAATTGAATGTGAGCCAACACTGTACATCAAATAAAATCAACAAGGTAACATGTTAATCGTTTTCTTATATGTAGATGATTTGATTTTTACAGGTGATTTTGGCATAGAAGAATTTAAGTCATTCATAACATGAGTTTGAAATTAATGATTTGGGACTTATGAGATATTTTCTGGGTATTGAAGTTCACATGTCCAAAGATGGTATATTTTTTTCACAATCTATGTATGCGCATAAAGTATTGAAAAGATTCAACATGAAAAATTCCAAGGTATCCCCAACACCTGTCATAACATGATTGAAGTTAAGAAAGAAGATAAAGGGTCCAAGCTGGATCCCACACTGTTTAAAAGAATGGTAGGAAGTCTTATTTATCTAACAACAACAAGACCTGATATAATGTATGGAGTGAACTTGATTTCAAGGTTCACAGAAAATCCAAAAGAATCCCATTGAAAGGAAGGGAAGAGAATTATTAGATATGTGAATGGAACAAAATATTTTAGCATTATGTATTCTACTTCAAAAGATTTCAAACTTATTGAATACACTGACAGTGATTGTGGAGCAACATAGATGATAGGAAACCTATGGGTACACATTTCATTTTGGAATAGGTATAATATCATGGGCATCAAGGAAGCAACACATAATGACGCTTTCTTCAACAGAAGTGGAGTACGTCACAACTTCAAGCACAACTTGTCAAGTGGTTTGGATGAGAAGAATGCTAAAAGATTTGTTATAGGAACAACACAAGTCAACTACAATATTTTGTGACAACAATTCAACCATGATGTTATCAAAGAATTATGTGTTTCAGAAGAAAACTAAGCATATTGATCCAAGGTATCATTTTATCAGAAAAATGGTAAATAACAAAAAGATATGTTTAAAGTTTTGCAGGTCAAAAGAACAAATTGCAGACATATTTACAAAATCCTTAGCAAGAGATAGATTTCAACATCTGCACAGTAGTTTCGGAGTCTGCACATTAAGAGATAAATGACACTTCATGTCAATTTAAATTCTTGATGCAATTTTTTGTAATCCCACCTACCTGTAATTAAGGGGGAGTGTTAGAAATAATAATTACAAGTAGGTGAGCTTTACATCTCCGTCGATTTGTCCGTGAGTCATTCAATATGCAAATACATATTCGCAAGTTTATGCAAACTTGGTTTTGTGAGTCTGCAAGAACGGGTCTTATTTAATGAAATCAAACTTAATCTTTCTCGATTCCAATTAATTAGATAGAAGTCATTCGAATTTATTGTTGTATTAATTATTTGAGTCAATCTAACTTCTATAGGAAGACTCAGTTTCATCTATATATGTTTGAGTCTGTAACTCGACATGTAAAGAGCGATAAATACACAACAAAGCAACAACGGTAGTTGAAGGTAGTCGAAGAAGTCTGAAAGTTCAAGCTCTATGTGTTTGTATTTTGTAAGTTGCAGAAGATTGTTCAGAAGTCATTGGAGCATAATCTCGTCATAGTTATTGTGTTTTTTTATCTATTTCCAAATTTTTATCTATGAATCATGAGAGTTTAGTAACGAAGTTTTGTGGCGCGCAGTATTTGTAATTGCGTTACCCCTTTGCTTTCCCTTTTGCAAGGGGAAGGTGGCAACTCTTTCCAATATGGGAAAAAAAATTAGTTTGTTTCTTTTGTGAGCCCTTTCGATCTGAAATGAAGAGTCTAATTACAAGTTTATCGAATGACCTGTTTCCTTCCAGTTTTCCCTCCCTCTACATATTTGAATAAATTTTATTTTTGTCTTGCGTGACTCTTGATAGGAGTGCATTTTCTATTGAAACATAATGAATTATAAATTTGATATTTCTTTAGAGTCTTCGATTTATATTACTCCCGATAAGTGTGCTTATGAAGAAGACAATGGTGTATTGAAGCGAATGAAGTCCTTCATTATATCATTTAAAATTAGTTATGGTAAACACTAAACGTAATCCTCAACATTGGGCAAAATGTTTTATATTTTGACTGGGAAGAAATTTGTTTCTGTCTACAGTAAATTGATGCGCATTGCGCAAACGTTTTCTGTTTTGATTGGAAGGAAGATTTGTTTCTCTCGCCACTAGTGCTTATCGGTAAATGATTGGAAAGCAAACGTTTTCGGTTTTGATTGGAAGGAATATTTATTTCTCTTGCCACTAGTGCTTATCGGTAAATTATTGGAAAAGAAAAATAAGTGAGACAGAACCTGAACAAATGACACATTTCTTGCGCATTCATGTTAACAAGTCTTCTAATGTGTTTTCTGCAATTATGAGGTCTAGGAAATTGCATTAAGACTCCTTTACAAATTCCCTTTCTAGGAAGTTAAAAAGGAGAAAACTAGAAAGTTAAAAGTTAATAACAATCAGAATGAAATGGACATAACCTGGTAAACTAAGAGCGCTGGAAACCTCCATGGATGCAAATAATATCAATCAAATTTGGTGGATAACGGTGAAGGGTGAAGGGGATCTAATTGAATCCCTGCTCGGTACAGAACAGAATTGATGTAGGAGGAGGGGGGATTGAATCTGGTTGTTTGGACGGCATCGTGAGGCTATAAATGCTGGTTCAGTTCATATTAACTTCCGTGTGGGGTAGGCACTGAGGAAACATCCGTTGAAATGCGCATTTTCAATAGAAATTGTTATTCCATTAACATCCAGCCAGTTGGGCTGTGGAGCTGTCACGCGGTTTAGCCGTGCTCGAGACTCAAAACTGATATTCCCGATGAATGGCTGAGATCTCGAGTTGTCTTCGTAAGATGAACATGGAACGGTGGTTAAAAGCAGTGGCCATCAACTGGAAGTCACCAAAGGGTGAACACTGAGGATTGGCCTTCATTAATTTCGACACATGGTCAACAGAATACTGTAGTCTATATATCTTCTACTGGAAAGCAAACGCGGATTTCCGATAGAAGCCATACACCAGCTAGGCCAGGTGAGGAATACAGAGAAATTAGCTGTCACCCAGCTTATTTGTGTCGATAGTTCACGTTCATGGTGCCATGATACTCTGTTATTTTCTTAGTTGAGATTGGGGTGTTTTTACACGTACCGATGAATTAGGATAGGGGAGTAAAATACCATTTTTCACCCTCGGAATTGAACTAAATTTTTTTGTAATTGGCCCTATATACCGTTTGTTGATAGGTGAAGTAACATTTCTAGATATAAATAATCCCTCCGAGGAGTACTATTATTGTAAAGGGCTTTCCCACATGCACATCTGTTTAACCTAAAGTTCTAGTTACATATTTTATCTAGGACTGTTTTCCATATATTAAATATTTACAACATTTTTTTAAATTAGAAACTCCTCGGCTTAGTTGTTAGTCTATTAGAAGTTTTGAGGTTTATTTAACCTCATATCGAGGCGAGTACAATTTTGATGAAATGTTTCATTTAAAACTGAGCAAACATATAATATATTCAGTCTACATTTTGGTGAAGTAGATTAATGTTAGATTTTGGGATAGCATTAATTTACAACATTAAATGTTTGAACTTAATCTATGTTTATTGGATATTTATGACATATTCAAAGCGCCGAGTCCCATGCAAAATTTAGAACCTAGTTGTGGAGGATGAGTCCCATGCAAAATTCATTCAGGAAGACCATGTCAAGGTCGAAAAGGTCGAACATGACTAAGCCCATTCCATCATGCCCAGTCTCCATGCTTTTTTCATATTCTTTTTCTATAGTTATAGTTAAATTCTCATTTCTTTTTCTATAGTTGAATTCCCAAGCTTATGGAAGATACAAGGTGAGAACTGTGTCTATAGGTTGAAACAAATGAATGTTATAAGTTCTCTCTTTAACTCTTAATACAAAATTTCAATTATTATATACAATGTCAAATCCATGTACATACATGCATGATAGTTTTTTACTCGTTGGAGCCACCTAATTTAAATGTAAATTTGTGTGAGTTTAAATGTAAATTTCGATGTAAGATTGAAATAAGATCTAAATTTATTTCTACAAAAAATATGCATTTTCTTTATTCAAAAAAATCTAATGTTATGGGAAGACATCTAAAGTTTGAAGGAAAAAGTAACCATAGTTCTTACAAGCTACCCAACACTTGAGGGAATTTGAGACACAACTCTTGTAGTCATTTCTATGTAACAAACTACTTGAGCTAGGAAAAAAACATCAAAAGCCTTCTCAACTTCACCACAAGGATGAAGAAAAACTTCTAAAGGATAAATTTATAGAAAAGAAAATTGTGCACACATAAAAACTAGGAGAATTCGAGATGAAGAAATAATAGATAAACCCTCATAGATAAATTTATTTTTTTCAAAATGAAATTTTACCTCTCAAGCCTTAACAAGATCATCATTAGACTATGTTGGGTGTTTGAGTTGCTTGCTTGCTTCAACGAGCTTTTGCATGTGTTCATTTTCGTCCATGCCAACCTTCCCCCCCAAAAAAAACCTAGGGTTTAAAGCCACATCATTGGTTGAGGGTTTGAGTTTAGCTACTAGAACTTGTACTAGTAATGTTATTCTATCTTCATTGAAAGATCACCCGACCCCTTGCAATTCACTGAAGGGAAAATTTTAGGGGATAAATGTTTCCGATGCGTTAGTTTTCCATGCCTTTTCTAAAATAATATTTGTCAATGTCCATTTTTTCTAAAAATGATTTTCCCAAATTCTATAGGATAAAATTATTTAAACTTAAAATAATCAAAATTTTATAGAAATTACATAAAATTCTTAGAAATTTGAATATTTTTACAAAAATATTGCCAAACATTTTACAAGTTTGCATATTAAGGACTAATAAGATTTGTCAAGGTTTGTACATTTTAATATAAATTTCCATCTATTAAATTTTCCCTCATTCATGCCCCCCTATTCAAATATTAGTGAACGATGTTTTAACCTTTGTTTCATTAAACCTTCTACATAAAAACACAAAGAGTTTAACCATTAGTCAAATGAGGGATCGTCCAATGAAGAATAACATGTATTGATTCCTTCATGACTGCCATCTCTAGAATTATTCTTGATTTCATATTACATTCCATAGATTATGCTCAAAGGTTTTCTTATATAACTCTCGGAATTCCTTTATGTTGATGTTTTAGCACCGGGAAGACATTCTCCCAGATTAATCATTGTTATAAGGGCTAGTCAACTCTGGTAGCTAGGCCCACGAGTCAACTAAGAAATATTCGGTCGATCGACGTAGTCAAAAATGTAAGTTGGTCGATGTATCTAATAACCAAACGACCTAGAAAGTTAAGTAGTTACAACTTCCTAGTAACTAGATATATAGAAGTATAAATAGACAAGCACATAGAGACTGTTTAAGAGGCTACGTGAGAGATTGTAAACATTGTATTGCATTGATATATCCTTTAATAAACATAGATCTTTGGTCTCTCACTACTTATGTATGTCTTTGTCTATATCTATATGCATGTTTCTTCTCTGTTGCTTATGTAAGGATTATTGGTAACTCTCCCTACCTTCCCCTAGATTACAACATTGGTTCTATTGCTGGTAGTTCTGAACCTGGGCATGTAGAAGTATACATAGATGTTAACCGTACAAAACATACATGAATGTGGGAGCACAAGACTACAAATTACATAAATTTTTTTATGTGAGAATAAATAATTTCTCACTCACAGAAGCAAGAGCAAGATTCTCTTCAAAAACCCACGAAATATTTTTAGAAGTCATCCGTAGAGCATTATTTTAGTACCTCAACAAGTCAAGTAATGCGTAATTTGACAACCAACGAGAAACTATCCCTCAATCTTACGAGCAGAGGACGAATGAATTTGCACGATTGGTTCAAGCAAGTTGTCGAAGACTATATTTAGAGAAATTCATCGAAGATCGAACATCTCTTGATAAAATCAATGAAATATTTTATAGCGAATTACAAGACAAATTCTTGTGCACTGTCTCGACACTGCTTCATGAATTCCTCCTCGATAAGGGAGTCAGTGACATTGTCGAATATCGACTTAGACTAAGCACACCATTATCAAATAGTAACTATCAAGAGAGGGATGAAGAATCGAAAGGATTTCTAGATGCAAAGTGAAAAGATACAAGACATACGTGGGATTATTTTCTGAATAAATGAACATGGCCAGTATTACCTACATTGAGTAATTCAGGTATGCAATGAGGGTTGGTCGAATCTGTGAGATGACACAAGGAAAGCATACCATAAGTTTTGATTTCTTTAGCATAAATCTTGTCGAGTGGAAAGAAAGAACACAAGAAATCCACTGACATTCAGATATTGGAATGGGACAAAAGGAAAAAGAAAAGGGAAGAAGTTTATAACTTGTGGAACAATCAGAAGTCGAATAGAAATATTTTGAGGGAGGGTCAGCCTGATATAGTGCATGAGAAGTTTGATTCTAAAACGAATTGACCAGATCTGGCAATAACAACAGTTGCAGTGACTCCTAAAAGAAGTAGTGATGTAGATTTGATAGAGACTAGATTGAATTCCTATCAACCGGAAGAATAACCTGAAAGCATGGATTATGAAGAATTATGACCAGTGATACACACTTCCCCCATGCTAGAAACTAGCCCATGAATAAAAGAATTCCTCCATCAATGACTGTAGATTGATGACCAATCTGCAATATTATGGTACATAGCTCACGACCAAGGAAAATTAAGATATGTGCCCATTGTTGATCCAGAAATAAATAAAACTGACAACATGCTCATACAAATTAAGGATATCACCGACACAACCCTCTACCAAATTTATTATCAAGAGAAGAAACTAGTTACAGTTGTGAACCGACACGACCATTATGTTGGGTTGTTATATTCTTTGCAGTGAAAGTATAGTCGAGATAGATTGACTTATGGTCGAAGGTCGAGGTGTATCAACAACAGTCAAGATCGAGGTGGATCGACTATAAGTCAAAGGTTGATGGGAGTCAATCGAGCAAAGTGGAATTCGAATATATCGATGAAAACTCAACCAACAAGAGGTCAAAGTGTGGGTGTGAGACGATCGACTAAAGACCGAATGAAGGACCGACTGGTAGTTGACTGGTAACCCAAATTGGAGTTGACTGTAACAAGATATGAGGATTTGCGGGATTTTTAGCCAATGATATGCATGGATATGTAATCATTTTTGGGTGCCAATATTTAGGGTTTTTACTATTGTAAATCCTATAAAGAGGCATTTTGTAACACTAGACTACTACATATGGGTGGATTCTTCCATGAAATTTTTCCATGTTTGCATTATTTTCATGTTATTTTTAAATAGGGTGGGATTTTCGTTGATATTTCCACAAAAGTTCGTCGATATAGCCACAAATAGGTTTTTTAACTTGGTCAGGATTTTCTTCGCTATTTCCATGAAAGTTCGTCACTATTTCAATGAAAGTTCGTCACTATTGCCACGAAAATTTTTCCTATCTCATTGGTCGGTGTTAACGGCTAGTTGACTAGTTGATTTATATATACGTGAATTTAAGAGACTTTGTGACACAATTGCTATAGTTGCGACACTGTTCATGGAGCTGTTTATTTTTTCGGTCACCCACCGGTTGAATAGATTCAATTCTCGATCTACATAGCTCAGATTTTGAGCTTCCAAGGTTAGTATGTTTTTTATTTATTTCTGTACTCATTTAACTTGTAAATTTTTGTTCAAATGTTCAAATTTCATGTAGCTTGTTTTTTCCTTGATAATATATTATATGTGTAGTACCATATTTCATGTCTTTGGTTTTTGGATCTATTTAGTATATTCTATGGAAAAGGGTATGTGGATTCGATAATATTCCAGTTTTATGGAATCCACATACCCTTTTCCCTTCAATCGTAGCTATAATGCCTCTCTTTTCATTGATAAAGATATGGAAGTGCTCTTGAAACTCAACCCTAATCAGTGAAATGATAGTAATTGATTTCATTTTCATCTTTCTTTTATTTTTAAGAACTAACAAAAAAACACCAACTAAGCTTGATTGAAGATTTGATACCATATGTTACATCCCTAGTACCCAAATGGGATCACACTTGCATAAATTGAAAATAATATAACAGTGGCAATAATGGTTGGGATACTTGCACACCTAATGGTTGGCTAGCACTTACTAATTCAATTAAATGAAGGGACAAAACTCCATGAAAGACATCTTCAATTTGATTGTTATATTGATAAATGATATGTTATGGTATATATAAGATAGGGAGGAAACTCATGTTTATAACAATAAGATACATAAACACTAACCCTAAACTTATGTTAGGTATATATGTTTTTATTATATAAAGGAAACATTTGTACACATATGAGCTTATTATAAAGATGTTATCTATGTTGTGATTAGGCACATAACAATCACTTTTAACTAACCACTTTCAACCATCTTAGCTTATGGTTAGCCACCTTGAAATTTCTTGGCTTATGATGACGCAAGTTTAACAAATGAACTTATGATTATATACCATACTTTTCCAATATAAATAAAGTATATATGTTTCAACTTTCTCAATAAAATCCACATTCCTTTTTCTTATATGTGATGTTGTTTCTCTCAATTTTTTATAATCACACACAATTCTAGATGTAGTGATTAACTTTAGTTTGTAGTTGATGTAACTTGTTTATACACTATTCATAAGGAGTCTAATATATAAAAAATTCACGACTAAATCTATGATTATAACATGATGAAATCTACTAGTCGTACAATGAAAAATGAGAACATGCCAAAGTGCCTCAGAAAATAAAATTGTGACAACTGTAAATAGCATAAAATTGTGACCATTGTATGTAGATGAAAATCAACACATCATAATTTAAACCAACCCAACCAAATTGTGGATGAAAAGTGGCTGAAATTCTTTCTTTAGTGGTGAATTTCAAAGATTGGCATTTTGTCTACAAAACAACTTAGAGGCTAGTGTATGGTGTCGAGTGATTTAGGTTTGAGAAATTTTGACCACTTTCCTTAAATGCTGTGTAATTATTTTCCATGGTGATTCAATACACAATACTCTAAAGTATAAATTGAAGAATATAATAGTTAATCGATAATAATAAAAAAAAAAACCGTGTAAAAATGTCTTAAAATAAACAATTGTGAGGATTGTAGGTCACTGTAAATAAACATATCATAATCGAAAGGAGTAGATAAAATATAAAATTTTGACAACTTGTTGTTTGGTGTAGGTAAGACAATTACTTATGAGGACAAGGATTTGTCACTATGAATGAAAAGGCCACGAATCTTGCTCGGTTAAGAGCAACATTAGAGGCAAGGGGCGATGGAAAATGTTATTTCTCTTTCTATGATTGGAGAGGCTTGCAAAAAAAAATAATTTTAATAACAACACCTCAAAGACATTGTAGGGAGAAGGGGCACGGCGAAGGGGGTTATGAATATCATCCCTTGGTAAGAGGATTCAATATTTAATGTATTCTCTATAATAATCAATATGTCATGAATTTTAGTAATATTTCTTATCAAGATTTTTATATTTTCTATACACGCTAACTTTTCTACGTTGTTTTTAAATATATATATGATTCCCCCAAAATGTCAACCTCCAAATATTTATTTGCCAAGTACTAGCAGAAATACTCCTTTACAGGGTGATGAAATTCGAGATCAAAATATTGAAGTTGTTGATCAAGTTATTAATGATGATATGGATGGAGATAACGTTAGTGATTCAAATCAGGAAGATGAGATACATATATTGATCCAAGACACATTTGATCCAATGGATGAGGACAGCCAGGATGATAGTCATGATGTTGATCCTCTACTCGAGAAGTCACGTCAAACTCTTTATGAAGGCTCAACAACAAATCTTTTATCTATTATATTGTTATTGGTGAACCTAAAGGTTTTGAATGTTTTATTAGACACATGCGTCACACAGATAATAAGGTATTTAATTTGTTAATTATTTATCCCTGTATGTTCACAAATACTTAAAAGGTTCAATTTTTTCCTATATTGCTATTGTTTTCTAATTTGTAAATTAGTAAATTGGATGAGATATTGATGATTAATATTGTTTACATTGATTTCTTGTTTAAAATTTTGTAGATTGTTAGGTGAAGTTCTATTACCGACCTCAAATATTTTTCCACGCACATATTGAGAAATATCCATGATTATGAAAGAAATTGGAATGGACTATCAGATTATTTATGCATGTCCTAATGATCATATAATATATTATGGACAATATGCATTATAGAATGAATTCCCACAATGCCAAATAAGTAGATATCGAACCGATAAAGCATCAAAGAATGTTCCTCACAAAGTTCTTTGTTATATTTTGATAATTCCATGTTTCCAGCGGTTGTTCAGGTGCCAATGTATAGTAGAGTTTATGGATTTCCATGAAAAGAACATAAGTCGAGACGATGTTCTTCGAATTCCTGTAGATGGTTCTGCATTGAAGTACATCGAAGAAAAGTGGCCAATTTTTAAAGAAGAACCTCGTAATGTTAGACTTTCGTTAGCAGCTAATGGTGTCAATCCATTTTGAGAGCTTCATTCTACATACTCAGTGTGGCCTGTTTTTGTTATAAAAAATAACCTTCCTCCTTGGATTTCGATCAAGAGAGAGAACACAATGTTGGCAATGATTTTTCCAAGTATTTAATTATCTTTTATTTTCTTTAAAGTATGACAAAATATTTCATTTCTTTGTTTCATGCATGGTAATTATTTCTTTGATATATAACGACATCTACATAAGTATAATTAATCATGCAATATGTTGAACCAATTAGGTAGGTACCAGGTTAAATATATGAACATATATATTGAGCCTCTTATCGATGATTTGTTGAAGTTATGGGCTGGCGTCACTATGTATGACATCTCTAGAGCAATAGGGCAAAAACGATTTCAATTCCATGGAATACTATCATGGACAATTCATGATGCTCCCAGGTTAACACATTTTTGTGGTATATTGTTACTTTATTTTTAGATTTAATATTATATATGTTTATTGAAAATATCATGCATTATTTTAAATTGTAACTCTAATTTGACACTACATTAATTCATATGTCTTGTAGGTGTTCAAACAAAGGGTAAATTTGCATGCCCATTTTTTGGTCTGAGGATAAAATCTCATCGTTCAAGGAGTTTAGGAAAGGAAGTGTTTGATGAGTATAGGCATTTTTTGCCTAAGAACCATAGTTATCAAACAACAGATAAAGCAAAATTCAATGGTAAAGAAGAACATGTAAAAAAACCACCAAGAATGACACCTTGTCTATGAAAGTTGGAATTTATTAGAAATCATCAAGGTACACAAATTATTTATGTATGACATATTATATAAATATTTGGTTGATTTCATTAGTATTAATTTCATTTTGTCCCATTAATTAGTGTTAATTTCAATTTGTTGATGTTTCATGAATGTCATTAAGGCACAAGTGGGCTTCCATGAGGAATGAAAAGTTACCTAATGCAATTCAGTAGATTTCCATACTACGAGCACCTACAAATAGTTCATCTGTTTGATATAATTCATATCGGGAAGAACATAACAGAATTGTTATATGGAAAATATTAGATGGAAGGACTGACAAAGAGAGAATTGGAACCGACAAAGAGAGAATTGGAATGATATGTTGTGACATCCAGGAATATAATCACACATTGCAAAGTGTTATTATTAATTCTAATGGTGGTGATCATGAACAAAATACTATCAAACACAACAATTCAGAAACTTCATGCAATTTTTCTCAATCAAGAAATCAATTCAATGCTAAACTACTCAGAAAATGATTCTAGTATCCAAAATCCAATCGTGAATTTTTTTTTGTTTAAATGTGAATTATAGTAAACTTGATTCAAAGATTCTTATGCTAACTAGATTTAATTATTTGCAAGTTGTAAGAAATTTGGAGGCAAACATCATATAAACAAAAAACACACTCTCATTATAATTAAATAAGAAGCAAAAACAAAACCAAATTTTCAAAAAGAAAACCAAAACTTCAAACAAGAGGAATTTCTTGGAAAGATAACTTCAAAGATCAAATGGAACAATAAAAAAATCTCTAAATCTCCTTGTAACAACTTTCATGCAATCATATAAATGAGAAAGTATCAAACCGACTCCAGATCCAAAAGAGGAAGAGTGATTCAAAACAAGGAAGAATGATGTCAATATATTTTAAAAATCAAAGAAATCATCAAAAAACCATGGAAATCAAATGGTCGTAAGATGTACAGAAGACATATCCTAATAGAAGCAATCCTGGGTAGATCAAAAAACCAAAAATTACACCCAGAAAGGTATCTCCAAATTTTTTCAAAAAGAGCAGAAAATCGGCGATCTCGTGTTAAAGTCACCAAAATGTTGTAGTTCTCTCTAAAGCACTACAGGGGAGTGCTAATGCTCTAGATGTAAAGGAAGGGGAGTGATGGTATCAATGTGTTTCTTGAGCAAACTCTCACGTGACAGAGGGATGAAATGATGGAGAATTTTTCCCACATCCTTCAACGCCTGTCGATAACAGTAGGTGCATCTTTGTCAAGTGACCACTTTGGAGGCACCTCGTCTTTCAAGGTACAAGTTAATTTTGATATTCCTGTATTTGAAGGACATATAGATGCATAAGCCCTGGAAAAATGATTAACTCTGCTAGAAGGTTTTTTCTTTGTTCACAATTTTTTCGACCAAAAAAACATCACCTTTGCACTCCTTAAATCTATCCCTCATGTCAAACATTGGTGGGAAACTTACTGGGAGCAAAGTTCAATAGAGGAGTCTGGAATATATGGGGCCGATCCTACTTGGGATTTTTTTGTGGATGCGGTAAAGGAATAATATTACCCTGTTGGCAACTATGAGGACCAGTACATGAGATGGAGCACACTGTGGAAAGAGAGAGGCCAAGTAGTTACAGAGTTCACCAATACCTTCCATAACTTGCGCACCAAGCTGGGTACCAAAGACTTCGAGTGACATTTGGTTATGAAATACTGTGGGGCTCTACACATATACATCCAAACTAAAATGGATTTTCTGGACATCTCATCACTTGGTGCTGCTTATCGATATGATGTCAAAATTGAGCAGAAATTTAAGAACTAGAACAAACGAGATTTTAGGTATGCAATTCTGCAATAACTGAAGTATGACAAAGACGACCCTAACAAACAGTCTCCTAAAAACGAGTCCAAGACACAAGAAAAGAAGGATCACGGGAAGACAAAGAAGGACACAGGAAAATGGTGCAAGTTCCAAAACAACCCCTGGCACAACACCAATGAATGTCTCTCAAAACAGTCATTAGTGGTCAAGATCAAAGACAAAGAGACGAACCCTAATTCAGAAAATGATTTTGAAAATAATGGTAAAAGACAGATCATTGACGTAGACCCCACTGCTATTATCTCTACCGCAACAATTCAACCAGAAAAACCAATAGATCCCAAAGAGGGGGAGCACCTTTTTCATTCATGGATGTGGGTGAAGGGGACCCCGTTTCATTTTATTATTGATAGCAGAAGCCAGAAGAACCTCATCTCAACAGAAGTCATCAAACAGTTGGGATTGTCAACAACACCACACCCACAACCATACAAGATTAGGTGTCTTTGCCAAGGATGAGATCTCTATGTCAGCCAACAGTGTCGATTATCATACGGCATCCAACCCCTAAAGGATGAGGTATTATGTGATGTTTCCCCACTATATGTCTGTGATGTGCTGTTGGGCCAACCATATATGCGGAGACACCATGTTGTTTATGAGTCTCGATCCCATAGTGTCATTGTTACTTTGGGGGGTCATCTCCACAGAATACCAGAGGTATTTCCGACTACTATTCCACCTAAAAAGTGTCGCAAGGTAGTATCTCATACTGTAAAATTCAGCTTGTTGATAATCTGTTAAAAAGGAGAACAAAAGGACACTGCAACCACTACAACCTTGCCCCAAGCACCTTCTATCCAACAGAAGCAGGTCGATAAGGTTGCAACAAAGCACCGAGATTCCTTCTGCACACCATCCTCTCATGTAGCCTGACTTATTGAAAAACCTCAACCTCAAAAGGTTCATGACAGAGTTCCACAAACTGAGCAACACGACGTCTCCAACAAGACAAGCATCTCACTAAGATGCAGATTCAAGAAACGCATTTCCTTCTCCCCCAGGAACTCAATGCAAAGGAGACCATTGCTTCCTAAGGAGGGAGGATTGGTCCAGGTGGATATCGGTGGCCACCCACCTTTTCCAACTGGCTCAAAACAACTTTATGGCATTTTTGGCAATTTACTGTTCTTAGCAGATTTTAACTTACGAGGCCATTTTGAGGGCCTAAATGAAGGTTTTTCGAGATCAAGGTTCTCAATGATAGTTGAAGGAATGATCGAGCCCCCAAAATGAATCTCCTCAATGATACCTTTCCAACGAGCTATCATATTCCTAAAACGGAGATCGTATGCAAAAGTTACGACCCTGGGAAATTGATGTACTAACTTACTCAAACGGGGCCCACATGACTTTTGGTGCTTCATCTCCTAGGGTTAGGTTTTTGGATGTCTAGGACTTTTGGCATTCCAATTTATTGTAAAAATGCCTTCAGAGCCTCATTGTAATCTTCTTCTTGTGAATGCGAGTAGCTGTCACATCTCTTTTGAGAGATAAGTTGCCACCATTCTAGTGAGTGTTTCACTCTGTATTTTTACAATCTCTGTACATTTCTTTGATTAATAAAAATCATTTATTACTGTATATCTATGTTTATGGTTTCATCTCTGATACATTTCTGTTATATTATTGAATATATGCAATGTCTCTGTGCATTTCTTTATTATATCTCCGCTCTCATTTCATGTCAAAAATAATTCAGATCATTATATAAAGGGAAATATGTGCGGATATGTACACAAATATCTAAGGAGTACCATGCATTTTCCCTGCATCAATAATTACATGTTCCCTCACTAGCATGACATGAAATATGTGACGTTACCTCTTCGATTTTGACTTTGCCTCAATCCATTATTCCACTTCTTTAACCACACAAAGGTAGAGTATGTCATGTGGTGTGGTTGAGTACCATTCTCAGATATTGCTTCTCATCCCACACTGTCACGAGACATATGATTCACACCTCCATGTCAACCAATCATAATAGGACACATGACATATGATTCACACCTCCATGCCAACCGATCATAAGAGGACACATGATACTTATTTGTGACAGCCTAAATCATACATCGAAAGTTGCAAAATGGTTGATGGGGGTTATTACAGATACTCATTAAACCAACTCAATCATGAAATACCAACTAATTATCCTTAATGAGATCGATAAGTAATTGCTTGATGTGAAGGTTAAGGGGAACATGATTGTGTGCCCATAATGATACTTTATAATGGATTGGGTTGATCAAATCCTTGTCTCGATCATTGTTCTAGACCAACTTAACACTTTGTAAATTAGAGAATACCCTGTGGATTTTCACACATCATATTTGATTATGAAATTAACATATTTTATGTATTGGCTAGCCATTGATGGCTACATATCGCTCCAACTCAATACCAACACACTATTGGAAATAGTAATTACAAGTCGGTGAACTTTATGTCTCCATTGATATGTCAGTTAGCTAGTCATTCGACTAGTCTGCCAATACAAATTCACAAGTTTACGCAAAATTAGTTTTGTCAGTCATCAAGCAGGGGTATTATTAAATGAAGTCAATCTTAATATTTCTCGAGTCCACTTAAGTAGGCATAATTCATTTGAATTTATTTGTTGTATTAATTATTTGAGTCATTATTACTTCAATAGGAAGTCTTAGCTTCATCTATATATGTCTGAGTCTGTAGGAAGTCGACATGTAGAGAGTGATAGACATAGAGCATAGAATAAACAATGATAGTTGAAGGTAGTCAAATAATTCTAAGAGCTCAAGCTTTGTGTGTGTGTTTATGATGTAATTTGTAGAAGTTTATTCAAAAGTCATTGGAGCAGAAGATCATCACAATTATTGTATTTTTTATTAGCATGTAACAACGAAGTTCTTAATATCAAGTATTTTGTGTGTTGACAAGTTATGTTGTAATTATGACTTTATATGCTAATTATGGCACTACCTTATTTTTGTATGAAGAAATTGTTTTCTTAAGTGTTTTATCACAATGCGCAGTATATTGAGTAGTCTGGACACTACGTTGTAAGTCCCGAGAATTCAGTCATGAAGTTTTGTGGCACGCAATATTTGTAATTGCATTGTGCAGAGTTATCAGCGAGCTATATATACGATATCTGGTATCAGAGGAGGTTTATCAGAGTAGGTTCATCAAAGTAGGTTGATCAGAGAAAGGTTTATCAAAGTACGTTTCAAGAGCAGTAGCTGTGTTGTAAGGTAAAATATGGCTTCTACTCCAAATATGCAACCTCCCAATTTTACAGGAAAGAATTATGAGTTACAATCCTTGACCATGATAGTGTTATTCCAGGGTCAATATGTATGGGAAATAGTTGAGAATGACTGTGGAACCAAAATATTAGGAAGAATACCATGCTCTCACACAAGATGAGAAGGATTCTTTTAAAGATCAACAGAAGAAGGATGGAAAGGAAATGTTTTATATACATCAATCCATGCAAGAGAGCATACTCCAAAGATTTGCATCAACAAAGCAAGCCAAGGAGGCATGGGACATATTACAAACTTATTATAAAGGTATGGAAAAAGTCTAGAGTTCAAAACTATAAATTGTTAGAAGATATTTTGAAACTCTATTAATGAAAGACACATATTCAATAGATTCATTTTATACCCATGTTATTGGCCTGATAAATTAGATTAACTCTCATGGATAAATCATATAGAATATAAAAGTTGTTGAGAAGGTACTTAGGATTATTCTTCCTAAATTTGATACCCTTGTTGTGACTCTAGAAGAGAAAAAAAACACTTGAGTTAGTTTAGTATAGATGACCTGCAAGCTTCCCTCATTAATCAGGAACATAAATTAAATAGGTCAAATATTCCATTAGAGAATGCATTTTACATGCATTCATCTACAAGACATGGATGAGGAATGGGGAGAGATAAATCTAGAGGCAGAGGAAGACATTCTTCTAGAGGTGGATGTAGTAGTAGTCCCACAAATAATGGTGGAAGAGGTCAAAACCCAGATACCAGTCAACTAAGTGGTCAAAGAACTGATAAATCAAAGATTCAGTACCATTACTATAAAAAGTATGGACATTATGCATATGAATGCAGAAATAGATAGTATAATAAAAAAAAATCAAGTTCAATATCAATCATGCAACACAAATATTCCCTCCATCCTTATATTTATGGCACACATTGAAACAATGCCTAAAGTCTCATCGGTTGAATACAATGTTTGTGAAGAAAATCCATGTGGCATTTGGTATCTATATTCAGGTTGTAATAACCACATGGCATGAAACTTAGAGTTTTTTTCTAGTTTGGATAAGTTGGTACAAACTAAAATTACACTTGGAATAGATATCCAAGTCATTGTCTTAAGAAAATGAAGTATTAACATTTTAAATAAATAAGGCGAACAAAAAGTTATGGCTGATGTATAATATGTTTATGGTATGAAGCATAATTTGATGAGCACATGATAGTTGTTATAGAAAGGATACATAATATACATGGAAGATAATCGCAGTGTGATTATGGACAGATATCCAAGCAATCAACTTTTTGCAATAATTCAAATGACAAGCAACAAAATGTTTCCATTGACATTGAAACTAGCCAAGAAAAAAAATACAATGCAAGCTATTGGAAAAGAAAAAGATGCACAGTTAGACACTACATTTATAACAGAAATTGTGCATAATTCCAATGAATAAAATAGGGTGTGAAATATCAAGAAAGAATACAATGGTGCAAAGATGAAGCAAACATTCCAATCTGAGGTGCAGGATGATTCCTGGCTATGAAATTTCAAATTTGGACATTTGAACTTTGGAGGTATGAAGATACTACACACAAAGGTCCAAGGATATGGTAAAAGGTTTTCCATTAATTGAAAAACTAGAAAGAATATGTGAGGGTTGTATTTTTGGAAAGCATCATAGAGAATCATTTCTAGTTGGCAAGTCATATAGAGAAAAAGATCCACTGGAAACAGTACATTCAAGAATTTGTGGACCAATGCAAACTCCATCTATAGGAGGCAATACTTATTTTCTTACATTTATTGATGATTTCTCAAGAAAAACATAGATTTATTTCCTAAAACACAAATATGACGCATTGGGTTGTTTTCAATAGTTTAAATCACTTGTGGAGAAGTAATGTGGTTATTACATCCAATGTCTAAGAACTGAGAGAGGAGGAAAATACATTTCAAGATAATTTCAGAACTTTTGTAAATTTCATGGGATCTACAAGCTATTCACTACGCGGTATACACCATAGTAGAATGGTTTCATAGACAGAAAGAACATAACCATCATGGAGATGGATCCCAACATGTTGGCAGCTAATCATTTGTTAAGTGAGTATTGGGCAAAGGCAGTAGAAATTGCAGTATACATCATGAATAAATCCCTAACAAAGAGTGTGAAGAATAGAGTTCCTCAAGAACCCTGGACATGAATGAAGAATAATGTGGCGCACTTAAAAGTTTTTAGTTGTGTTGCATACACACATGTTCTCGATGATCTGAGAAAGAAACTAGACAAGAAAGGACAAAAATGTATATTTGTTGGGTATTTTGAAGATAAAAAAGGATATAATTTGTATGACACTGTCGGAAGAAAAGTCATAATCAATCGCAATGTTTACTTTGTGGAGATTGAAGCATATGATGGAAGCATAGCGAAGACAATCAAAATTATTGATATTATGGAGCATGATGATATAGAAGAAGAGGTGTTTCAAACACAAAGTATAAGTCAATGCACAATTCCTTCTACAACTATGAGGTAAATCCAAACACAAACAACTCCAGTAAGACCAAAAAGTGCACAGTCTACAAATGGAGTTCACCAGCAAGCAGTCCGAGTAGTTCTACATCCCCAAATCCAACATAAGCAAGTCTATTTCCAAGAAAGACAAGAATTTTGCACGACATCTATAATCAGGACACAAAAAATTCATTATCTATTCTCTGTTTTCACAAATAGATGATTCATTAACTTTTGAAGAATCTGTCAAAGATAATGTATCGACTCAAGCCATGGATGAATAAATTAAATGCATAGAGAACAATTAGACATGGAAGTTGGTAGATGTACCTGAAGACAAGGATGTGATAAGTGTCAAATGGATTTATAAAACCAAGCAAGATGTAGAAGGAAATGTGCAGAAGAACAAGGTAAGGTTAGTTGCAAGAGGCTTTAGAAAACAACCTGGAATTTATTTCAATGAAACATTTGCGCTAGTTGCAAGCATGGACACAGTTAGAACTGTGTTAGCTATTATCGCATAGAATAAATGGTTTGTTTATCAAATGGATGTAAAGTCAATATTTTTGAATGGACATTTAGAAGAAGAAGTATATCTTAAACAACCACAAGGATATGAGGTTCCAGGATGAGAAAACAAGGTATACATGTTGAAGAAAGCATTGTAGGAATAAAAAAAAGCTCCTAGATCTTGGTACAGTCGCATAGATTCCTACCTCATTCAGAATGGATTTCAAAGAATTGAATGTGAGTCAACATTGTACATCAAATAAAATCAACAAGGTAACATGTTAATTGTTTTCGTATATGTAGATGATCTGATTTTTACAGGTGATTTTGGCATAGAAGAATTTAAGTCAGTCATGACATGAGTTTGAAATGAATGATTTGGGGCTTATGAGATATTTTCTGGGTACTGAAGTTCACCAACCCAAATATGGTATATTTATTTCACAGTCTAAGTATGCACATGAAATCTTGAAAATATTCAACATGATAACTTTGAAAGTAGCCCCAACACCTTTCATAACATGATTGAAGTTAAGCAAGGAAGATAAAGGGTCCAAGGTGGATCCCACACTGTTTAAAAGAATGGTAGGTAGTGTTATGAATCTAACAACAACAAGAACTGATTTTATGTATGGAGTGAGCTTGATTTCAAGGTTCATGGAAACTCCAAAAGAATCCCATTGGAAGGAAGGGAAGAGAATGATTAGATATCTGAATGGAACAAAATGTTTTGGTATTATGTATTCTACTTTAGAATATTTTAAACTTATTGAATACACTGACAGTGATTGTGGAGGCAACACAGATGATAGGAAAAATACATATGGGTACACATTTTATTTTGGAATAGCTATAGTATCATGGGCATCAAGGAAGCATCCCATAGTGACTCTTTCTTTAGCATAAGCTAAGTACGTCACAACTACAAACACAACTTGTCAAGCAATTTGGATGAGAAGAATGTTAAAATATTTATTGTAGGAACAACATGAATCAACTACAATATTTTGTGACAACATTTCAACCATCATGTTATCAAAGAATCATGTGTTTCACAAGAAAACTAAGTATATTGATACACAATGTCATTTTATCAGAAAATTGGTAAATAACAAAGAGCTTTGTTTAAAGTTTTGTAGGTCAAAGAAACAAATTGTAGACATATTTACAAAATCCTTAGCAAGATATGCATTTCAGCATCTGTGCAGTATTCTCAAAGTTTGCGCAGTAACAGATGAATGACAATTCATGTCAATTTAAATTCTTGGTGCAAATTTTTGTAATCCACCTACTTATAATTAAGGTGGAGTGTTGGAAATAGTGATTACAAGTATGTGAACTTTACGTCTCCATCAGTTTGTTAGTCAGTCATTCAATTTGCAAAGACAAATTCGTAAGTTTACACAAACTTAGTTTTGTCAGTCGGCAAGTAAGGGTCTTATTTAATAAAGTCGATCTTAGTCTTTCTCGATTCCAGTTAATTAGATAGAAGTCATTCGAATTTATTGTTGTATTAGTTATTTGAGTCAGTCTTACTTCTATAGGAAGTCTTAGTTTCATCTATATATGTCTTACTTATGTAGGAAGTCGACATGTAGAGAGCGATAGATACAGAGCAAAGGAGCATCGACAGTTGAAGGTAGTCGAAGAAGTCTGAGAGCTCAAGCTCTATGTGTGTTTATTTTGGAAGTTGCAGAAGTTTGATTAGAAGTCATAGGAGGAAAAGCTCGTCATTGTATTTCCGAGTTTATATGCTAAGTATAGCATTGTGTTGTTTTTGTGTCAATAAATTGTTTTATTAAGTGTATTATCACACCACGTAATGTATTGAGTAGTTTGACAATTGCGCTGTAAGTCACGAGAGTTCAATAGCAAAGTTTTGTGGCACCCAGTATTTGTAACTGCCTTGAGCAGAGTTGTCTGCCCGCTATAGATCTGAACGCACTGGGGACTACAATCGCCAAAGGAAGAATGAAAGGTACCCCTTGAAAGTGGCATCCTACAAAACGATTGCTTGCCCTTTTGCAAGGGCAAGGTGGCAACTCTTTCCAATATGGGAAAGAAATTTAGTTTGTTTCCTTTGTGAGCCCTTTCGATCTGAAATGAAGAGTCTAATTACAAGTTTATCGAATGATATGTTTCCTTCCTGTTTTCCCTCCCTCTAGATATTTGAATAAATTTTCTGTTTGTCTTGCGTGAGTCCTAATAGGAGTGCATTTTCTATTGAAACATAATGAATTATAAATTTGATATTCCTTTATACTCTTCGATTTATATTACTCCCGAGAAGTGTGCTTATAAAGAAGACAATGATGTATTGAAGTGAATGATGTCCTTCATTATATCATTTAAAGTTAGATATGGTAAACACTAAACGTAATCCTCAACATTGGGCAGAATGTTCTATATTTTGACTGGAATGAAATTTGTTTCTCTCTACAGTAAATTGATGCGCATTGAGCAAACGTTTTCTGTTTTGATTGGAAGGAAGATTTGTTTCGCTCGCCACTAGTGATTATTGATAAATGATTGGAAAAGCACAATAAGTGAGACATAACCTTAACAAATGACACGCTTCTTGCCCATTCACCTTAACAAGTCTTCTCATGTGTTTTCTGCAATTATGAGGTTTAGGAAATTCCATTAAGAGTCGTTTACAAATTCCTTTTCTAACAAGTTAAAAAGGAGAAAACTATAAAGTTAATAGTCATCGACTGTTTTTTCATTGGTTGAGCTCAATTTACACAGTCAATCCTAACTTTACATTAAAAACAAACCTCTGTTTTAGGACTTTGATATTATTAAAATATGTACAATTTAAAGTTTTTTTAAATGACCATTGTAAGCGATCTTAACCATCATTCTAACCATAAGTACCATAATACTTGTGTATTTGCATTGTCTCGTTAATAAAAAGTCGATTTGATTATGCCTTAGTGTTATATAAAAACGAAGTTTACATATATTTTTAATGATTTTATACCAATAAACATAAAAAAAATTGAAACTAGTTTTCTGTGTAAAATTTGTCATTGATATCATATAAACTGATCTATGGTGTTTTTAATGTAATAGAAAGTTGGTGTTTGAGGTCAAATCGCATTGTTACTAGTCCCTGCCTTAAAGCAGTAGGACTATTAGTAAATGGTTTTCTCTATTGGTATTATTTTATCAGCAAACCCGATGCATAGTTATCCTAAGTCTTATTGACATGAATTCTGTACAGGGCTTTACTTAAACCAATGAGAAATTTGTTCATCTTATTTGGCCTCGATATCTCGATATGAGATGAAGCAAAAGCCTTCAAACTTAAGAAACCATATATCTATTTATAATAAATAATATATATATTTATAATAGATAAATAGCAAATGAATTAATGCTAATTTTCAAGTTAGCATTAAGTCCAAACATTTTAGGCACTCATAGTTTATTAACTAGTTCATAACTCATAACAATGTCAAAGTCGGTGGCAGTGGCAGTGGTGTCTAGTGGCACATTTGCATGTAACCACTTGGTAGATTGCATGCAATTCCACCCGCTCTGTCCAAGCTACGTCCAGCTGTAGCTTGGATGCATACTTCCAAGTCTACCTGTCCTGTGCTAACTATTGCTCACTCACTCACCATGCTCCCGTACTTAGTCTGCACATCCCTCACGTCTTGTGCACGGAAGAAAACCAGTCGGTTAAGAAGATTAATCACTTTCAGTTCAAATGCTTGAACGCTAAGCTCGACCATATCTTTATGTATGCTTTGCAGTTTCCTGAAAATAAAAAAGCTAAGTAGTCAAGCAAAGATATTGAACGCTAAGCTCGACCACATCTTTATGTATGCTTTGCAGTTTCTTGAAAATCAAAAAGCTAAGCAGTCAAGCAAAGATAGTGGGAACGATTGCGTGCGTCTGGGGAGAAATGTTGATGACGTTATACAAAGGTCCTCATCAATCTCCACAGACATCTTCAAGCGGAACGTCAGCAACTGCTGCAATTGATAATAAAGAATGGATAGTAGTCCCCCTTCTGATAATTGCGGCCACTCTTGCTTGGTCAGGATTGTTATCCTGCAGGTGATCATTTACCTTTGACATGTCTGTCTCTCAAAAAATATATATGATAATAATCTCAAAATTACAACTTCAATTAACGATTTTGAATGTGCAGGCTGCAGTACTGAAGAGATATCCTTCTCAACTATCCCTTGTCACTTTAATATGCTTTCAGGGAACATTACAGGCATCCGTCCTCGGCCTATCTGTCGTACGTCATCCTGCCGAGTGGGCATTAGGATGGAACATCAACCCTCTCGCTGCAGTCTACTCTATATGTTTGAGTTTTTTCTTTCGTCAAGGGAAATATTTTAAATGCCTTTATTCGGGTTTGAATTGAAGATTGGGATATGGTGTTAAACTATACTGTACAACAACTAATATTGTTGGGTGCAGGGAGTAGTGACGTCAACACTTGGCTATTACATACAAGGCTTGAGCATACGCTTAAAAGGACCTGTATTTGCGACAACATTCGGTCCGTTGATGATGATAATCGTGGAATTTATGGACTTCAGATCGTTATTGAGGCCTAGGCCCAACCAAAGCCCTTACTCCGAGATTTCAATTTGAGTTTGCACAGGGAACTTATTTCTTTTAAGTATAAAGAAATTGGTGGAACCGGAGCCCTTGAATCGAATTTAGCTCATTCCTTTGAGAATTCTAACTCAACTCGAGTTAAGCAAGATTTCCTTCCTTTCGTGGAAATCTGTCCTAAATTAGGATCCATATTTTTATGTTTCCTTTGTTGCTGCTTTTGATTCAGTTGTTGAATATGTCGAATCCACTGATGAAACTTATTAAGCAGTTGTTAGCGCTCTTGCGCGAAGCTTACCCCACCCCCTTACTATACGAAACGAACGAAAGAAACCAATCTAGCTGTTGTGTCCTCAACTACTTCGGTGAGGATATGGTGGTTAACAGTTATCATTCTACATGAGAAAATCTTTCTGGGAATGTTTATTTCTATACCCTTCTGAATTCCTCAAATTGAAATCGAGGTTAATCGTTTTTACAAATAGGATGGTTCAAGGTGCTAACTGTACTTATTCGCTGAATACAGTGTGCTGGGAGGAGTTCTTACTGCTATGGGGCTATAGGCTATTCTGTGGGGAAAATTGAAGGGTAGCAAGATCTCAACGGAAAAAAATGTATCGGAACTGCTTCCCGAAATTCATAACAAGGTGGAGGGTATAGAAGCTGTCTCCACCAAGGAACCTCATCCTTCGCAATTCAATGATGGAGATGCATTGTGCATTTTTTCAACAAAAACCTCGTATAGCTTGCAATCATTCCCAACCCAAAATATTCATAGAATTTTTTGAACATACCTCTACGTCATAGAATATTACTCTATTATAATATAAGCCAGTAAGAACTCGCCAAATTGCAGGGTTGTGGTTTTTTGTAATGAGTAATAACACCCGAGGTAGCTTCTGCGATGCCTGGAGGCAGACTGGCGGGTCACTGGCAGCTCAATGGGGCAGCTCAATGACTCCAGACCCCCAAAACGACCTCTTTCACTTCGCAACGACAAGTAAAGAACGATCTTCCAGTAAATAACTCAAAGCAACCGAAATCACTAGTCCTTGAATCCATAGCCTAGCCTTTTGAATCTGATCTTCTCATCCTCTGAAAAACTGAGCAGCTAGCAACAAAAAAAGGTAAGCTAGGTGTTGTTATATATCGAGAATGGTATTTTGAATAGATTTTTTGTACTGATTGCATCGAGAAGAAAACATAAATGCAATATATAAAAGCAAGTTTTCTTGCATAAGTCAGTTGAGTTGGGTGTTGTTTTAGATCTAGAAAGGTTTAATTTCTCGCACCTGGATCATGATAAAATATGCAAAGCAGAAAGAATCGAAAAATACAAGCAGAAAGTGAAAGGGCTTAATTATGCAGCCGTCTAACTATTCACACGAATGTATAGATTTACAATGGTTTACAATCATGCGTAAAAGCATGAAAACTCAACTAAAGCGGACTTATTGCCAACATGCAACTACTAAAGTTTAACTGGACTTAACTTAGACTGTTAACTAAACTTGCATGTATAGTGAGTAATTACTATTTCTAACACTCCCTCTTAATTACGAACGGGATCCGCTAACTGCTCCTTGGAGCCACAAAACAATAAGCTGATCTCCCCCTCTTTGACTAGCTCGCGGATGAAGTGATAGCGAGTGTCAATGTGCTTACTTTTCTTGTGAAACACATGATTCTTGGACAAAGCTATGGCTGAGCTGTTGTCGCAAAAGATGGTAGTAGTATATTTCACTGCATGACCCATATCCTTCAACAATCTTCAGATCCACACGACATGGCATGCATCTTCAGATCCACACGACATGGCATGCTGCGGTAGTGGCTGCGACATATTCTGCTTCTGTGGACGAAAGACTCACAATGGGTTGTTTCTTGGATGCCCAGGAAATGAGATTGGAACCAAAATGAAAAGCATAACCCGCGATGCTTTTCCGATCATCAATGCAACCTGCAAAATCACTATCTGTGTACCCTGTAAGAGTACAATCTGAAGTACGAGTGTACCACAGTCCATATCCAGCTGTACCTGCAACATATCTTAAAATTCTTTTCCCGACTTTCCA
>ML781913.1:650199-661158 GCA_009831015.1 Picea engelmannii | reverse complement strand
TCTGACCTTGAAAATTTTGATCTGCATGACCAGTATGGTCATGTGCATGTGCACTGTGATCCTCTCCATGAGTGGATCCTCTGCCTCGCTTGCCTCTGCCTCGACCTCCTCTGCCGCGTCCTCTGCCTATGGAAGCCTGCATGATGAAGGCATTCGCCAAAGGCTCATCTTCTTGATTGAGTCGAGATTCATGCGACAGAAGAGAACCAATTAACTCATCCAGAGTCAACTATGTCAAATCTTTGGATTCTTCGATCGCAATGACAATCATTGCATACTTCTTGGTCAAGGATCGAAGAACCTTCTCTACGATCGTCTTCATGTCCAGAGTCTCATTGTAGGACTGAAACTGATTTGTGATGCCGGTAACTCGGGTTAGGAATTGGTCCACCGATTCTGAATCCTTCATCTTGAGGTTTTCAAAATCTCGTCGAAGGTTTTGGAGTCTCACAGTTTTGACTCGGTCAGTGCCCTTGTAAGTGGTTTCCAAAATTTTCCAAGCTTGATGCGCATTTACCGCACCTGTTATGCGTGTGAGGATGGATTCCTCCATGCATACTTCGATTAGGCATCTGGCTTGCAGATCCTTGTGCTAAAGTTCTTTGTACGCCTTCAGGGCGTCAGCTGATAGAGCGGTAAGGGCGGTCGCTGCGAGCGTTATGAACTTGGACTCCACCACGTCCCATACCTCATTAATAAGAAGAACGGTCTTCATCTTGTGTGCCCACAGACTGTAATTGGTGCCGATCAAGATCAGGGCCGGCATGTTCTTCAGAAAGTTTGCCATCTCGAAAAAAAAATTCCATAGAACTTTGTCTGTGCTACCAAATAAGCTCTGTCGCACGTAGTATTCGGAAACGTTGAGGGGCGCGACAATCAACCAGATAGAAAACAATTGAAGTTAAAAAAAAATTCCTGAGGTGTCCCGCCTCTGATCACTCCTTGTTTCGGCTTTCGTTTAGCCTCGATTTTCTTCGTTACAACTTGAATCACATCCTCCTTGATGTGACAAACTTTCGTTCTCCACTCTGTGAAGGAACGAGATCCTTTTGATCCGTGAATGGATCGTGGCGCTTTCCACTATGTGAAAAGGCTTACCCTGTCAACAGGCGGCTCAGATCAGAATGGCTCTGATACCATGATAAAATATGCAAAGCAGAAAGAATCGAAAAATACAAGCAGAAAGTGAAAGGGCTTAATTATGCAGTCGTCTAACTATTCACACGAATGTATAGATTTACAATGGTTTACAATCATGCGTAAAAGCATGCAAACTCAGCTAAAGCGGACTTATTGCCAACATGCAATAGAGTCGAAAATAGAATAAAGCTCTAACTTGGTAAAAGCAGAAAAGCCATAAAAGCTACTAAAGTTTAACTGGACTTAACTTAGACTGTTAACTAAACTTGCATGTATAGTGAGTAATTACTATTTCTAACAGATAAGTGAGTAACAACAAATGTCAATTATAATGGCAAGTTTCATTCATTGTTTATGCAATCAGTCATGACACATGGAAGTTATATGATATGTTACATTAAGCAAGATACTACTGGTTAATACCTACATTGATAGGAAGAAGGTTTTAGTGCATAATTAATGTATCTCCTATAGAAGTATATGATTGCAATTTATTTAATCTAAAATATGTGATGGTCAAGAATTACGAGTTTATTCTTCAATTGTTTTTATTGAACAACTCTATAATAACTGGTTGATAGATTTTTATTTATTATAATAAATTAGTTTGCAATGGCCAATTTCTTAATTTCATATCTACAAATAATTCTAAGCTCCGCTCTTCACAATGGATTCTTTGAAACAAATATAGATTTATAATCAATATACCTGGGTTAGAGACCATTTTAACTATCATAATTATGATAATACGGCATGCCAATACTACTGAAATTCCTTTATAATTACCAGAAAAATAACCGGATACTCGTTATCAAATGCACGAGAATTTTTTTATTTTTGAAGATGAGATTTAACGAAATCCTTAAATAATTTGAAAACTAATTCATTCACAAATATACTAATAGTTTTACTTCATAATATATGTATGAACCTTTTTATCATGATTAATATCAATTTTCCTTGCTACTATGACTTAGTCATTACATAATCCAATCATATAATATTTTGTACTTTATAGAGTTAAATCTTATATGATTAGTAATAACCATATGTAATAATAATATAATTTTGTATATATATATATATAGATAGATAGATAGATAGATAGATTGTAAATAAAGGTGGAGCCTTATATTAATACCAATTGAAATCTTACAAAAACCTGCAGCCTACAAAAAACTTACATAGATTATAATGTCTATTAGACTTCGCATCGTGATTTCATGACCTTGGAGGATAATTGTCTCCATAGTCTGGACTCCCGATACCCTAAGCCCCAGAACCTTCTTGCATCATAAGAGTGGGCCCAGATCAACGGTCCCAAGCACATGTGGAGTCGACAGTTCATATTCTCTCACTTTTTTTATGACTTCGCATCTTTGGAAGATAGCTTCCTCCGTACTCTGGACTCTTGACACTCGAAGTCCCGAAATCTTCTCACCTCAGAACAGTGGGCTCAGATCGATGGTGTTGAGTACCTGTATAGTCATCGGTCTAGATTTTCTCACTTTTTTCGCGACTTCGCATATCGCAACTTCGTGACTTTGGAGGATAGCTTCCTCTTCGCTATGGACTCCTGATAGCCGAAGTCCCATAATATTCTCGCATCAGAATGGTGGCCCTAGATCGATGGTCCCAAGCACTTGTGGAGCCAATGGTCCAGATCGACGGTGTCGAGTATCTATGTAGTCAATGGCCCATATTCTCTCAATTTTTTCGCGACTTCGTGTATCGCGACTTCACGACTTTGGAGGATAGTTTCCTCCGTGCTCTCGACTCCCGATAGTCAAATTCCTGAAAGATTCTTACATCGGAAAAGTGGGCCCAAATTGACGGTCCCAAGTGCCTGTAGAGCCAATGGTCCTGATTCTCCTCCAATTTCTGCACCTTTGTTCATGACAACTTCGCGACTCTAGAACACGGCTCCCACCATGCGCTAGTCTTCCGAAAGCCACATTCTTGAAAACCTTTGTCAGTTGCTTATCATTTGTGCTATCATTGACGGGCACCCTCTCTCCATGGCTTCTGATCATTTATAACTTGGAAGAATTATTGAGTGATCGAGGATGTCACCTTGTCTAGGTTAGGGTCGTCCAGCTGGGCAAGCTCTTTGCATTGGATCTAGAGGGGTGAGCTTTGTGACTACTTGGAGGTATGGAAAATAATTTGTTGCATTGAGTCAACTCCTGCATTGGCCAATCTGGACTATGTATGCAACTTTGTTCGCACTTCACCGAATGTGCGAAACGGTAATAGTTAGAGAAAGTCTGAGAAGTGCCCGGAAGCTGTAAAGAGGGACAAGGAGGCGCTAGCTAGGGGTGATTTTTCCTAGATCTCTTCCATTCAAGATTTTTGTAACCAATTCAATTATGATTTTGGAGTCTCCTTCAACAATCAAACAAGTTAGGTTTTGATCTAAATCCATTTGCACTCCTTTGAGAAGACCCCAAATTTTTGTTTCAAGTTGTTGGTGTCGTATTTGAGATTTTCTGCAGTGAAGCTTAGAATTTGGCACGAGATGTCTCTTATGACCACTCCATAGCCAGATCGACCTGGATTTCCTTTTGAAGCGCCATCAAAGTTGACTTTGTGGAAGCCAGACGGGGGAGGGGGGGACCACTTGGAGTGACAGAAGGCTTTTGAAAAAAGTCAGGACTGCTAAGGAGGGAAGGAGTGAGAAAACGATAAGCCCCAAGAGTTAAGGAGCAAGAGCTCACTTGGACCAGTGAGGAAATCTACCTAGGTCAAAAGATGAAACTGAAGAGTTTCTTGGATGTGCCAAAGGATTGTGTTCCAGAGGAGGGTGGGTAAAGAGGGTTGGGAGTGAAAGATTCTTTTGTTTCTCTCTTTCCACAATTGCCAAACTATGAAGCCAGGTAAGAGTTGCCAGGTTCTATTCAGGATAGGAATTTGGAAGGAACCAAAGCCCCAATCCCTAATTATGCTTGTGATATTGTTCTTATCTCGTTTGGTTCTTCTCATGAGATGAGAGGCTTGGTTCTAGATGTCCTCACTGAGTGGGCAACTGTTTAGGAGGTGATCCATGGATTCTTCTTGGAGATGATAGAGATGGAAAATCGAGGGGGCGATGAAGCCTCGTCTTTGAAGATTGTCCCAAGTTAAGATCTTGTTATTTAGAAGAAGCCAAAGGAAAGTGGATATTTTGGGCTAGAGTTTTGATTTCCAAATGGTAATCTAGATCTTGTCCTTTTGAATATTTTGGAAATTTTCCTGTAGAGTGTATCCCTCTTTGAGAGTGACGCCACCATGAGGTGTGTATCCCCATTTGAGAATGTCTTGATTTTTTCTTTTCCGGATTCCCCTTTGAGATGTTGCTTGTTTCCAAAGTTGCAGGTCACAGTCCAATGATACTTGGAGTTCCTAATGGGTTGATTGTCAGTTGTGCCAGGGAGAGTTACTGCGGGTATCTATCCATAGATATGCCACTTTGAGAGTGGCCAAATCTTCTATGTGATTTGTATAGGATTGAATATTTTCTTCCAATTGTAGGGGTGGCATTTGCTGCTAGGAATCTGTCCAGAATAGGGCATTATGGCCATTGTCAACTTCCCAGAAAGCATGATCTTGAATGAGTGGCCTATTTTTCTAGGCCGCATTCCAAATGTTGGAGCCTTGAATTTTTTCCTGCATTATAATCAGATGGATTTGATGCATGTTGGGGGCATATTTTAATTTCCAGAGTTTGGCCTAGATCTGTGCTGGAGTTTTGAGGCATCTCCACCAAATTATTGCTCCCATGGTGCTATTCAATTTTCCAGGGTCCCGAAGGCCCAATCCGATTGAAGATTTGGGCTTGCAAACCTTGTCCCAACTAACTAGGGCCCATTTTTTCCCCGGATTGTGTCCATGCCATAGAAATTTTATTTCCATATTTATTATTTTCGTTATGATGATAGGGGGGTAGTTAGGGCAGAGAAGAGGTAAGAAGGGATGGCTTGAAGGACTGACTTTAAGAGAACATTTATGGCAGGAAGGTTGAGGGAGAAAAAGTTCCAGTTGCTGAGACGGTTGGAAATGGAGATTAGGAGAGAGTCCCAAGAGATATTTTTGGCTGCTGAATCAGAGAGAGGCAGTCCCAGATAGCGACAGGGTAGAGTGCAAACAAGAGTTTTCAAAAGTTGAGAAAGGTGATGTTGGATTACTTTCGGAGTATTAAAAAAGAAAAGATGTGACTTGGCCAGATTAAAGGTGGTGCCAAAGGCTTCACTGAAGTTAGAGAGGATGGAACTTAGCTTGTTTTCCTCTTGCACAGTGGGGGTGTTCATTAGTAGTGTTTCATCAACAAATTGGCTATGGGAGGATGTCGATTGTAACCCATGAGGAGGGAGGCCTTGGAGGGAGCCATTTTGGATAGAATCCTTGATGTAGCAACCTAGGACTTCTTCCATGATGAAAAAAAGGAACGGGGAGAGAGGGTCACCTTGCCTTATTCCTCTTATGGGGGAGAAGGGTTAAGAAGGGACTCCATTGACCGAGATTGAGAAAAAGGTTGAGGAAATGAGGTTCATTATACAATAGATCCGATCCTTGCTGAAACCGAAAGCCAATAAAAGAGCTTCCATGTACTAATAGCCTAATTTGTCAAAAGATTTTGAAAGGTCAAGTTTTAGGAGCATAACTGGAGTCTGGGTGCTCTTGAGCGAGTGAATTATTTCATGAACAAGGATGATGCTATCCATGATTTCCCTTCCTTCGACGTACCATGATTTCTCCTTGGAAATGATGAAGGGGAGTATGGGATTGAGTCTTAGAGCTATGACCTTGGAGATGATTTTATAGATCACATTGCAGAGTGATATAGGTCGAAATTTCTTCAGATTTGTTACTCTTTCTTCTTTTTGTATAAGGGTGAGGAAAGTAGCATTTAGAGCAGGGAGAACTTTGCCTAAGTTGCGTGATTCCTCCACCAGTTGCCACACTTCTTCCCTTAGCATTAGCCAATAGGAATGGAAGAAGTCTATGGTCAAGCCATCTGGGCCTGGAGCCTTGCCTATGGACATGTCCTAAATAACATGATTCACTTCTACTTGCGTTATAGGTGTCATGAGAGCCTCATTATGTTCCTAGGTGATGATAGTTGCGATATTTTGGGTCACCCTTTCAATTGCAGAGTTACAATCCACCATAGGGTTTGAGAGGAGATCGTTGTAGAAGTCCAATAACTCATGCAATATTTTCTGATGAGTTAACAAGGTGTTTCCTTGGGGGTCTTCTAGTTTCGTGATTATATTGATTAGGAATATGTGGATCATGGAATGGTGGAAGAATTTGTTGTTTTTCTCTCCCTCATTGACCCATTGACCCATTGATTTCTTCTTGCTTGTGTCTTTCTTCTAGTTTCCTTTTGATCTCATTCTCCTCCTGCTACTGAGTGAGTGTGTAGCCTTAGAGAATGAATTTCCCTTGGAGGTCCTCTAGTTTTTGTTCCAACAGTTTCATTTCCTGGAAAATGTTCCCGAAGACTTCTTTGTTCCATTGGTGCACCTGTTGTTTGAAGTATTTGAGCTTTTGCTGGAAGCAATACATTTTGTGCCCTTCTCGAATTGTGTTATGCTCCACCAATGATGGGTGTTTTCCTGGAAGTCTGGATGGGTGAGCCAGAATTTTTCAAATCTAAAGGGTTTTAACTTGGGGGTAGCGATAGTGTCAACCCATAGCTGAACCGACCAGTGATCCTAATTGGCTTTCGGGAGGATATTGGAGTCAATTAGGGGACCTTCCATGATGAGACTTTCTGAGATGAGAAAGTGATCTATCCTGCATGCTATTTGTTGGTGACCTGATCTTTTGTTGGTCCAGGTGTAGGTACCATTACTGTTCTCTATATCAACTAGTCTGAGGTTCTCTAGGCGTTCTTGAAATTTTACATTGTCCTTCTCTAGCCGTTCCCCCCCCCCCTATTTTCTCCTCCGGTGTGAGAATCATATTGAATTCACCCCCTATTATCCATCATTTTCCCTTAACTAGAGAACCTAAGTAACCCAGGCTTTGAAGAAAGAGGTCTTTGTCCTGGTTGTTTTGCGGTCCATAGGCGTTCGTGATCATTCCCTCCTTGTCCGAACCTATGGATCTATAGTGCGCTATGATGGTATTTGAAGTGGATAAGCCTTGATATAGAATGACTATAGCAGGGTTCCAAAGGATGGATAGGCCCCCTAAAGCCCCCTTTGAGTCTATTTGATATGAGTCGCAGTTGCGCCAACATATTTTGAGGATGTTGTAATATACCTCAAATTTATCATAAACTTTTTTTTTTTCCTAGGGACATTGTCCTTTCATAAAATGGCTGCTTACATCTCCTTTTGGCTTGGAGTCACCCTTTGACATATTATTTTATCACAACGAGAAGTTTCAATGAAAAATAGGCCTTTTCCTAAACCCCTATATCATGCTATATAAATGTTGATACTTAGATTTATTTTCCCATATGCAAGGATTGTATTTCCACTTTCCTAATTAAGGGAGTCAGGCTGGAGTGGACTTTGCATGCACCATGTTATAACCCTAACATTAATTACCTATACCCTTACCTAGCTGAGTCGACAATAAGACCAAGGGAATACCAGGATGACTACGGTTATTAAAGGTGAAATTAAGGGTGGGTAACAAAGCACTTCTCTCTAATGTTATGTTTTTGGTTACGATACGATTGGTGTCTTCCACCATAACGAAAAGTTCCTGACTCATCCCTCTTAGGTCACTGCGTAACTAACTAACTACCCTCCTCATTCTGTTGGTGTAGCGAGAGGAGCACTTCAGAGAGTTGAGATGTAATGACCGATCATGTACACTGGACAATCATGGTTATACTGTTGTTTAAACTACGTATCTTCCACATTTAAGGAAGGTAGGTGCATCTGTCAGGGGAAGTTAAGACTCTGACCTGGAATTAATTGGCCTCAGTCCCAATGCCTCGTCCCGCTGTTCTTCCCAATCCTGATGCGCCATCCAAGCCCTAGCACATGGCTTGTACATCCGAATGGTTAAGGGTGATGATTGTCCCTCTAGGGTTTTGACAGTCTCATTCTTGTTCTTGTGATTTTGTAGAGGAGGTTCTGTACTAAGAATTGTTGCACAGGAAAGGGTTGCCTCCTCTACGATCCTTGTTGGTGAAATCAGCAACAACCTCCGTATACCTGGTAAGACCCTATGGAACTATTGAATCCTAAGTTTTAAAAATGGAAACACAGGGTTCATGAGTGTGTTTAAGAGAATTTTTACTTTATGTAATAGGAATCAAATTTTATGTGATCTCTCCCGCCATTCCAGTGTAGACTGGTGTAGAGGTTAACACCGAGGGTCGTTTCTTTACACCACTGTGGCCATTCGCTCTCTGTTTGTTCCCCTTGGGTTTTCTACTGAGTCTTTTACTTAACTCTGAGAATGGCAACTGTTCGGAGGAAAATTTGTGTAGCACCGAAAGGGTTCACTCATTCGTCGCAAAGAGATACAAGGTTTTACCATAACTATCCTCCTCTGTAATTGATGCATTCTATTTGTAGTATAGCGATGGCCTGCTGGTAAATTATTTCTGGGATACTTTCCTAGCAAGTTGATTTTTCGTATACATATGCATACACACACACACACACACACATATAGATAGATAGATAGATAATTTTGTTTCTCATATTATTCATATTTGTTTGTACAAAGTTCTATTTATGTAAGATTGATCTTCTTGAGTCGCAGTGTTACATTCTCTGTTAACCCTTTTTTTCTTGTTTAAAGCTCTGCGTGAATAGGGGTATCATTGTATTAATGGTGGGACTTTGTTTTGTTATGAGGTACCCACCAAAAGTTCCAAGCATCACTTTCCTTGGCCAGGGTCATGATTACAAACCAGGCACGGCCACTGGAGGTTGCGGCGTTTTTAAGTTAAGCAGTCCAACATCCATGTGGACCTCAACTATTCGATTTTATAATTTGAAGTTTAATATTTTGCTAACACTTTCCTGTGATGCCCGAGTGCAGGGATGTTTGCTCCTCGGTGCAGGTACTGGCTTCTATTCAACATGACAAAGGTACTCGAGTTCCATAAAAATAGATTTCAAATCGCTCCTTAAAATAATAAGCATGGAAGTCCCGATTATGTACGTAGTGTTTCTATTGTGATGACTATTTTGGGAAAAAGCTTATCTACGACGCTCTGTACATTACCCCTATGATTCATTGTATTCAGAACAATTTGCTAGTTATACTGGCCATTATTCCTGGATCTTGTTGATGACAGCCTGTGTAGTCGTATGTTATCGAAACTGACTAATTGGACTTTTCTTGGAAAACTTTCTAACAAAATATGAAGCAATTATTTGCTAGTTATTCTATAATGGAAAATGACACAGTCCTAAATTTCTTGTATTCTTTCTGTGCATAAGATAAGTATGAAGTGTCTATGTTAATGATGTATCGGTGAAGTCATTGATTCGCTTCCCTGTAGTAGGATGCTAGCATGATTAATTCGTCCTGTTTAGGATAGTCCTACTCCCTGGACTCTGTTTCACTCCCCTATGTTTCAACCCCTTGATTGAAATTTATAGAATGGAAATAAAAGCATATTTTAGTACTGTTCACTCATTGTTAAATATTCGGTTCTATTGTAAAGTTTGAACTTATGTGAGCATGTAATGGTTTTGTTCGTGCACTGACACATGTTCGACTCTGCTTAGTTTGAAACATAGAAATATGCATATATAACTCAGTTCATGCATTGTTACCTAATCGACTCTATGTTTCTTTTCTAAAGGTTGGAATACACTTACGCATATATATGTTCACTCTGTTCATTCATTGATGTGTATATTTGACTTTGTTTAAGGTTTTTAAACCTATATATATTCTCTTTGTTCGTTTATATTCGAATCTGTTAAGGTTTGAAAACCTATATATATACGTGTGTGTGTGTGTGAGTGTGTGTGTGTAATCGCTCTGTTTGTTCCTTGATATATATACTCGATTTTGTTTAACATTTTGAAAAAAAACATATATATATACTTATATACATTATGTTCGTTCATTGATATTCATACCTGATTTTGTTTAACATTTTGAAAAAAACATATACACACACACACACACACACACACACACACACACACCTTGTTCATTCATTGATATCCATACCTGACTCTGTTTAAATTTTGGAATCGTATGTATTCATATATTACTTCTATTCATCCACTGTTAGGTATTCGGTTCTATATATTTTTGAAATAAAAAAAATGACTTCTAGAAAATAAATCTACAATTAGATCCTATAGTCTATTTACTGAATTCTCGAATAGCCATTGTCTAGGTTATTGCATGAATAAGGATCCCATTAAAACAACAACCAATTCATCCAACAGAGGTAGAATATTGAATTATTTAGGTACACGAAAAGACTTACAACAGATATTCGTTCATTAAAACAAAAAAAACAGAACTCCTTTGTGTATAACTATGTTAAGAACCAAATACCTGAATACAAAATATCACAATAGATCCAAAGATATCTGAATACAATCACCACACAAGATCTATGAAACCATATAGAAAACCACAACTTTATTATATCAAACCCTTAGGGTAGGAAAACACCATACAATGGATCCTATTATGGAAGGGATCCTCTCCTGTTCACTTGCCTCTTCGAGGGGGCATCCTCCTATTGAGTTACTGCTCCAAATACAATACTTATCTTCATGTCTCATTACATTGCTTGAATCCCTTTATATAGTGCTACCATCACCTAAGAACATTCTAGAGGAGGAATCTTCTAGAAGTAGAACCTTCTAAGAAGTCCTCTTACATTTATTA
>ML781913.1:620567-639749 GCA_009831015.1 Picea engelmannii | reverse complement strand
GTAATCGCTCTGTTTGTTCGTTGATATACATACTCGATTATGTTTAACATTTTGAAAAAAAGCATATATATATATATACTTATATACACTGTGTTTGTTCATTGATATTCATACCCGATTCTGTTTAACATTTTGAAAAAAACATATATATATATATATGCTTATATACACTTTGTTCGTTCATTGATATTCATACCCGAGTCTGTTTAAATTTTGGAATCATATGTATGCATATATTACTTCTATTCATCCACTGTTAGGTATTCGGTTCTATATATTTTTGAAATAAAAAAAATGACTTCCAGAAAATAAATCTACAATTAGATCCTACAGTCTATTTACTGAATTCTCGAATAGCCATTGTCTAGGTTATTGCATGAATAAGGATCCCATTAAAACAACAACCAATTCGTCCAACAGAGGTAGAATATTGAATTATTTAGGTATAGGAAAAGACTTACAAGAGTTATACGATTAGTAAAACAAAAAAAACAGAACTCCTTTCTGTATAAGTATAACATGAACAGTAAATATAACCAACAATTCATTCAGACAGATGAAGTTTAGAGTAGCATATCTAAACTATCTTGCGGAGAAAACAAAGGGAACAACCACGTTCCTCCCAACCGTAGAATCGAGCAGCCACAATTTCTTGCTCGATTCACCCCCTAGCCTGACCATGAGTCCATAAGGGAGAACTTGACAATCCCTCTACAACACAATCCTTCAATTCAATCTATTTTCTCCTTGTCTCACACCCTTCCAGTGTTCATAACAGCAAGTGGAAAAAGAAAAAAGAAAAAAACTAGACTCTTTTCCCCAACATACTTAGCAGCGTCCTGCCTCCTCACATATGCCTATTTGTAACTTGCCTAGGTCTTTTCCCTTCCTTGGAATTTTTGCATCTTCCTAAATCCCTGATTTTCAGGGGCTGCCAATGGTCAAATCATTAGTTTGCCACTTGTAAAAATCAGCCCAGCGGTAGTTCTAACATGTTCCCCACTCATTGAGTCATGGTCAACTACTTTTAACATGGATGTTCCATTTGTCTTCCTGCAATTAATATAAAGTATTATGTTTTTTTGTACAAGTGTCATAGTCCAATATCTAGTTGGGACAAATCAGATCTCTGCCCAACAGTCAAAATGATTTATTACAATTATAAAATTCGAAACTCAGAATTGTCATAAATGGCAAAAATTTTCCAATTTTGAATTTACTAAAAACGGAAGTAAATTTCCAGCAATTTAAATTCTAAAAATATTTTTATTTTCTTTATTTTGGGGGGGATGTCACAGATGTCTTCTACATTTTTCCCTGCACATTTTTTCTCTTGTGTCAGGATTATATCTGGGTCTTCCAATTTGATGCAGTTTCAGAGTATCCTTTGTTTGGATCTTCCATTTAGACCTATGATATTCCAAGTGAAGATCTTCATAATTAAGAGTTAGGTGGGTGGGAAAAGGAGCTCTTTAAGAGCTTGTGAATCTGCCTCGAGTTGATCATATAGTTTCTTGCTTCCTTTACTAGCCGATGAGATGATTTTCTGCCTCGTGTCTTGTTTTCTTTTGGATGTTCTCGTGGATCCTGGTTTGGTTCTGCGAGGATTCCCAAACTTGATGTAGCCCCTACTGATGAGTCCATAAAAACTTTGTGAACTTTCCTGAGTTGGTCTTCTGGTAGTGTATGAATATCCTTCTTGTTGAGTGCTTATTCTAACCTGTCTAGGTAGATTTTTGCTAGGTCCTGTTCATCCATTTCGATGACAGTATCTTCCTCTCTTTCTGGTTCCTTCTCTGTGCTTGGGTGGGTTTGTGGATCTGTTTGATTTGTTGGGGTTTGGTGCATTTTGTCTTCCTTGTGCTTGGTGGGATCTGTCCCCGCGGTCTTGTGGGGGTTTTCCACTTCGTTTTCCTCTGGGATGTGGTTGAGGGCTTCAAAGGAATTGTTATTTGGGTTCTTTTTACCATTATTGGTGGTGGGCTTCTTCTGCACTAGCTTATTTCGATTTTGGATCTGGGTGAATCATTCTTTTGTTGTCTCTTCAGCTTCCCTTTTGGGGGGGTGTTGAGGGGCCAATCTCTGAAAAGGTCCCCATGTTCGTGGCATTTCTGAAATCTAAAAGGAATGTGTTCATAATCTATGGTTTGGCCCCATTCTTCGTCCTGGTATTTTAAGGTAATTGTGCCTGGTAGAGATTTGGAGATATTCATATAGACACAGATCCTTGCATAAGAGGTGTATTTTCTCTATTTAGTGCCTTTAGAATATTTGACATATTTACCCAGGGTGTTGCTTATGCCCAGTAAAATTTCTTCTAACCAAAACTCTTGAGGTAGGGAATATAGGCGAATCCATACCGGTGCATATGCGAAGTTATCATTTATGGGCATAAGCGGTCTGTCTAGAAGCGGAGGTAGAGGCCTGCCGAATTGTAGAAGTATGGTCCCCCTTCAAAAATCATGTCCTCGTCTTCTAGGTTGTAGAATATTACTCTGAAGAAACCTTTGGAGCTCAGCTAGAGCTCGTAGTCTCCCTTGGGGTTCCACCATGCTTTGATCCAGCGGGTTAGGTCCTTTTCTGAGGGCCACAGAGCTAGGAATTTTCCTATGAGGGCATGGTCTCTCATGAACTGCATGTGTTCCCCTATCTTGATGGTTTTGATGATGTATCTCGGCAAAACCGAGGCTTGGGGGATACATTTTCCAGGTATCTAAGCTCGAGCGGCTTTTGGATGCAAGGACTCAGCATATGTAGTCCAATCTTTGCTGATATCCATCTCTTCCTGCAGAAACTCAAAGGTCGGTCTGCACGCGCGAGTTCTTCGAATCTTTGGTGGGAACGTTGCGGTAAGAGGGGGCTTTCACCCACCTTCTGTTCCCAATCTCTGAGGGGGTGAGAGCTACAGGGCTGAGGTAATCAGCGCGTGCCCAGGGAGTCAAAGAAGGTCTGGCAGGCGGGTTGAGAGCATTAAGGAACCCTAAAAGTGGCAGAGCTTTCGGATTGCATAATTTCAATTTCTATCGGAAATATGTTATTATTAACAAATGACAATACCATGTAGTAATTAACATAGTCACAATGTCTTGTTTGATATTACTTGTCTTCTTTGTATATATATATGAAAATTATTTTGCATGCAATTATATAATGTACACGCATTTTTGGAAAAATAAATTAATAAAAAAAATTTCTAATTTGATCTGGATAAAAAAAATTTCTAATTAGATCTCACTACCAATACCAATCAGTATATACTTATTGATTACTTATATAATGATATGAAACTCTACGACATGGAAGAATAGGAAAAGCCATTAGCATAGTACATTATACAATGAAAAATGTTAAAAAAATACTTACAAATTTTTTGCAAGGTACAGTGCAAGAATGTACAGTGCAAGAATTCAGACAGAACTATGAAGTGAATCTAAAGCTCCTACCAACCGCAGAAGCACTGCTTCATGCAATGAAATCTACCTTCATGTGGTGAATTTATGCTTCTTAGCCAGTGTTATTTATTTATTTAAACGCTCCAGAGCACAGAGCAATTAGCAATTGCACTACTTGTGAAAAATCAATATGATGTCAAACGATTTATCGGCGTTGAACATGGATCAATAACTCTAGACAGAGACATTGATCATAGTTAAATAATCACACCCTTACCCTGAAGGCAGGGACTTGCTACTCTGCAGCTCCAGATACATGGATCATAGTTAAATAATCACACCCCTACCCTGAAGGCAGGGACTTGCTACTCTGCAGCTCCATTTGTTGGAAATGTGTTTGAATTGTTAAATTTTGTGAAAAAAGAAAAAACGAAACAAACATTGGAAAACAAACGAAGTATATTCCCTCCTCACGGAACATTGGAAAAAAAATGAACATTTTATTTTCATTTGGTTGCGAGCACAACAAAAAATTTAACATATATTGAAAACTGCAAGTGCATAACGTTGAGATCTGATCCACATGAAAACAAAGGAAGGTGAGCTAGAATTGCATTTTATATAGCCCTCGAGAGGTCGGGGAGGTTTATTTTAACTTAATAGTATTTTAATGCGATAGAAGAAGAATCCAAACACAACAGCATGACCAAGATTTGTGCTGGAATTATTTTTTACTGTGGTTGTCGATAGCACTCAGATGGAAGCTGATAATTGAATCTGGCGTTATCTTGGCAGTAATCGTATATGAGATAATTACTGCGAACCCACTGTAGTTGTCCTTGCTGGGCATAGTTCAAGTTCTGATTCCACCAGTTATTGGCCCAACACTGGGAGGCGGTGCCATTCCCTGTCCATTCACAGACGTCGGTTTTGAAATTCATGTACGAAGCCACAAACGGCGAGTAAGACCAATCTATTTTCACCCTTCCCCCCTGAGTTGCCCACTGGTCTGCGTTCCATAAGCTTGAGAACACTCTCATTGCCTGCTGATTCGGATATGGCACGCCTATGTCTTCATTGTTTGCAAATACTCTGATTGGCAAACCATCAACGAAAATCCTGAAAAATAGTTCATAAATATATACATATATCAGTTACTACAATACAAAATTAGATTGAATCTAAAATGAAAGTCGAAATGGATTAAACGTCCAAACCAAACGACTAAGAGAGAGATAGAGATAGTTTACGCAATTTGCTGCGGGTTCCAGAGAATAGAGTAATTGTGATAATCTGCTGTTGGATCGAACCATAAATAGAACTGCTGCTCTCTATCGGCTGAACCATTGATATATATGTTTGTGTGCAGAACGTAGGGCTCGCCAGAAACATTTCCTAGGAACTCCATATCAATTTCGTCGTGCCTCTCACCTGTAGACGATAACTGCACCATGTGCGTGTATTTCAATATTTTGAGTACCGAAAAACGGAATAAAACCTACGAACTTTTGTTCCTATATCATGAAATAACAGACAAATTAATTGATCTACACAGAAACAGAGTTCTCACATAGTATGTCGTAACCGTGCCAGCGGAATTTTCGGGCACCAGCTTCATAGACATATCAACACTCCCAAACAGAAACTCCTTCTTCGATTGAAATCCCGAGCCTAATTAAATCCAATATCCATTATCATATTTCTATTTCTAGATATAAAGATAAACCTATTAATCTATACTTCACAATCTATATCAGAAACATAATCTATACAGTTCTATATAAATAAGTATCTCTGCGAGTATTATTAAACTTAATACCAGAATAATTAGTAAGAGAAAGTTGCAATTCCTGGCCATAGTTGAATATCCCGGCGTTGCTATCGCCCCATGTTACATCGATATCATTGTAGAAATCTGCATAAACTCCGGGTGATATAGCTGTGCAGATAATAACAATCAGAATGAAATGGACATAACCTGGTAAACTAAGAGCTCTGGAAACCTCCATGGATGCAAATGATATCAATCAAATTTGGGGGATAACGGTGAATGGTGAAGGGGATCTAATTGAATCCCTGCTGGGTATAGAACAAAATTGATGTAGGAGGAGGGGGGATTGAATCTGCGTGTTTGGCCGGCATCGTGAGGCTATAAATGCATATTAACCTCCGTGTGGGGTAGGCACCGAGGAAACATCCGTTGAAATGCGTATTTTCAATACAAATTGTTATTCCATTAACATCCAGCCAGTTGGGCTGTGGAGCTGTCACGCGGTTTAGCCGTGCTGGGGACTCAAGACTCATATTCTCGACGAATGCCTTATATCTCGAGCTGTCCTTGTAAGATGAACATGGAACGGTGGTTAAAAGCAGTGGCCATCAACTGGAAGTCACCAAAGGGTGAGCACTGAGGATTGGCCTTTATTAATTTCGACACATGGTCAACAGAATACTGGATTCTATATATCTTCTACTGGAAAGCAAACGCGGATTTCCGATAGAAGCCATACGCCAGCTAGGCCAGGTACGGAATACAGAGAAATTAGCTGTCACCCAGCTTACCTGTGTCGATAGTTCACGTTCATGGTGCCATGATACTCTGTTATTTTCTTAGTTGAGATTGGGGTGTTTTTACACGTACCGATGAACTAGGATATGGGAATAAAATACCATTTTTCACCCTGTCTCGGAATTGAACTAAAACTTTTTTGAATTGGCGATGTATACCGTTTGTTGATAGGTGAAGTAACATTTGGAAGATATAAATATCCCCTCCCAACCCCACATGCACATGTGTTTAACCTAAAGTTTTAGTTACATATTTTATCTAGCACTTTTTTCCATATATTTACGCCGAAAGGCCTATACCTATTGGAGATGGGCACAATTAATCACCTTTTAATCTAAAATTCTAATCTGATGACTAACAATTGAAGATGCTGGCATATTCTTAGTCATCCTCCCAAATCAATGAATGTGATTTACTCTTCATAATTTCCTTGTATTTTTGAATGCATCATTTAACTTGTTTACTTTTTAACATTTACCTAATCATATTAAGAAATTACTGTACCACCATATGATTGTCACGTTTAACTGATTAACCTTTGGAATAACCACATTTGAAATTAATTTTTAGATTTCCTCAACTCTATGTGTGTTTCAGCTGTCCCGAAAAAAGCTTTGGCATCGCCTTTCGGAGTTAACAACCACTTTGCGGCTGTGCTAGTAAATATTTACAACATATTTTTAATGAATTAGAAACTCTGAAGTCTATTAGGCCTAGTTTTTAGTCTATTAGAATTTTTGAGGTTTATCAGTCCAACTAATAGTAATCGCTATTTATGTGTTCCATTAATATGGTACGTAAACAAGTAATTAAACCAAAGTTTTAAGTGTTAAATGCACATTTGCAGGTAGCATTTGGTTTTTAGGCCAATGTTTTAACTTTGAAGTTTTATTTGCCCTCTTTGCGAGGTAGACCCTAACTATATCTTACGTTAAAAACACTTTCAAATGCATATTTGATGAGTAAAGTTGATGAAGTCAAGTAATGCTAGAACTAAGTCTAGCACTACTTCCTGGTATTAAATGTTAAGTCCTCTTTAACCATCTTAAAGATTGGAGTGTCCATAAGCCACCTTGTTATAAACCACCTTGTCACATGCTGCTTGTATCTGGCAGTCTGCATGTTAGCGGTTCGCATGTTATCCATGTGTTATGACATCTTCTCCACTGCTCCTTCTTCATACCTAGTATTCCTACAATTTTGAGCAACTTCATGGCTACATGGTACATGCCAAGGAAAAATGCCCCTCCAACTCAATTGCAACTCAATTTCTGGGTCATATTTTACTCTCTTTCATCCCATACAATTTCCTTTCACATTCTTGCTCTGGAGTTGAATCCCCAAGAAACTATGTTGTGTTCCTTGTTTGAGTTGTGTGAGTGGAGCTATGATGGAAGTTTGGAGCCACAACTTTGATGAAAGCCTGCATATGCAAAGACATAGGTATATATTCTAAGTTACCAGAGATAGATATTCTATTGGGTCTAACTTACTTCAACATCTAGTAGGCAAGTTAACAAAATTCATTCATTTTTTTATACTTAAAATTGCATTTTGTACCTGGAAAACCCTTTAGGAAAGCTGAAATCTCACCTACAGCCAGTCAATTTCTCCTCCTGCAGCAGGTCAATTTCTCCTTAGTCGATTTATCCTCCAGTTTTTAGATGAATCTTAAAAGGAGCATTTGAAATCTCACCTACAACTAGTCGATTTCCTCACCCTACGATCCCTAAACGGAAGCCTATTTCTACAGGACAAACATGACATTCTGAGAAGCGAAGGTGTGGTATGCGGTTCTAGTCTAGGGGACCGTGAGAGAAGGGATGGTTACTAATGTCACTCTGCAAGTTGTCATCAGGTTTAGCAGTCGCATTGTCCCTTGCATTTGCTGCATGCCACAATCTTTAGAGAACGATTAGGCTAGTCTGCTCACTCAGGTGAGAAAGAAAAGAAGGTAGGCAGTCAGCTCGAAGAAAGCTTTGAATCCCTTGCATAATTATATCATATCAGTATTCAAACACAAACTCTACTCACTCTATGCACAAAACTGGCCCAAGAATCGATATGAATACACTCCATAATGATATAACGCTATATCAACCTTACCCATAAATATAACTGGTTGGCTTAGCGAAACTGAGATTAAGTTAAGATGATTTAAAATTCAAACAAGCGTAATGCTATGCCATGAAGAAAAATAATATAAAGAATGGAACCTGCATGTTAGGTAAATTCCAGGAAGTTGCGAAAGGGAATTTAAATGGCATTTTCGTCTCTAAAATGGCGGTCAGAGCGAGTAAAGATCGAAGGATTTTTCCTTTTTCTTTGTATTTTGTCAAGGTTCAAGCTGAACCTATTGAAGAAGAGCATTCACAGGTCCTGGATTGGAGAAGCTAGTGGTATTATAGAATCAAGTAGCCTCGGTGATTGATATATGTGACAAAACTAAGAAATATGGCCGTGTTTTGCTGGGAAAATAAAAGCCATGGGCTGCAATGGAAGTTCTCTGGGTAAACCCTCCAAATTTAACAGCAATTCATCCACATTATGCAGAAAACACTCCAAATTTGACAGAAGGCTAGCCATTTGCATTGTAGGATACTACAAGATCCCCATGCAAGCATGCAAAAAGGCCCTTCGAATTTTGGACAAGAAAGTGGTGGTCAAGGGGTTCTCTAATACAAATGGAAACAATGGTGTTAATATGTTGTTTTCTGAGCAAGAGATTCAAACCTAGCAGCATCAACGATGCTTATTATGATAATATACTGAGCAATAATTCATAGGATTTGAAGGCTTCCCTGCACAAGGTCGAACTTGTGCCATTGCTTTTACAACTCGTCCATGCCCGCACCCCTCAAGAAAACATGTCCACCTACAAATAACACGTGCCTTTTTCCATGAAACCTATGTCAAGCTACCGCTCCCAGCGTTTATCCCTTTGATGGGTTACCATCAGAGCTTCCAATTCCACCTAACACATGTTGCGCTTTAATGGGTTATTGTCAGAGATTCCAATTCCACCTGACACATGTTGCGCTGAAAAATATCAACCATTGCAGCTATCAAAAGACAAATCTCATATATTTGTGGGATTGAATGAGAAAATAAATAGGGCATGACACTACCTTCCCTGAAAGAACACGTAAGGCTCGTACAACTCTGCTAAATACATGACGTCGTTCTAATTTTGAAGCATGCGATTGTAATGTGGTGTGATGCAAAAGAAGACTTTGCTCACTACAACGAACTCAAATAATTAAATTTATTAGATGTATATATATCTAATAAGGTATTTAGAAGATGTAAATTCTAAGGATGCAAGGAGTTATAAGGGGGAAATTGGATTTATTAGACATATATCTATTTAATGAGGCATTTATAAGATGTAAATTCTAAGGATGCAAGGAGTTATAAGATGTGAATTCTAAGAATGAAAACCTTTCTTAAAGTCTAAGGACTTCAGAAGTTTGCAACTCTCAAAATATAAATTATAATCATGGGAAATTTTTCTCCAATCATGAACCAAAGATGCCTTCCTATTTTTGGCACCATTGGATATTAATTGGTTCTTTCTAGTCTCGGTATTGAATCGCACATTGCCTTGGCCATTACATTATTATTATTTATTTATTTTTGGTAAATAAAAGTGGATCCTTATATTAATTCCAACTGAAAGCTTACAAAAAAGATTTGCAGCATATCTGCATACACAAAAATGCCTGCAACTAAAGGTAGAACTAATTACATTTCTCTTCACGGTTTTCCCGTAGTCCAAATTCCCGAGACCTTTGGATCGGATCAACGATCCATATTTCCACGGGATCAATGGTTCATATCCTCTCGTGTGTTTCGTGATTTCGCTTCTGTGGATGCTCGGCTTGGCCAGACAGCTCCCTCCATTCTTATGATGCCCGATTGCCGAGTTCCCAAAATCTTCTCGCGACAGATCAGAGGTCCAAATTTCCTTAGGATCAACGGTTCTAATCCTCTCACGTGTTTCATGACTTTGCAACTTGGGCAGGCAGCTACCCCAATGCTTCGGACAACCTATAGCTGAGTTCCTGAAATCTTCTCTTGTTAGATCAACGGTCCAGATTTCCTCGGGATCAATGGTTGTGCATTTCACAATTTTGCGTTTCGCGAATTCGCGACTTGGGCTAAAAGATTCCTCCATTCTTCGGATGCCTGATTTTCGAGTTCGCAAAATCTTCTTGCGACAGATCAATGGTCCTGATTTCCTCAAGATCAATGGTCCCGATCCTCTCATGCATCTCACAATTTCGCATTTCGCAACTTCGCAACTTAGGCAAGAAGCTCCCCCCATGATTCAGAAACTCGATAGCTAAGTTACAGAAATATTCTCGCGTCAGATCAACAGTCCAAATCTTCTCGAGATCAACGGTCCAGATCCTCTTGCTCATTTCATGATTTCGCATTTTGCGACTTCACGACTTGGCCTAACAACTTCCTTACTACTTTGGACTCTCGATAGCCAAGTTCCCAAAATCTTCTCGAGTCAGATCATTCAGACTAGATCGACATTCGAGATCTTCTCGATCACCAACGATCCAGATCCGCTCTCTCTTTTCAGGACTTCACGACTTTGGGGAGAAACATCCTCTATGCTTCTGACTCTCGATTATAGAGTTCCCGAAATCATCTATCGGCTGAAGATATTCTACGCTCTCTCCTGAAATTCTGATCATTTCTGACTTAGAAGAATTTCTAAGTGCATAGAGGTGACACCCTATCCTGATCAGGGCCATCTAGATGGGCAAGATCCTCGCATTGGAGCCATAGGGGTGAGCTTTGGGACTGCCTAGAATCGTGGAGAATGATCTGTTGCATAGAGTCAACCCCTGCATTGGCGAGTCTTTCTGCTACTTTGTTTGCACTTCGTCGAATGTGTGAGTGGGTTAGAGTTAGAGAGGGTCTGAGAAGAGCTTGGAAGGTGTAAAGAGGGCCAAGGAGGCACCAACTGGGAGTGATTTTCGTTGGATCTCTACCATTCAAGATTTTTGTAGTTAGGTCTATTATGATTTTGGAGTCTCCTTCAATGACCAAACAAGTGAGGTTTAAATCTAGAGACATTTGCACTCCTTTGATGAGACCCCATATTTCTGTTGAGTTATTGGTATCGCATCCGAGATTTTCTGCAATGAGGCTTTGTATTTGGCCCGAGTTGTTTCTTATGATTGCTCCATAGCCTGAGTGTCCTGGATTTCCTTTTGATGCACCATCAAAGTTGACCTTGTAGAAGCTTGCCTGTGAGGGGAAACACTTAGAGGGACTGAAGGATTTTGAAATTAGGGGGGGATGTTGAGGAGGGGTGGAGTGAGCAAGCGATAAGCCCCAAGATTTGAGGAGCGATATATCACCTAGGTTAGTGAGGAAGTCTTCCTTGGTCCATAATTGTAGATGAAGATTTTCGTGGAGATGCAGGATGACTGTGTTCTGGAGGAGGTTGGGAGGAGAGGGCTCAGAATGAAAGATTCTTTTGTTCCTCTCTTTCCATAGTTGCCAAACTATAAATTCTGGTAAGAGTTTCCAGGTTCTGTTTAAGATAGAGATTTTGAAGGAGCCACAACCCCAGTCCCTGATGGTGCTTATGATGTTGTTTTTAACTCATTTGGTTCTTCTAATGAAATGAGTGGCATCGTTCCGTATGTTCTCACTGAGTGGACAATTATTTAGGAGTTTCTCCATGGTTTCTGCCTGGAAATGACAGAGATGACAAATCGAGGGGTCAATGAAACCTCATCTTTGAAGATTGTCCTAGGTTAAGATATTGTTTTGGAGTAGGAGCCAGAGGAAAGTAGAGATTTTGGGCCAGAGTTTTGATTTCCATATTGTTGTCTAGATGTTATCTTTCTGAAGATAGTGGAAATTCTCCTGAAGAGTGTATCCCTCCTTGAGAGTAAATCTTCCATGAGGTGTGTATCCCCATATGAGAATGTCTTGATCTATGCTTTTGTGGATTCTCCTTTGGGTTGTGGCTTGTTTCCAGTGGTGCAGGTCACAGTCCATTGCCACTTGGAGTTCCTGATGAGTAGATTTCCATCTTGGCCAAGGAGAGCTGTTGGGGGTATATGTCCACAAGTCTGCTACTTTGAGAGTGGAAAGATCATGAATGTGATTTTCGTAGGATTGTAGATTTTCTTCTAGTTGAAGAGGTGGCATTTTTTGTCGGGAATTCGTCTAGAATAGCGCGTTCTAGCCATTGCAAACTTCCCAAAAAGAATGTTCCTATATAAGTGGTCGATTTTTCAAGGCCGCATTCCAGATGTTGGAGCCCTGAACTTTCTCTTGCATTCTTATAAGTTGACTTTGGTGCATATCTGGGGCATATTTGCATTTTCAGAGTTTTTCCCAGATCTCTGCTGGTGTTTTGAGCCATCTCCATGAAATTTTTGCATGGTGCTATTTAATTTCCCAGGGTCCCGAAGGACCAGACCACCTAAAGATTTGGGCTTCCAGAATTTGTCCCAGCTGACTAGGGCCCATTTTTTGTTTGGGTTGTGTCCATGCCAAGGAAATTTTATTTGCAGATTCCTTATTTTCTTTATGGATGATTGGGGGGTGGCTAGGGATAAGAAAAGGTAATTTGGGATGGCTTGGAGGACTGACGTTAAGAGAACAATTCTGGCTGGAAGGTTGAGGGATCGAAAGGTCCAGTTGCTAAGATGATTGGTAATGGAGAGTAGGAGGGAGTCCCAGGAGATGTTTCTGGGTGCTGAGTCAGAAAGAGTGAATCCTAGGTAGCGAGAGTGTAGAGTGTAGACAAGGGTATTCAAAAGTTGATAAATTTGTTGTTGGATTGCCACAAGAGTATTAAAAAAGAAGACTTGTGATTTGGTCAGATTAAAGGTGGTTCTAGAGGCTTTGCTGAAATCAAAGAGGATGGAGTTTAGTTTAGTTGCTTCTAGCGTGGTGGTGGTGTTCATTAGAATTGTGTCATCGACAAATTGGTTGTTGGAGTATGTCGGTTGTAACCCATGAAGAGGGAGGCCTTGGAGGGATCCATTTTGAATTGACCTTGATATAGTGTCCTAGGCCTTCAACCATTATGAAAAAAATGTAAGGGGAGAGAAGGTCACCTTTCCTTTTTCCTCTCGAGGGGGAGAAGGGTTGAGAGGGGACACCATTGACAAGGATTGAGAAAAATGTTGAGGAGATGAGGTTCATTATCCAAGAGATCCAATCCTTGTTGAAACCAAAAGACGATAGGAGCGCTTTCATGTATTGCCAGCTTAATTTGTCAAAATATTTTGAAAGGTCAAGTTTTAGAAGCATACCTGGAGTACCAGTGCTTTTGAGAGAGTGAATGATTTCATGGACAAGTATGATACTATCCATGATTTTCCTTCTTTCAACATATCCTGATTTCTCCTTGGACATAGTGAATGGTAGAATTGGCTTGAGTCTTAGAGCTATGACCTTGGAAATGATTTTGTAGATCACGTTTCATGAGCTATAGGTCTGAAGTTCTTTGGATTTGTGAATCTTTCTTCTTTGGGTATTAGGGTGAGGAAAGTGGCATTTAGTGCTGGAATAAATTTTCCTAAGCTGCGAGATTCCTCCACCAACTGCCATGCTTCCTCCCTTAACATTGGCCAACAGGAGTGGAAGAAGTCTGTTGTGAAACCATCTGGATCTGGAGAATTTCCTGTGGGTAACTCCTGAATGGCGTGATCCACTTATGCTTGCATTAGTGGTGTCATGAGAGCCTCATTATGTTCATGGGTGATTATAGTTGGGATATTTTGGGTCACCCTCTCTATTGTTGAGGTGCGATCCACCTTGGGTTCTGAGAGGAGATCAATGTAGAAGTCTGTCAACTCGTGTGTTATTTCCTTATGTGTTAACAGGGTGTTTCCTTGCGAGTCATCCAACTTTGTGATGTGATTAATAAGGCATTCGTGGATCATGGAACGGTGGAAGAATTTGGTGTTTTTCTCTCCCTCGTTGATCCATTGGACCCGAGATTTATGTCTCCACAGGATTTCTTCCCACTTGTGTCTTTATTCTAGTTTCCTTTTGAGTTCATTCTCCTCTTGTTGCTGAGTGATTGTGTATCCTGCATGAATGAATTGTCCCTGAAGGTTCTCTATTTTTTGTTCCAGTATTTTCTTTTCGTAGAAATTTTTCCCAAAGACTTCTTTGTTCCATTTGCGCACATGTTGTTTAAAATGTTTGAGTTTTTGCTGGAAGCAATACATTTTTGTACCCCTCTGTGTTTCTGCAGTGCTCCACCAGTGACAGGCTAACTCCTGGAAGTTTAGATGGGAGAGCCAAAAAAATTCAAATCTGAAGGGTTTAAGCTTGGGGGTGGCAATAATGTCTACCCAGAGTTGAACCGACCAGTGGTCTGAACCTGCCTTTGGGAGGATGTTGGAATATACTAGGGGGACTTCCAAAAGGAGAGTTTCCGAGATGAGGAATCTATCAATCCTGCATGCTATTTTTTGGTGACCTAATCTTTTGTTGGTCCAAGTGTAGGTGCCATTGCTATTCTCAATATCTATTAGTCTGAGGTTCTCTATGAGTTCCTAGAGTTTTGCGCTATCCTGTTCCAGGCGCTTTTTTCCCCCTCGCTTCTCCTCCAACGTGAGAATCATGTTGAAGTCGCCTCCTATTATCCATCGCTTTCCCTCTACTAAGGAACCTAGGTAAGATAGGATTTGAAGAAAGAGGTTTTTGTCTTGGATGTTCTATGGTTCATAGGCATTTGAGATCATTCCCTCCTTGTCCAAACCAATGGATATGTAGTGCGTTTTTATGGTGCAAAGGGTGGAGAAGTCTTGATCAAGGATGATTGTAGCAGGAATCCATAGGATGTCCAGGCCTCCTTAAGCCCCTTTTGAGTTCATTTGATAGGATTCACAGTTGCGCCAACATCTCTTGATGATGTCTTCTACAATTTTTCCTGCACATTTTGTCACTTGTATCAAGAATATATCAGGTTCTTCCATTTTGATGCAGTTTCGAAGAGTCCTTTGTTTGGATCTTCCATTTAGGGATTTGATATTCCAGGTGAGGATATTCATAGTTAAGAATTTGGTGGGTGGGAAAACGAGCTCTCTGAGAGCCTATGGATCTGTCCCGAGTTGATCATATAGTTTCCTACCTCCTTTATTAGTTGATGAGACGATTTTCCACCCCGTTGCTTGTTTTCTTTTGGGTGTTTTCTTGGATCTTGGTTTGGGTCTATGCTAATCCCCAACCTAGATGTAGCCCTTGCTGATGAGCCCACAAATACTTTGTGAAATTTATTGAGTTGGTCCTCTGGTAAGGTTTGAAAATCCTTCTTGTTGAGTGCTTCTTCTAACCTGTCTAAGTCGATTTCTTCTAGGTCCTACTCATCCAATTCCATGACTCTGTCTTCCTCTCTTTCTGGTTCTTTCATTGAGACTAGGTGAGTCTGTGGATATTCTTGGTTTGTTGGGGTTTGATTCTTTTGTGACGATTAATGTTCCTTGTGCTTGTTGGGATCATTCCCCGTGATCTTGTGGGGGTTTTCGACCTCTTCTACTTATGGGAGGCAGTTAAGGGATTCAAATGAGTTATGTTTTGGGTTCTTTCTTCCGTTGTTGGTTATGGGCTTCTTTTGTGCTTATCGCCTTCGATTTTGAACTTGGGTAAAACCTTACTTTGATTTCTCTTCAGCTTCCCTCTTGGGGGGCACATTGAGAGGGTAGTCTATGAAAAGGTGTCCATGTTCATGGCTTTTTTGACATCTGAAAGGGATGTGTTCATAGTCTATGGTTTGGGCCCATTCCTCATCTTGGTATTCTAAGGTAACTGTGCTTGGAAAATATTTGGAGATGTTCATGTAGACACATATTCTTGCATAAGAGGTGTATTTTCTCTATTTGGTAGCTTCAAAAGATTTGACATATTTAACCAGGGTGTTGCCTATGCGCAGTAAAATTTCCTCTAGCCAGAACTCTTGAGGTAGAGAATAGAGGTGAATCCATACCGGTGTGTATGCAAAGTTTTCTTTTTCTGGGAAGAAGTTGTCTATCCAAAAACATAGGTAGAGGCCAAACGAGTTGTAGAAATATGGTCCCCGTTCAATGATCTTGTCCTTGCCCTCGAGGTTGTAGAATATTACTGTGAAAAAACCTTTGGAGCTCAACTGGAGCTCATAGTCTCCCTTGGGGTTCCACCACGCCTTGATCCAGCGAGATAGGTCATTTTCTGAGGGCTAGAGACCTAGGAATTTTCCTATGAGGGCATGGTCTCTCATGACCTACGTATGCTCCCCTATATTGGTGGTTTTTGTTAAATATATTGTATCCTCAATAGACTAACCGTACACTGCCAGTTGTATTGGACAGTTGTACTTTCTATTTTTGTCTTGCTTGAGCATATATAAGCTCAGCTATTTCCTATTGTTAGGAAGCTCTTCAGAACTCTTCTGTACTTCTTCATACATTTGAATATACTATTCTTTTCTCTCTGCATTTCTCTGTCCTTCACAATTTATCATGGTATCAGAGCTTCAGCAGTAAGCCTCTTCAAATAGACGGGAGAGAAACTCGATCCTCACAGCGTAGAGCCTCACGGATCTTGAGAGCACGCGTCACAGACTTTTCACAAGGTTTGGAAAGCTATCTGCAATACTCTTTAAAGATCGCCATGAGAAGCTAGCGGAGGAAGCAGAGAACGCAGAATAAGAAACCTGCGCAATTTTCTCAAAGAACCGTCAAAGATTGACGCAGAAGAGCTGCAGAACGAAAGAAGTTTAAAGAACTTGAAGATTTCACTTCAATTCGTTAAAGATTCAAGCAGAAGGCTGAATCGTTTAAATATTTTTTGAAAATAGTGAAAATCTGTCAAATATTGTAGCAGATCACGAAGAAATCGTGAAATTCTTTCAAATCTTTAAAAGATTCACGAATCTTTCTTCCACAGGTGTAAAGAACGCATCTCAGGCGCAAAGAACAGCCATTGAAGCCGTGTAATTCGTCCTGTGAACGGTTCCAAGGCGGGAAACCAGACCAGAAGGGACGAGGAGAGCGTCGAAAAAGGTGAAAGAATGTCAACCGTCAGATCTTGAACACAGGCCCGACAGCCGTTAGATCAGCAAGAAGTTGCACGACGATTAGTCGTGTGGAGTGCACAGGAGGTTTTTTTTTTCACTTGAGAAATCTTGACGTCATCTTGACCGTTCATCAAGAGACACGTGGCGAGATCCTATTCCATCGCAAAATCGGGAATCGGGAGTTGGACGAGCGAAAGAATCAACTCTCCAAAAAACTCCAATACGCGAAATCGCGATACGCGATATAGCGATACGATCTCAGCCGTCCGTTTGTCAGGACACGTGGCGAACATCGCAGCGCCCGTCGGTATTTCGGCATTCAGGATTTCAAGTTGTCAAAGAAACTTGACATCGCAACTCGCGAAATCGCGATACGCGAAATCCCGATAAGATCTCAGCCGACCATTTTTGACCGGACACGTGGCGGACATCAAGGGCACCGTCAACGTATCAGCTTTCGGGGTTTCACGTTGACAGAGGTTTGGAGCATCGCAAGTCACGATATCCCGAGGACGCATCAGGATCGTCCATCTATCCTGGACGCATGGCACAAATCCTGCGACTCGGAAAAAGTCCCGAAGAGGAAAGCGCCATCGGCACATCGGGACTCCGAAAATCGCGAAACCTAAGAACAAGTGATCGGGTTTTTCTTTCCAGTGAAATCCCTGACGCAAATCTAGCCGTCCATCTGCTCAGGACGCGTGGCAGAGATCGAGGCTTTCGGGAAAAGTCCCGATAAGCGATTTCATCGATTTTTCGGGATTCGGCATTTCGCGGATCCTGGAGACAAGAGGTCCGGGACACATCATATCGCGAAATCGCGAGGAGAGATCACGACCGTCCGTCTGCCGGGACACGTGGCAGCAATCAACGCTATCGGGAAAAGTCCCGAAACAAAGCACGCCATCGAAAAATCGGCGATCGTGAAATCGAGGAGGCAAAGAACCTCGACATCAAAAATCGCGAAATCCCGATTCGCGATATCCCGATACGATCTGGACCGTCTGATCAATGCACGATCTGGACCATTGAAAAATTGAAAGGCTATTTTTCACACTTCGGCGATTTGAAAGCCAAAGGAATGGGAAAATCCCGTAGCACTTACAGAAGGTGCGTGGTCACATTGCAAGGAGACTAAAAGGCCAATCCAAGCCCGATAAGCTCCTATCGGCCATCGACAAATCGACATTTCTGAGATCAGAGGTAAATACGAATTTTTTCCCTCTCTTTTTTCCTGCAATTTTTTTTAAAATGGCATCGACTAGCAATCTCGGCCCGACTCAGGGTCTGATTCTTCTTGGTAAGAATTACAAATTCTGGTCTCTTCGAATGAGGTCATTCCTGCAAGCACAAGAGTGCTGGGAACCAGTGGATCTTGGCTATGTAGAACCAGATCCAGCCGCCCTCACTGCCATGACAAATGCCCAGAGAATTGCTCAGGCAACTCTAAGGACCAAGGAAAACAAAGCAAAATTCTGGATACAGAACTCTGTGGATGATTCGATTTTTTCGAAAATCACAGGCGCTGGTACTTCCAAACAGGCCTGGGACATCCTCAAAACGTCCTACCAAGGAAATGACAGGGTAAAAGCAGTTAAACTGCAGTCCTTGTGGACACAATTCGAGACTCTCAAAATGACAGAGTCCGAAACTGTAGATCAGTTCATGACCAGAGTCATGGGAATCGTGAACCAGATCAGATTGATTGGTGAAACCCTCACTGATCAACGAATTGTTGAGAAAATTCTCAGAAGTTTACCCAGGAAATTTGAAATGGTTGTAACANCCATCCTTGAATCCAAAGATCTGTCAAGTTTTTCAACAGATGAACTAATTGGTTCTCTGGTGACACATGAGACAAGACTACATCTCACAGATGAGTCAATCTCCAATGCCTTCCAAACTCAGTTCTCATTCAGATGAGGGAAAGGTAGAGGAAGAAGTAGAGGAAGAGGGAACAATCAAGGTAACCCTCATACCACTGGAGGAAACAGACAACAATATCCCACTCAGAACTTCCAAGGTCATAGAAATCAACAACAAAATCACCATCAGAATTTCCAGCCTCAAAGAGGCAGAGGGAGAAGGTCGAATGACAAATCCAACATTCAATGTTTTTATTGAAAAAAGTATGGGCATTACGAATCTGAATGCAGGAAGAAGCAGGCAGA
>ML781913.1:601122-619434 GCA_009831015.1 Picea engelmannii | reverse complement strand
TGTACTCGACAATTGTACTTTCTATTTTTGTCTTGCTTGAGCATATATAAGCTCAGCTATTTCCTATTGTTAGGAAGCTCTTTAGAACTCTTCTGTACTTCTTCATACATTTGAATATACTATTCTTTTCTCTCTGCATTTCTCTGTCCTTCACAATTTATCAGTTTTGATGACATATCAAGGCTTAATCGGGGCATGGGGGATACATTTTACGGGTGTGCAGACTCGAGATGATTTTGGATGTGAGGACTCAACATCCATGTTCAAATATTTTCTTATATCCATATCTTCCTGCATATATTGGTCCCGTAAGTGCAATGGTGGGTCAAAAGATGGTCGATGCGTTTGTGAATTTTCCGGATCATTGGCAATGATGTTACGGTAAGAGGGGGATTTTGCCCCGACTTCTGTTCCCATTCTTCTGTGGTGGTTAGTGTCGAGGTGCAGAGGCGATCAACACTTGCAGAGGAGTGCAGTTGTGGCCAGCGTGGGAGGGAAGCTAGTGCATGTGAACCCCGAAGAGCTCGTGAACCCTTCCGCCAGATCTTCGTTCTCATCGTTTGGCCATTACATTATTACTGAGAAACAAAATATTAGCAATATATTAATGATCCTTAAGATTCATCTCTTGTCAGATTAAAATTGATTGACGAAAGACATCTAATCAAAATCCAAATCGGAGTCCACCATCTAGAAAAGTAAAAATTCTTTAACTTTCTTTGAATAGAAAATAGAAAAGTTAGGTTTTAGACTGTAAAATGCTCTATCACCCCAAAAGTATGAAATTTATAAACATTACCTGGAGAGGTACTTTGTAACGTCGATGCATGTATCGGCGATAGGTCCTCATGGTATTTATAAATACAGGCTTTTTAACCTTAACTATCTTTCCATTGTTTCCAATGCACAGATTCTATAAAAAATACTTATATGCCTTATCTGCTGTAGCAAATAAATGCAATGGATTTCCAACAGATGATGCGGCGTGATAATTAAACAAACCATTCTCGTAAGCATGTGCGGCCATAGCTAATATCATCTGGTTTACTACCATATCTGATGGAATTCGTTCATATTCAAAGAGTTGAACATGAGAGAGATTTAAGATTTACCAACAAACAATAATATGGGGCAAACTATAGAGGCTCGATGCCTGAACAAACTAACTGACCACGTCTAAGATGAGCTCTAGATTAGGCATGGATTTCAGAGTTTCATTTTTGTATCAATATTTCTCATAGTTTTCATGAGTAAATGAACTTGCAATTATTGCCATCAACTATCCTCAGAGTTTGCATCAATTATTTCCAACAAATCTTAAAAACACTTGCAAAAATCATGATTTAAACATATGTTCCTTTAATCTACTTATTAATAATGTTTGAATCCATTATCAATATTTATGATTCCACATGCTAGAGAATGAGCCGTAATCTTAAAAATTGGAATCTTAAAAACTAAAATCTTAAAAATACCTGCAAAATCTTAAAGAAACGTGAATTTAATACACGTTCATTTCACATATGATCCCTGGTACCAATAACACACATCCACTGCACTAAATCTAAATCTAAAGAATATGAAGGCATTGAGTTGTACACTAAATTTAATGTATGGGATTTCAAAAGCTTTAAGCTACCACTTAGGACAGGGGCTGCTTTGCAACTCCCCTTGTTTAACTTTATATCAAGGTGAGTACAATTATGATGAAATGTTTCATTTAAAACTTAGAAAACATATGATATATTAAGACTACATTTTGGTGAAGTAGATTAATTCTCTTATGAAGGTGAGTACAATTTTGATGAAACGTTTCATTTAAAACTTAGCAAACATATGATATATTCAGAGTACATTAAACATATGATATATTCAGAGTACATTGTGGTGAAGTAGATCAATGCTCTTATCGAGGTGAGTACAATTTTGATGAAATGTTTCATTTAAAACTTAGCAAACATATGATATATTCAGAGTACATTTTGGTGAAGTAGATTAATGTTAGATTTTGGGATAACATTAATATACAACATTAAATGTTTGAGCTTAGTTTATCTTTATTGGATATTTATGACATAATAAAAGAGTTGAGTTCCATGCAAAATTTAGTGTTAGTAGTGGAGGTTGAGTTCCATGCAAAATTCATTCATCAAGACCATGTCAAGGCCAACCATGACTAATCCCATTCCATCTATGCCCAGTCTCACTGCTTCTTTTCACATTATTTTTCTATAGTTAAATTCCCATTTCTTTTTCTATAGTTGAATTCCCAAGCTTATGTAAGATACAAGGTGACAACTATATCTATAGGTTGAAACAAATTATTATTATAAGTTTCTTCTTTAAATCTTAATACAAAATTTCAAGTATTATATACAATCATAAATACATGTACATACAACACATGCAAGAAGTTTTTTTACCCGTTGGAGCCACCTAATTTAAATGTAAATTTGTGTGAGTTTAAATGTAATTTTCTATGTAAGATTGAAATAAGAACTAAATTTTCTTTCTACAAAAAAAAATATACATTTTCTTTCTTCAAAAAAATCAAATGTTATGGGAAGACATCTAAAGTTTGAAGGAAAAAGTAACCATAGTTATTACAATCTAGCCAACACTTGAGGGAATTTGAGACACAACTCGTGTAGTCATTTCTATGTAACAAAATACTTGGGAGAAATTCCAACAAAGGTAACGAAAAACCATTAAAAACAAATACCATTGGCACTAGGAAAAAAACATCAAACACCTTCTCAACTTCACCATAGGGATCAAGAAAAACTTCTAAAGGATAAATTTATAGAAAATAAAATTGTGCACACATAAAAACTAGAAGAATTTGAGATGAAGAAATAGTATACAAAACCTCATACATAAATTTATTTTTTTCAAAATGAAATTTTACCTCTCAAGCCTTAACAAGAACATCATTAGACTGAGTTGGGTGTTTGAGTCACTTGCTTGCTTCAACGAGCTTCTATATGTGTTTATTTCCGTCCATGCCAACCTCCCCCCCCAAAAAAACCCCAGGGTTTAAATCTTCATCCCTGGTTGAGGGATTGAGTTTAGCTACTAGAACTTCTACTAGTAATGTTCTTCTATCTTCATTGAAATATCACCCGACCCCTTGAAATTCACTGAAGGGAAAATTTTAGGGGATACATTTTTTCCATGGGTTAGTTTTGCATGCCTTTTCTAAAAACAATTCGTCAATGTCCATTTTTTCTAAAAATGATTTGCCCAAATTCTATAGGATAAAATTATTTAACATTAAAATCCTCAAAACTTTATAGAAATTACATAAAATCCTTAGAAATTTGAATATTTTTACAAAAATATTGCCAAACATTTTACAAGTTTGCATATTAAGGAATAATAAGATTTGTCAAGGTTTTTACACTTTAAGATAAATTTCCATCTATTAAATTTTCCCTCGTTCATGGCCCCCTACTCAAATATTAGTGAACGATGTTTTAACCTTGGTTTCATTCAACCTTCTACATAAAGACAAATTTTTTTTAACCATTATTCAAATGAGGGATCATCCAATGAAGAATAACATTTGTTGATTCCTTCATGACTTCCATCTCTAGAATTCTTCTTGATTTCATATTACATTCCATAGATTATGCTTATAGGTTTCCTTATATGACTCTGGAAATTCCTTTATGTTGATGTTTCAACATCGGGAAAACATTCTCCTAGATTAATCATTTTTGTAGGGGCTAGTTGACTCGGTTAACTAGGCCCACTAGTCGACTAAGAAATATTTGGTTGACCGACGTATTCAAAAATGTAAGTCGGTCGATGTATCTGATAACCAAATGACCCAAGCAGTTAGGTAGTTACAACTTCCTGGTAACTAGATATATAGAAGTATGAATAGACAAGCACATAGAGACTTTGAAGGAGGCTATGTGAGAGATTGTAAACATTGTACTAGATTACTATATATTTTAATAAACATGTATCTTTGGGCTCTCTCTACTAATGTATGTCTTTATCTATATCCATATGTATGTATCTTCTATGTTTCTTATGTAAGGACTACTAATAACTCTCCCTACATTCCCCTAGATTACAACAATGGGTTTGTTCTTGTAGTTATGAACCTGGGAATGCAGAAGTATACATAGATGTTAACCCTACAAAACATACATGAATGTGGGAGTGCAAGAATGAGAATTACATAAAAAAAACTTATGCGAGAAGAAACAATTTCTCACTCGCAAAGCAAGAGAAAGATTATTTTCAGAAACCCACCAAATATTTTTAGAAGCCATCCCTGAAGCATTATTTTAGAACCTGAACAAGTTAGGTAATGCGAAATTTGACAACCAACGAGAAACTAGGACTCAATCGTACGACTGGAGGATGAACGAATTTGCAAGATTGGTTCGAGCGAGTTGTCGAAGACTATATTTTAGAGCAAGTCATGGAAGATCGAACATCTCTTGATAAAATCAATGAAATTTTTTATAGCTAATTACATGACAGATTCTTATGCATTCTCCCAACACTGCTTCAGAAATTCTTCCTCGATAATGGAGTCAGTGACATTGTTGAATACCGACGTCGAATAAGCACACAATTACCAAAAAATAACTCTCAAGAGAGGGATGAAGAGTGGTAAGGATTTATGGATGCAAAGTGAAAAGATACAAGACAAGTGTGGGATTATTTTTTGAATAAATGAGCATGGCCAGTATTACTGGCCTTGAGTAATTAGGGGCGGAGATGGGATCTCGGTTGAATATATGAGATGACACAAGGAAAGCATACCACAAGTTCTGATTACTGAATAATAAATCTCATCGAGAGGAAAGCAAGCACACAAGAAATCCGCTGACATTCCGATATTGGAATAGGACAAAAGGAAAAAGAAAAGCGAAGAACATTGTAACTTGTGGAACAGTCAAAAGTGTAACAACCCTAGTTAAATAGTTGCATAGCGTTATCAAGTAAAGTTAAGTAAGTAATTAATGGTCTTAATGTGTATTAGTTAAGTAATGATTAACTATTAATAAAATTATTTATTTATTTATTTTGATTAATTAATTAATTGAGTACTTAACACATTTAAAGGTTTGGATAAAGAATTCAAGGCTTAATAACTTTAATTTATTTATGATAAGACTTTAAGTATGATAGGGGATAAGGTAGTAAATGGAATTTAATTTATTTATTATAAGACTTTATGTATGACAGGGGAGAAGGAGTAAATGGGGGTATAAGGTGGGTGGCCTTAAATGATGGAGGAGGCAGTGAATGGGAGATATGACTCGGCAGAGGCTTGTAGGAAGGACATTATGAAAAATTGGGAGGAGAGGACTATATTTCTACTGTTGGATATTTTTCTGGTTTTGGGGGGTAGCTTGGTTTTGGAGTTTGGGTGAACCGTTGCATGGGGCACTAGGTTGCTAGGAGTTTTGGGCTTGGGGGCCAGGAATCCTCACAGAATCCTGGAGCTACGGAGCCGGAAAGGCTGCTCCTAGCTGGCTGGGTGGTTAGTCGGTTTTGGGCAGGGTTTGGTCAGAGTATCAGGGAGATATTGGACAGAGAAGTAGGGAGGACAACCAGATAAGCAAGAATTTAGCATCAGGCAGAGGTATTTTGATTTATGAAATTGTTGGGTTATGTGATGATTATGTAATTTATTTTCATGCTGTGGATAAATTTAATTTCTGCTGAATATTAAATGCTTATATGATGATTAATGAATTACTTATGCGTTGAAAGAAATTTTATGTTTAGTTGTATGAATTTTATTAGGGTTTGTTAATTAATGGTTCCTACACATGGTATCAGATCTTAGTTCTCAATCTGGAGCCTTAAGGGCCTACCCACCTACCCACCTAACCGCTTGTAAGAAGGAAAGTTTAGAATTGGAATTGTTCAACACTAACCCAGAAATTTAAACAACCCCTAATTGGCTATATTGAAACCCTTTGCCCTGAAATCCTAAACAATCCCTAAATAATCTATATATATATATATATATATATATATATATATGAGTAAATATAAATTTGGGCCTAAGGGCCAAGCTCCAACTTCACCTCCACCTAACCTACAAGCCAAGCACACAATTATATATATATATATATTATAAACAATATGTCCATGAAAATGAAAATGATATAATGTTATACATATTGAAAGTGGCAAATAATAAAACAAACAAACAAAAGAACCTACAAACCCTAACCTAAAGAAGGCGTGAAGGCCTAAGCTTCCTCTCAATGCGAGTTGTATCCACCTGCTCCATGAGAGCTGCATATAAAACCAGAAACAAAATGTTCCTTGGGCTCTACCATATATTTCTTAAGTGGGCTTGCATGCATACTAACTGCTACCACCCCCTATTGTTTCCTCCTTTAGAGAACACCTATTAAATGTAACAATCCATTTAAAGACAGTCTCTTGCTACCAAGCATGAAAACTCTTTATTTGAGAGAAATTCACATATTCAAAATATATTTAGGCTATAGACTTAATCTTTAAACCTATCATACGCACATTCTATAGAAACTTATAATTTTTCCGAAAAAAAAAAGTGTAAAAAAAAAATAAAAAAAAATTGAAGTAATTCTTAATCTTTCACCCTTTTTAGATCTTAATCGGACATTCATGAATCTACCTTTAAAAATAACAGGAAGAATCACAATCTTAGGCTATAAATCTATGTAAATTCCGATAGCTACAATAAACATTTAGCCAAAAATTAAAAATAAAAAACATCTTCAAAAGTTGCCAATCCCATGGAAAATTTTAGCAAACACGCAAATAAAATCAGAATTTAAGAAAATACAAACAAGATCTTCAACCAATTTTCGAGCTTGTTTGACCAAACTCGACCTGCCATAATACAAATTCAAATTTATCAGTTTGGGCCACTTTTATGCTAAATTCTCACCAGATTAGCTCTTGACCGCTACAAATTGCGCGTCTTTTGACACATCTTTTAAGAATTCGAAATGGTCATCTCAAATTTTCCAATTTAAAACTTTGTACTGGACCATTCTTGAAGATTTTAGTGTCAAATTAAACCCCGTAGCTTGCATTTTTCTATGGCTCGAAGTGAAAATAGGTTTATATCGAATGATTTCGATCTACGTTGTACTGTTTTGGTTTGCACTTTGCTGTATTTACTTCCCTTCCATTATCAAGAGCCCCCAACGTCCCAAATCCTCCCTCTCCAAGCCTGTTCTTACCTTGAACATTTTCTGTTTCAGTGGCCAGACACAAGTCAAGCCAAAGTGTAGCGCCATTGGTATTGCTTTTAAAGCCAAAGAACCAAGGGTTTTCAGAAGCTGGACCCTGATACGAAGAAGAGAAATCTGCTTCAACTATGGGAACTATGTTCCACATGCCCAAACGCCCAAACGCCAAATGCCAAGGCTCCAAGGATAGATTCCACAGGGGGACCAAAGCTGTTTAGTACGCATCCAGTGCCCAACACACCAAACCAGTGCCCAGCACACCCACCAAGCCGCAAGCTCCAAGCTCCACACACCACCTACACATAACACATACCATCACGGGTTAGCAAACAACACATAGGCCAGCAAAGAGCGCCCAAGTGCCAGGCACTAGGCCACATGGACGAAGAGACCACAGGTGGGCAGCCTTTGGCTCATGAGCTAGTAATCCCAATCTCCATGTCCACAAACCAGTCACATAAAGTATCTGTGTAAAAAAAATACGTGCGTAAAATATTCGGTACAAGCCCAATCTCTAAGTCTGTGCAATAAGCATCAAAAAATGAGTCAAGAACTCGAGGTATCGACAGTATCAACACCACACAATGCATTAGCATGAGTACCTGCATCATCAAGACAAACCAAGGGTCAGCACGCAACACAAGCAATTCCAAGGAGAAGCGTGCTCAAGCACCAACACCAAATCACAAGTGAAGAACCCACAATGGCATAATTTTCTCAACAAGCCAACGACCAATGCTAGAAACCAAACACCTGACCACGAGGAGGAGAAGCCATGAGAGAAGGCCATGGCGATCGACCGGGTAACCAGAGACCTCACAAGAAGAAACAATGAGGAAAAGAGGAATTAGGGTTACGACGATAAGGGTTAGGGTTTAGATAGGAGGGAGCTGGAGGAAGCAAGGTGGGCACGTGGAATCCATGCATGCTCGCACTTGTTTTTAAATTATTTTGATTTTTTTTTTATTATTAAAATTTATATATATATATATTATTATTATTATTATTATTATTTTTTTTGTGTGCTCGTTTAAATTCTTATTTTAGTGAAAAGTATAATAAATTGTTTTAAAAATAATTAATTAATTCAACTAATTCAATTAATTGTTTTAATTAACTGTCTTTAATTTAATGTAAAAAAAAAATTATTTTAAAGTTAATTAATTATCTTTAAAAAAAAAATTAAACTAATTGTTTTATTTAGTGTAAAGTTAATCTCCATTAAAGTTAATTAATGATTTTAGGGATTAGATAAAATTTGGGTTAGATTAAATTTTGTTGGAGTAGATGGGTTTTGAACCCACGACTACTCACCATAGTCCAAGCCTTGGAAAAAAACCAAACACCAATGTGCCACACATGAGTCGTTATAAAATAAATTCTTCTACATATATAAATTAATAGTCATAAAATACTATCCAAAAGTATAATCTCCAATTATCCATGTTAACCAAACACTGAGTCCCGAGCCCTCAACCACCGAGCCAAGCGCCAAGTCCGTCCGTTCCATTCCACCAGTCAAAGCCAAGCACCAAGCTTCAATGCATCACCTCAGGCTCACTACATGATACGACCACAAGTCCAAAAAAAATACATAACCACAGTGCACAAGCGTTAAGGTCCAATGCCTGAAAGCCACTCTACAATCCTCAAGACTCGCACCTGCAGCCATCGAGACACATAATTCAATGCATATGTACAATGCACCAAGGAAAGCTCATGAGTCAAGCATCGAAGGATAACCTTAGACTCATTTCATCGACATTAGGTTGGAAGTCACCTTAATTAGTTGTAAACACAAAGTATAAGGACTTAGAACAAGATAAGAGGGAGGGCCCTTCATGCGCACTAGGTAGGTAAGTTAGAGAATCGACGAGTATGGTGCAAAGCTAGCATAGCTACCGAGCGAGGGAATCAATAGTTTTCTTAGGTGAAGAAATAAATCTTAGACTCTTTATCCCTAACCTAGCCACTCCCCTAAAGAGATTAACGTCTGTTTATAGACAAGTAAAAAAAATGTTATGCCTAATCCTGTTTTCTAGTTAAGTTGCGCAATGAAAAACGTGCTTGAACTCACCCTGACAATTTTGGTTGATGCAGGTTAAATCATACAAGATGGTTAGGACTCAAGGGAATCGAGGCAGAGGATCATCATCGCAGGCACCACTAATGCTGCCTCCACCATCGCCCGAACTAGCTCTCATACTGCGCTCTTTGGAGGCCATAAATGAATCTTTAAAGGGGCAACAACCAGCAGGGATCGAAGTGGAACCCTCACCATCTGGAATGGGTAATCCAGAAGTGTCGAGGGATTCAAGGGGAGGACCTCCACCTGAAGACATCACTAGAGAACTACATAATATCAAACTTCTGGAGTTTTCCAGGGGTCACGCCAGTGAACATGTAGAAGCATGGTTGGAAGGAATGACAAGGTGTTTTGCCTTAAGGGACTATGTGTCCACCTCAAAGACGAAGATAACGATTTTTCAGTTAAGAGACAGGGCCTTGAACTGGAGGGGAAAACTGGAGAGGCAACTGCACCTTACCCCAGACACCGTATCTTGGGAACTTTTCGAGGAGAGGCTCTGAAGGAAATATCTTCCATCTTACTATGAGGAACAACAGGTAGGAGTGTTTCATGCTCTAGTACAAGGAAGCATGACTATAGAAGAATATGAGATTAGGTTTATGGAATTGGTCAAGTATGTTTCATATATGTATAATGACCAACGACAGGCATAATGTTTTTTCTATGGGTTGAACCCTAAGATAAGGGCTATGGTGCAGATGTGGAAACCATCTTCAGTAGTGGAAGTTGTGGAAAATGTGCATTATGCAGAGGAACACATGAACTTAACCGGAGGTACGAGACCGACCTTTCCACATCATCCTAGATTTGTGGGGAAGGCCCCTAGGACATTTCCCAGGGGAGGGGGCTCAAGGCCACCTCCATATGGTAATAGAGTCACACCAAGGATAGTAGCCGCAGGGATTTGAATGGTAGTGAGTGAAGCATCTTGTTCATAACCAATGACACAAACAGGTCCACGGCCATCTCAGGGAACAACTAGTAGGGGCAGGTGTTCCAGGGGAAGGAACTCATTTCAGAGACAGTCACATAATAGTGCGCAGGTTCAATCCCATGTTACCTATCGAGGATGTGGAGGACCCCATTACCAGTGTGACTACCCAGAGTTACAATCAGGATTCATGCATAGAGAAGGAAAGGCCCCGATGGGAAGAGTAAGTAGCAGCCACCAGATTTACGCAGCGGTTAATAATCGTCAGGCCGAACATCAATCCACGGTGGTGGAGTCATCAGGTACACTATATCATATCAATGTTAAGATTTTATTTGATTCTGGTGCATGAGATAGTTTCATTTCACCATATTCATTAGAAAAGAGTGGGTTGGCAGCCTACGAGCACGATGACTTTAAACAAGTCGAGATGGCTTCGGGGGAAAAACAAGCGGTAGGACCTATCATTGATAATTTTATAGTAGAATTGGGAGTGTGTACTACCAGGTTGAAGGTATACATCACTTCTCTCGGGGCGTATGACCTAATCATTGGAATGGATTGGTTAGAATCTCATCGAGCTTTGGTAGATTGTTTCGCAAAAAGGGTGCTCTATATAGACAAAGAAGCAAGGCCAGTGGAGATCCAGGGTGTACGAAAAAGGGTGTCATTACGCTTCATCTCAACTATGAAGGTTAAGCGATGCTTGAGGCAAGGGTGTCGACTATATGTAGTGGAAGCAGTGAATGAAAGGAAGGGACCTTCATTAGATCAGTACCTGGTATTGTCAGAATTTAAGGATGTTTTTCCGAACAAGTTACCAGGGTTACCTCCTGAGAGGGAGATCGATTTTACTATTGATCTAAAACCTAGGGAAGAACCAATTTCCAAAACTCCGTATCGGATGATAGCACCAGAACTTTGTGAGTTGCAAATGCAGTTGAAAGAGTTACTGGACTTATGGCTAATAAGGCCCAGTGTCTCACCTTGGGGCACACTAGTAATTTTTGTGAAGAAGAAGGATGGTTCCTTACGACTGTGTATAGATTACAGGGACTTGAACCGTGCTACAGTGAAAAATAGGTACCCAATGCCACGAATAGATGACCTCTTCGATCATATGAAAGGAGCAATGGTATTCTCAAAGATAGATTTGTGATCAGGGTATCACCAGTTAAGGATTAAGGAATGCAATATTCCTAAAACTGCCTTTCGAACTCGGTTTGGACATTACGAGTTTGTCGTAGTACCTTTCGGATTGACCAATGCGCCAACATTATTCATGAGCCTCATGAATGGCATATTCTGGAAGTACTTAGACCATTTTGTACAAGTCTTTCTAGATGACATCCTCATCTATTCCAAAAATGAAAGAGAACATGAGGAACACTTACGAGTGGTGTTGTCCTACTTTAGAGAGAAAAAATTGTATGGGAAGTTGTCGAAGTGTTCCTTCTTTCAGAAAGAGATCCACTATTTAGGTCATATCATTTCCAGTGAAGGAATCTTTGTGGACCCAGAAAAGGTAAAGGCCATTATGGAGTGGACAATGCCGAAAAATGCCCATGAGGTTAGAAGCTTCATGGGGCTAGCAGGTTATTATCGGATATTTGTGGAGGGATTCTCAAAAATAGCGAAACCCATCACCACTTTGCAGTGCAAGGGGGTCAGGTATGAATGGATAGAATAATTTAATAGTGCATTCATTGAGATTAAGAGGTTACTAACTAGTGCGCCAATCCTACGAGTGTTGGATATGGAAAAGGACTTCACAGTCTGCACAGATGCCTCGAAGAAAGGGTTGGGGGCCGTGCTAATGTAGGATGGAGGAGTGATAGCTTATGCATCAAGGAAGTTGAAGAAACATGAAGAGATTTATGCTACTCATGATTTAGAGTTGCCAGCTGTAATGCTAGCTCTGAAACTTTGGAGGCACTATCTTGTAGGGAGAAACTTTGAGCTCAAAACGGACCATCAAAGTTTAAAACATCTCTTCACTCAAAGGGATTTGAATGCTAGGCAAAGGCAGTGGAGTGATTTTATGAGTGAGTACAATTTTGGTACTTCATACATCAAGGGAAAGGAAAATGTGGTCGCAGATGCCTTGAGTAGGAGACCACGTGTCTTCTCCTTGGTACCCTTAAAGGTCAATCTGAGGGAACGTGTGTTGACGCAACACTAAGGAGATAGTTGGTATTTAAAGGTTACTTCAAACCTCCAGAGAGGGAGACAATTAGATCCAAAGTATGAAGGATATAGTCTGGAAGTAGACGAACTATTGAGATATCGAGGAAGGATGTACATCCCTAAAAATGGGGATATTTGAAGCATCATACCGAAGGAATCCCATAGAGCACTTTATTGTGTGCATCCAGGTGTGAAGAAGATGTACGCAGACATGAGGAAACTTTTCTTCTAGGTAGGCATGAAGCGTGATGTAGTCCATTTCATCACCAAGTGCCTAGAGTGTCAACAAGTGAAAGCCAACCACGATAACTCAGTAGGCCTCCTACAACCACATGATGTTCCTATGTCCAAGTGGGAAGTCATCTCTATGGATTTTGTAGTGGGGTTTCCGCTCACATCTCATAGACACAATGCCATTCTTGTGATAGTGGATAAGTTAATCAAGAGTGATCATTTTATTCCGGTTAGAGACACTTACAATGTCACTGATGTGGCACGTGTGTTTGTAAGAGAGGTTATCTGTTTTCATGGGATACCTAAGAAGATCACTTCAGATAGGGACTCCAAATTCACTTCTAGGTTTTGGACAAGTTTGCAGTCAGCGTTGGGGACTAAGTTGAACTTAAGAACAGTTTATCATCCTGAAACAGATGGGCAAATTGAGAGAGTAAATCAAGTCATGGACGACATTCTTAGGATGTACATCATGGATAATCAAACCCATTGGGAGAAGTACCTACCTTTGGTAGAGTTTGCCTACAATAAAAATTTTCATAGCTCCATCAGAATGCCACCCTACGAGGCTCTGTATGGAAGGCCATGCAAAACACCATTGAGTTGGGAAAGATTAGAAGACCGAGTAACAGTTGGGACAGAATTGATTCAAGAGATGCAGGAACAGGTGATTCAAATTAGGCAGAGACTAAAGGAAGCATAGGATAGGAAGAAAATTTATGCGTATGCACACAGGACTGACCGAAGTTATGAAGTTGGAGATCATATTTTCATTCGTATCAAGCCTAATAAGAGTACCATATGGTTCGGGAAGGGGACAAAGTTGTCACCTCAATTTATAGGACCATTCAAAATCCAATAGAAAATTGGACCCATTGCCTATCGTCTCGTACTTCCACCCCACTTGCATAAAACTCATAACTTTTTTCATGTATCTGTTTTACATCATTATGTTGTTGATGAATTACATAAACTAAATTGGAAGGAATTTCAGGTATGGGACATGATAACTCTCATGGTAGAACCATTACGCATATTGGAACGTAGAGTTTGATAGCTCAAGAACCGTTTGGTAGACCAAGTTAAGGTCCAATGAGACAAGTATAGTCTAGGATCTGCAACTTGGGAAGACGTCGAGACATTACGACGAGACTATCCCTCACTTTTTTGACCACCTCGAGAACATGTTCCTCAAAGGTTGGGTGTATGTAACACCACCTTTTGACTTAGACAGCCAAGATAACTTGAGGCCTACATATTTTTTTTTTTCTATTCACAGTGAAACTATTAAATGATACACTTAAACTTTTAAGACATATGAACCTTTATGAATGTTTAAATATTATTGATGATGATGGATATGATGCGATCTACTATGTGAATGTAAATTTTATGAATGTTTAAATGCTATTAGAATGATGTTGGATATGATGCAATCAATTCGGTAAATGATAATTTTATGAATAGGTGTCATTAATTAAATTATGGGATATTATGAGATCTATTTCTAAGTTGAAAACTTTGATGTTAAAGTTGTTGGTACGGGGATAACGAATTAAAATTATGATTGTATGTAATTACATGATGATAATGCATAGAAATGTATGAGTTTGTGTTACAGACTAATCTGGAGGTTATGGGCTATGAAATAGCCAAGGGATAATGATGATGAAAGTGGATGTCATGACCACTAGCCAAGAAACATTATGGTATGAATATTTGTATGTGAAATTATATTGGTTTGGATGCATTGCTATGATATGTGGACTAGTGCAGGATTTCAGGTGATGAGACTGCCCAAAAACGAATAAATGATCACAAAAATCCCAGGAAGACGGTGCCACTGTATATTCCATTGTAGGGTGTGGACCCTAGTTATGATTAGGAGGGGTGGAGGCATTTCCCATCGTGTATCCTCCGAAACCTGAAGTCATGGGAGGATGATGTTAGCTCATGCTCCCCTAGACGTGTGATGATGACTGTCAGTTGCCTACTGGGGAAGCTTGGCTAAGGTAGTGACACTACCGCTTACAGGTTTTATTTGGAGTTAGGTCAATATAGTTGATGCTCCAAGATAGTCTAGTAGAGGAAGGATAGGAATGAAGATGGAAGTAAGTTAGGGAGAAAGGATGAGTAGAAATAGTTGAGAGAGTATGGAGACTTGTCTTATGGTGGAATTTATTGTTTTTCCCTTCTGAAAAGAAAATGTGTATATATGAATATTTATAATTACCTAACTAAACCACAGTTGTCTAAACAAAATTGTTGAACTAGATAATTGTAATTAAAGGATTTCACAAATATTTGATTGGTTTATTGTCTTTTATAAAAGAATAGTCATGTTGATTGGATTAGATGCATACATAAATTACTATAAGGGTGATAGCTATTGATTATTAGTACATGCACGAGACTTGTATGTACTAGATACACATGCATTTCTTGTACATATACACTAGTATGAATGAGTTTCTTGGCTTACTTACTAATAATGACAGTTATTTGTTATGAATGTGTGAACCATGTCTCTTTTCCCTTGTATCATAAAATACCTTAACTTTGGGATGAAGTTTCCTGAAGGGTGGGTGTATGCAACAACCCTAGTTAAATAGTTTCATAGGGTTATCAAGTAAAGTTAATTAAGTAATTAACAATCTTAATGTGTATTAGTTAAGTAATGCTTAACTATTAATAAAATTATTTATTTATTTATTTATTTTGATTAATTAATTAATTGAGTACTTAACACATTTAAAGGTTTGGATAAAGAATTCAAGGCTTAATAACTTTAATTTACTTATGATAAGACTTTACTTATGATAGGGGATAAGGTAGTAAATGGACTTTAATTTATTTATTATAAGACTTTACGTATGACAGGGGAGAAGGAGTAAATGGGGGGAAAAGGTGGATGGCCTTAAATGATGGAGGAGGCGGTGAATGGGAGATATGACTGGGCAGAGGCTTGCGGGAAGGACATTATGAAAAATTGGGATGAGAGGACTGTATTTCTGCTGTTGGATATTTTTCTGGTTTTGGGGGGGAGTTTGGTTTTGGAGTTTGGGTGAACCATTGCAGCGGGCACTAGGATGTTGGGAGCTTTGGGCTCGGGGGCTAGGAATCCTTACAGAATCCTAAAGCTAGGGAGCTGGAAAGGCTTCTCCTAGCTATTTTGGTGGTTGGTCGGTTTTGGGCAGGGTTTGGTCAGAGCATTAGGCAGAGATTGGACAGAGTAGCAGGGTAGACAACCAAATAAGCGGGAATTTAGCATCAGGCAGAGGTATTTTGATTTATGAAATTGTTGGGTTATGTGATGACTATGTAATTTATTTTCATGCTGTGGATAAATTTAATTTCTATTGAATATTAAATGCTTATATGATGATTAATGAATTACTTATGCATTGAAAGAAATTTTATGTTTAATTGTATGAATTTTATTAGGCTTTGTTAATTTATGGTTCCTACAAAAAGTCAAATAGAAATATGCTCAGGGAGGGTCGGCCTGATATAGCGCATGAGAAGTATGATTCTGAAACAAATCGACCATATCTGGCAATAACAACAGTTGCGATGACTCCTCAAAGAAGTAGTGATGTAGATTTGATAGAGACTAGATTGAATTCCTATCAACCAAAAGACGAACTTGAAAGCATGGATTATGAAGAATCAGGACCAGTGATACGCACTTCCCCAATGCTAGAAACCATCCCGTGAATAAAATAATTCCTCCATCAATGACTGTAGATCGATAAACAATCTGCAAAATTATGGTACAAAGACAACGAGGATGGAAAATTAATAAATGCGCTCATTTTTGTGCCACAAAAAAATAAAATTGACAACATGCTCAACCAAATTAAGGATATCACCAACACAACACCCGTACCAAATTTATTATCAAGAGAAGAAACTTGTTACACTCGTGAACCAACATGACCATTGTGTTGGTTTGTTATATTCATTGTAGTGAAAGTCTAGTCAAGGTAGATCGACTGACGATCGAAAGTCAAGGTGGATCTACAAAAGTCAAGGTTGAGGTGGATTGATAGTAAATCAAAGGTTGAGGGAGTCGACCAGGTAAAGTCAAAGTCAGAGATATCGAAAATAAGTCAACTGACAAGAGGTCAAAGTGTAGGCATGAGACGACCGACTAGAGACCGAATGAAGGACCGACTAGTAGTTGACTGGTAACCCGACTTTGAGTCAACTATTACAGAATCTGAGGATTTGTGGGATTTTAAGCCAATGATATGAATGGATATGTAACCATTTTTGGGTGTCAATAGTTAGGTTTTTTCGTATATTAAACCCTATAAAGAGGCATGTTGTAACACTATAGAGGGTAATCTTATAGTCCAGGTTAATGCATGTGTAATTATATCTTGCTAGTCATGCATATGTAAGCCATATTGGCTATAGGGTTGTTCTTGCACAGGAAAGAGGGTATGATGTCGATTGTGTCTTAGGTGTGGACCAAGGTTAGACATGTAACTTTTTATTAAGATTGATTAAGACATCAAGAGAGAAGAGCTCTCAACGGAATGTTGCCTTTCCCAGTTAAGGGTTTCCAGGGTAAAATATCTATGTACTATTTGATTTCTTATGTCATTTGTGTTCTTGATTAAATTCTTCTTCTCTTTTACTAGGATTAGTGTAGATGTGTCTCTCATTTCCTGACATGTGGTATCAAATCTTAGGTTTTCCCTGACAAGTGAGTTATCAGAGTGGTGATATGATCTAGCGAGTACATTAGATCTTGATTTTCCAATATTGAATCTAAGAACTAAACCCTCGGCACAGTAAGAGTTGTAAGTCATAAATTGTGTTAAGGATCATGGTAAATAATGGTGAGTAGTTCCATAATAGAGATAGAAAAATTCAATGGCCAGAATTTTCAGCTTTGGAATCTTAAAATGGAAGATATTATTGTAGATCGAGAACAATGGACACTGGTCTTTCCAGGTACCTAGCTGACATGCATGTAAACGAAAGAGTGGGAGAAACTCAAAAGAAGTGCAAAAAGTACGATTCATCTTTGTCTTGCAGATTCGATGTTGCTAAATGTCTCAGGTGAATATTCAGCCAAAAAATTGTCGGACAAGTTGTGAATCTTATACCAGTCGAAATGTCTCGTAAATAAGTTGCTTCACAGAAATAAATTGTATCTTCTAAGGACGAGTGATGGAATTTCGATGATTGAGAATTTAAATCCTTTTAATTTTGTTATGACAATTATCATCTATGGATACTAAGATCATTGATGAGGATAAGTGTATCACCCTATTATGTTCTTTACTAGACTCTTGGGATAGCTTATCCATGGATATTGGGAGTAATACAACCACACTAGCACTAGAGGACATGGTTTCTTCTCTATTTCTGGAAGAAATGAGAAGGAAGAACATGGAAGGATCGACCAAAGATGATTTGGTAGTGAGAGGTCGACCGATAGATAGAGATAAAGGTAGATTCTATGGTAGAAATTTCAAGTCGAAGGTTTTGGATCATGTTGTCATTGATGCCAATGGTTTGATTGATTGATGTCATTGATTGATGTCAAGTGATTGATTGATGTCAAAGGATTGATTGATTGATGATTTATGTAATATAATATGTATTTTCCTTGATGAGAATGCATAGAT
>ML781913.1:530323-585749 GCA_009831015.1 Picea engelmannii | reverse complement strand
TTAGGGTTGTTGACTAATCCAAAACTAGGCATGTGAGACTAAAGAAAAGTTTGATGAAAATGCTAGTCTCTTGTTGTTGAAGTTAAGGAAGGTTTGCAGGAATGTGATCATATAAACCAGGTCTATTACAGAGCTACAAATCATATTTGTATGATGAAATTGATGAGGGCTTTTGGTTGAGGTACATGTTGAGTACATTGTTGAGACAAGTAGTTGATGAGTTGGCATATACATGAGGGGTATAGTTGATGATGTTGGTACACATTGATGAGTCATAGTTGATGAGTAGTTGACACATGATTGGTACATACTTGGAGCATAGTTGGATGCACTTGTTTATGGTATAGGTTGATTACATTTTATTATGTATAGGTTGGTGCATGGTTGATGCACTTGTTTATGGTACAGGTTGATTACACGTTGAGGTATAGGTTGATGCATGGTTCAGATTTATTAGTACAGGTTTACAACGGTATATCTCAGAGTGACAGGTTGACAGTGGTTCCATCATTCTACTTCTACTTCAGGGTGGCAGGATGAGGCAAGGATAGGTGGTTGTAGCCACCTTCTGCTTGTAGTCAGAGAACATAGGGGGTTGTAGCCTCCTTCTGGTTGTAGCTAGAGAATTGGGGAATTGGAGATTCCCTCAGGTTGTAGCCTGAGAAACTAGGGGGTTGGATCCTCATTCTAGTTGCAGCTAGAAAAAAAAGGAAGTTGGTGCTTCCAATGAATGTAATTCTTCAAGACATATAAGAAAAATCATTCCTTGCTTTTCTTCCGATTTGGGTTTCCACGTAAAACACTGGTGTACTGTGTATGTTTATGTTTGTTCATTTTTTCATTGCTTATTTACTCTGCAGTTATTGAATGATAATGATTCATTGATATAACACTTGGATTATATGGTTAAAAAGGATTAAAATTTTCTATTACTAATTCACCCCCCCTCTAAGTAATCCAACAACATAAAGAATGGTTCTATGAATATGAACGATATGATGGGGGTGATGTTTTCTTTGTGGATGACTCGACAAATAGAATTGTTGGACGAGGAAGAGTTTGACTGAAACTACAGGATGGGAGGAAAATAACCCATCCATGTGTGTTACACATTCTGGGATTGGAAATAAACCTGATATTTTTCAGCAAGATGAGTGATGCATGAGCCCACAATTTATCCCCTCCATTTCCTTTCCCAATCCCTAAAAAAAAATGTTCTATAGGTGATTAATACAATGTCAAATATGGATTCATCTAATCAGTAGCCAGCGATATAACTATCCACAAATTTGTTTTATAAACAGAAATAATGAAAATCCCTAAAATTATCCTAACCATTCACTCAGTTTCCATAAATGGTCAATAATCCATTACACAATCGAAGTTTTATGCCAAACGAGGGAATGTTTCTATGTACATTGGCCATTATATTAACCTCACATCTAATTATTTCCATGATAATAATGAGTAAATGAAAGAATCCTAAATTTTTGAATGAATCCAAAGCATCCAACAAGAAGTTGATGAAATTATGTAAAAATACAATGCTAGGAATAATAAATGCCACAATCCACATTATGTTCCACACAAGTTTAAGGTCGATGAAAAAGTATGTTTGCACTTGAAAAATGAGATGTTCATAGGTCCCCCGGAGGATTATCACACCACTTTGATATGGCACTTACACCATCACCAAGGATTTGGATGAGAATCCTTTTGGATTAAATACTTCACCCTTCCTAGGGTTACACCCTATGCTTAATCTAGATCTACTTTGACCGTACATTATTCTTTTGTTGGAAAAAATATATCTATTAGTAGAATTTATCACTATATATATCAACCCTAGTGATATTAAAAAAGATATAGTGGGCTCGATCATACACCTGAAGTTCGAGAGAAATTTCAGGAAAAACATACAATTTTTTTTCTAAATAGGGTAGATTCTTCATTGGGACAAGTGATTCACTTGAAACTAGATCCAAAAAAAGTTCCCTCATTTGGTACAAGAACATGAAAAAATTGACACCATTGTTAAGATAGGAGAAACACTGGTCCAAGTGGCCAGCTAGGGTGATCTCTTCAAATAACTTATATTGATAGTTTTTATAGTTTTTGGGTCATGCACTTCAAGCGCATTTTTGGGGTCTTTTTTACATCTCTCCCTAATGTCTGATATTCTAAAGGCCCTAACACTAATTTATTATTATTATTTTACTTATGGGTAGGTCAAATTAGGGTAGGTTACATCATATTCACTTTATATCCTATTTATAATAAAGGATATTCATTTGTATAGGCATATCATCTTTTCTTCTGCATTGAATATATTGTAAAATGAGTTTTCCTCCTCAAATCGGATTACTCATTGTCTATATTTTGGAGTTTGATTCCTGACATTTATTATCAATGCATACGATCCTAGGTTTTATCTTCCTCAATCAAGACATCTTGGAATTTTCTCTATAGATTTCTTTTGGGTTGATTCAAAAAATCAAATTTTGAGGCCACTGCAGATACATATTGAGTTACTTGTGGTAAAAAAAACAAGTATTGGTTCATTATACTTTCTAGGATATATTCAGTGGAAGGTAGGGTATGTGAGGAGTCTCGAAATCAATTTCTGAAATCACTTGCCACATCAAATTTTGGTCAGACCTATGTCATTGAAAACAAGACATATTTGAGTACTATAGACCTCAATTTCAGACGAAGAAAGGTCAAAATTTCAGATATACATCGGTACAAATATCAACAAATAAGACATTCTCAAAATTAAGGTTTTAAAGGTATATCACTTATAATTGACATGAATTTTTATTGAAAGTTATATTTTTGGTTATTTGAAATTTGTGATTAAAAAAATAGAGTATTATTATTTTTATAACACATGGCTATGGGTGCTACAAAAATTAAATCACCAAGTAAATCTCGAAAAATATCATCTATAACTCATGAAGAAAATAAGGAGATACATAAGAAGCTATCCGAATTGGAGGACCAAATTGATGCATTCAATGTTATGCTAATAACAAGTAATAATGTGGTAAACTCAAAAATAAAAATGCAATATATGGAAAAGAGGATGAATGATAATAGGGATCAGATGGAAAATAATATTGATGAAAATATGGGTCAATTGAAAAATAATATGGAAGAATTGCAAAATTCGATGTAAACTCGCATACAAACTCTATATGGTGTTTGGGAATAGGGTGGAACATGACATGAAATAGAAAAGGCATTACTATAGATAATCAAAGAGGAGACAAAAAAAATTGAATACAAAGGTGGTTTCTAAAGACACTTTTACAACACTTAAGTAGAGTGCATTGTGGTCATAACATCACAATGCATATGAAACACCTTGATCCACATGATATATGTGTTATATCGATTCTTGATAATGACCCAAGGGGTTTTCTATTTGTACCCTCAAGATCTATCTAACTTTCATAAAATCAAGAAGATCTTGTCCAAAAATAACCATTCGTCCATCAAATCCACACTGTCGAGTGAACTCGAAAAGGATGATCGAACTGACCATCCATGCATCCAACTTGTAGTTTATCATTGGGTTAGTCGATCCACCGCCTGACTATCTTTGACTGCAGGTCAATTTTATAATCGACAGACATCTCAACTACTCAATAGACTAATGTAGAGTTATAGTAGATAACCCGACCAACTGTATCCAAATGTAGGTTAATCACCCAATCAAATGAATCAAGGAGAAGGGTGGTGAACCATAAATGCTTGAATTTCTAACACGCGTCCATCAACACATGCCTATGGATATTAAGGAGGTGAAATTATCTCATCATGAACCCCCCCCCCCATAGTTTCATCTTCGTGAATCCCAAGCATCATATGGAGCTTGATAAACCTAGCACCAGTTAAAGATTTGGTGAAAATATCAGAACTCGATCATTTATTCTATAATATTCAAGAGAGTAAATTTTCTCATGAACCAACTATCTCAAAATAGTGAGCATATAGCTCAACATGCTTCATATTATTGTTGACAACAATATCGTCAGCAACCTATATAGAAATTTGGTTATCACAATACATTATAGTTGAGGTTTATATATGAAGGCCAAGTTCAACCAGAACCTTGTGCATCTAGATTGCTTTAACACCTACTTGAATGACATCACGATATTCCACTTCTGTAGTCGACAAAGAGAATTCCTTCTATTTTTCACATGATGACATCAATGGTCTAGTATTAAAGATAAATACATATCCAAAAGTAGAATTGCGATCTTTACTGTCTCGAGCCCATTTGGATTCGATGAAGTTGACCAAAGAATCTGAACTTAAACAATTTACTTGATACCAAAATGAGTTGTGTCCTTGAGATAACAAACAATTATATTGACTTATTTATAGTGTCTTTCTCTGGGGTCCTACATAAAATGAGAAACCACGCTAACAACAAAGGAAGTGTCAGGTCGACTATGAGTAAGATAAATAAGATTGTTGATGCATTGTCGATAGAGGGTAGAATCGACTGTGGGTATGTGGCAAGTTCTGGTGAGATTTACTCTAAATTGAAAAGGAGTAGCACATGGATTACAATCAACCATCATAAATGTGTCAACAAATCCCTCACATATTTAAAATGAGAAACGAAAAATCCATCACATAGTGGTAATACTTGAACATTCAAAAAATAATGTAGAGTACCAAGATATGATATGTTAGATTAGTCAACAAGTTGTTTCTTCAATCTGAGGATGATATCATTATTATTTCCAATAATGAGTAAGTCATATAAATACATAGAAATAATCAAATTTTCTTTATTGGTATGGAGTACATACAAGCTATGGTTAGATTCACTGAATGGAACTATGAGTTCTTCTTTATGTCTTTTGGGTTAACCAATGGTCCTTGTACTATTCAAAGCCTTGTGAACAAAAAAATTCAACCCCAACTTAGAAATTTTGTGTTGGTTTCCTTTGATGATATGTTTATCTATAAAAAATGATGGGAATAACACATTAAACATGTGGATAAGGTCCTACAAAGTTTGGGAAACAACTGATTATATGTAAAAAGGTACAAATATTCTTTTTGGAAACAAGAAGTAGAGTATTTGGGCCATATTATTTCAAGGGAAGGGGTTAATGTGGACTCTCAAAATATTGAAGCTATTAAAAAATGGCCTATTCCTAAGAACATCATAAATCTAAAAGGATTTTTGTGTCTTATAGGATATTATCGAAAATTTGTTACAAATTATACATGCATTGCAGACCCACTAACATATCTCTTGAATAAAAATTCATTTGTATGGAAGGAAGAAAATACCTTGTGTTAAGTACATGAATAGATATGAAGATAAATTTCAAAATAAACCCACAATATCAACAAGAATAAACCAAAAACTTCACCATAACATGAACACAAGAAGTAGACAAAACCCTTGAGGTAGGTTAATACCATATAGTAATCATTAAGGAAGGATAACTGCTCAAGAAATTCTTGATATATTCACAATATTCTTCTCTATATTTCATTACATTGATTACTCTTCTTTATATAGCTCTCTCTATCTCCTAGGAGCCTTCTAGAGAGCCTTCACACATTTATTACATCTAACTACCATAGTGGGCCTTTATTAATATAGTGGACCTAGTCCACCTTACTGTTGAGAAACTAAGAGGGGGGGGGGTGAACCAATTGTTTACCGAACTTGAACAATTATACTTATTTTTAATTCTTTACAAAGCACTCAATGACAATCACAATGATGAAGGGCATTAAGAAATAGCATATTCAACATCAGTCACACATATGAGATACACAGAGATAGATTTTCTTGAGGAAACCCATACATGGTAAAAACCTCTTCTTCTTTATATGATAAGTAATATTTACATTCTTTACATTATCATACATATGAGCACCAACTCATAATGAGGCTAGAACCTCTGTTTTGCAAGTTGTTACCTGCTGAGATCACCAACTCTCTATTTGCTCTAGCACCAACTAGAAGGAAGCACCAACTCCCTGGTTTCTCTAGCACCAACTAGAAGGAAGCTACAACTCCCTGTGTTCAAGCACCCACTTAAACCTCTGAGGACACCAGTCCTCCCTAGCACCTACCTACCACCCTGGAATATAAATATTTGCTAATGAAACTTATCACAATGATACAATATTTATCATGGGCTTACCAGGCTTATCACTATTCTGCTATGTTTCTATGCTCTTCTGAATCAGTGTCTCTCTGTCTGCTTCTTCTTGGGATTTATGATCTTCTATTTTTCTCTACAAGAGCATCTCAGCCTTCTGTTAGTGTCTCACTATCTTGCTGTACACCTCCCTTGCACTTTTTGTGCTTCTACATTTTATGCTCTATGACCCATGTCCATTCGATCCACCATTCCTCTTCTCTGTAGTTTAGTTGTTGCACACTCCTCCTTCTACACTCCTGAATCCCTCAGAACCATAGCCACCCCTCTCTTATTTGTTTTTCATACTAATATTCTCTGTGGGACTTGTGCATGCTCTATGTCCATGCTTCTACATGCTCTCTCTATGTCGAGTGCTCTTCCTGATAATAATTACCACTCTTCAACTTCTCTGGAAGTTAGATCCATGTGTCCATCATCACTAGGTGTTAAGCTAAGATTCCTTATCCTATCTAATAGCTGAGACTCTTTCTCTTCTCTGTCATAGTCAAGGTCACCCTTTTTTTTTTGCAGTTACAGACTTCAATGCTCATCCATCTGTCAATTGCCTCCACGAACAATCTTCATTCCACTGGCAGATTCCTTAAGACTCTTTAGTTCCTATGGAAATCACACAGAAGTCTCTTCGATTCCTATGGTAGAAACCATCAGTGGTTTCTAGCAGTTATAGTGTGAACCTTGAAATAGAGCCCAACTATGTTAGCTCTTTCCACTTACGTGACCATCGGCGGTGACCACCAACTACATAGACATTTCACCATTTCGGCATTCGACAATTCGACATTCATGTGATCAAGTGTCACGCCACTCCCAGTCATGATCCTCAAAATAGAGCTTGGTTGCACTAGCTGTTTCCTCCATCCTCCCCAAATGTGAGCACTAGTTGTGACCACAGCCTTATTCGAAACTTCATTTCGTAATTTTGCCTTTCGGCAATTCGGCATTTCGACACTCATGTGTTGAAGTGTTTCATGTCTTCAACTCCCGGTATCTGTGACTTCGAAATGGATTTATATCAACGGTTCGGTATTTCATCATTTCATATTGCGGTGATTTGACATTCCTGTGGTAGAGTTTCTTGACGTTCCATGTTGCGGTCCCCAAAACTCCGAAATGGAGCTTGTCGGTTCGAGATATTCTCTACAACTCTTCTATCTCTAGATCAACGGTCCACAATCCGTGGTGATCGGATGACTATCCTCTGCCCCGGGACTTCATCCTTCGGGACTTTGAGGGAGTGATAGTGATAAAACTCTCAAAGAAAAAACTCTTGGAGTGAGGTCAGTCTTGTGTCACTCCATGACGTGTTGTGACCCAATTGGTTGCCACATGTCACTCAAAATTGTGAATTCCAGTGGCCTGAAATGCCAAAAAAACTTGACACTTGTTGTTGTCTGATTGTGCCACGTGTCATGATCTTCCACCTATCCTTTCTGACGTGGTCTACCACATTCACCTTCTGGATCTATCGGCCAAGATCACTTCACGATTTCACATATCGCGATTTCAACATTCTTGATGTGAAAGTTCTCAACACCTTCAAATTCCGATCTACGAAACTCCGAAATGGAGTCAGGTCAGTTTTTCATCTTTTCGCACTTCTCAACTTTGGGACTGCTGTGAGGAGTCTCGACACTTGACTTATCCATCTCTCGATATCCGAAACTCCCTAATGAAGTCATATCAGTGGTCCATATCAAACCTCGATCTGACAGCTAAGGTTATTTCGTGATTTCGTAACTTCGAGACTCCTGTAGTGAGAGTCCTTGACATCTCTATCTCCCGGTATCCAAAATCCCAGTATCCAATACTCTGAAATGGATTCTGATTAACATCACATCGATCTTTCCATTCGATCATCGTTGAGCTGTTGGTCCTCATTTCCTTCTTGTTTTCCTTCAAATGAACAAGCACACCTTCGCACTGCATTCGACTCTATGTTAATTCCTCCTGAGCTTACTTTGTTCATGTTTCGCCATCGATGCATACTCTGATATTTCCATCAATGACAAGCATACCTACATGTAAACATGCCAACAATGTCCCCCTTTGGCATTGATGGAAACCCTGAACGACTGCACTAATCTGTTTGGACCTCCAACTATAGGATCTAGTCCAGACCACTTCTTTTCTCCCCCTTTGACATCAATGTCAAATAAAACATGCTCCCCTTGAGTTGTTGCATTATTTTTAGGAGGTGTCAGCTATTTAATCAATACAAAACTCCCCCTAATAGAATGGACTCTCTTAGGTGTGAGACGGGATGACACCCAGCTTCTGTTGAAGATATTCAAATGGTATCTTGGCTAGGGGTTAGTAAATATGTCTGCAATTTGTTCTGTGGTTGAAATGTAATGGACCTAAACAACCTGATTGGTGACCTGCTTTTTCAGAAAATGGTATTTTATGGGAATATGCTTGGTCTTGGAGTGGAATGCAGGATTCTTGGACACACTGATGGTGCTAGTGTTATCACAATGAATTGGGACCGTTGCAACCTATTTTACCTCCAAGTCTGCAAGTGTCTGAATCATCCATAACACCTGAGTGCAACAGGTAGCAACAACAATGTACTCTACCTCTGTAGTCGATAAAGAAATGGAACTTTTCTTTTTACTAAGCCATGCTACTAATGAGTCACCCAGGAAGAATGCTCCTCCACTGGTGCTTTTTCTCTCATCAACACAATTTGCCCAATCTACATCTGAATAAGCACTTAACTGAAAATTCTGATTTTTGGGATACCATAGTCCATAAGTCATCGTTTCTTTCAAATACCTGAATATCCTTTTGACAGCTAGTAAATGACTCTATTTAGGTGCAGACTGATATCTTCCAACCATTCCTATAGCATACATTATGTCTGGGCAAGATGCTATGATGTACAACAGGCTGCCTATCATTGACCTATATGAACTTTGATCAACATCAGGTGAGTCATCATCCTTGCTTAATTTGCAGCCAGTAACCATAGGTGTGCCCACAGGTTTAGAATCTTCCATTTGAAACCTTTTCAATATTTCTCTTATATATTTTTCTTGAGAAATGAACATCCCTTCAGACCTCTGAATAATTTGCAGACCAAGAAAAAATGACAGTTCACCTATCATAGACATTTCAAACTCAGACTCCATGGAAAAAGCAAACCATTTTACCAATGAATCCTTATTACATCCGAATATGATGTCATCTACATAGACCAACACAATGAGCAAATCATCACCCTCTATTTTGATATATAGGTTGTTGTCAACTATTCCTCTCTTGAACCCTTTGTCTTTGAGATACGTATCCAGTTTGTGATACCAGGCACGAGGAGCTTGTTTTAATCCATATAAATCTTTCTTCAGCTTGCATACTAAGTCAGGGTTATCAGACAGTTTGAAACCCTTTGGTTTCTCCATATAGACTTCTTCATTTAAATCTCCATTTAGAAAAGATGACTTGACATCCATTTGATAGAATTTAAACCTTTTATGACAAGCATAGGCAAGAAATATTCTGATAGCTTCCAACCTTTCTACGAGCACAAATGTTTCATCAAAATCTAGTCCTTCTATTTGAGCATAGAATTTATAGACCAATCTTGCTTTGTTCCTGACAACTTGTCCCTACTCATTCAACTTATTCTTAAAGATCCATTTGGAACCAATGATATTTTTACCTTCCGGTCTCTGAACCATCTCCCACGTATTGTTTTTCTCAATTTGATCAAGTTCGTCATTCATTTCTTTAACCCAATGTTCATATTTTCTAGCTTCATTAAAATTCTTGGGTTCCAGCATGGATATGAAATCTATATGTGATTGTTCGGTGTTTTTGATTAGCTTTCTCCTGGTTTGTAAAGCTTTGTCTTTTTCACCAATTATCGGACTTGCAGGATGATTCTTTTGAGTGATTCTGGAGGAGGAATTTGATGTTGTCTGTCGATTTGAGTCTGTTTGAGTGTCTGTGTCTTCATTTGATTCAGAATCCTCATTTTCTAATTATTGGACTTGTTCATCTTTAGCTCTAGCTGTGTCTTCTGTAGAAGACTCATTTCTGTACACCTCTCTTGCTGGGATTCCTTCATCGACTTTCACGTCAGTACAGTCAACCATTTTATGCAGTGTCTTATTATATCATCTGTATCCTTTACTATTTGTGGCATACCCTAAGAAGATACCTTCATCAACTCTGTCATCATATTTTTCGAGGTTCTCATCATTATTCTTTATGTAGCATTTACTCCCAAAGACTTTGAAGTGTTTAATTGAAGCAGGTCTTCAAAACCACAAATCCTAAGGTGTCTTGTCACTTTGTGATCTGAGGTGAGATTTGTTAAGAACATGGACTGTTGTGTGTATTTCTTCTACCTAGTAGGTTTGGCCAATGTTCTTCTCATTCATCATTGACCTGGCCATTTCCTGCACTGTTCTGTTTTGCCTCTCAACAACTCCATTTTGTTGTGGAGTTCTTGGGATTGTGTATTCTCTCTTGATCCCATGCTCATAGCAGAATTCCTTGAAGTCTCTTGACATAAACTCTCCTCCCGGGTCTGATCTTACTTCCTTTAACCTCCTGCATGTTTGAGTCTCAGTTAAAGCCTAAAATATTTTAAATTTCTCAAATGCTTCAGCCTTTTCCTTGAGAAAGGCAACCCAAGTAAGTCTGGAGAAATCATCGATAATTAGCATGAAGTAGTTTTCTTTCCCTGTGCCTTCCTGTCTTGATGGCCCACATAAATCCATATGAACTAGTTGGAGTGGTTTCTCTATTGAAGTAAAGCCCTTGGACTTAAACTGTGTCCTATTTTGCTTCCCTACTTGATAGGGTTTACACATTGAATCTTGGGGCTTTGATATTCTCGGAAGATCTTTTACTGCCTCAAGTTTTTTGAGTTTGATTAAGTGGTCATAGTTTATATGTCCAAGTCTCCTATGCCATAACCATCTTTCATCATGTTTGCTTAGATGAAATTATTCTCTATTTTCTTTCAGCACATATACATTATTTTTTGTCCTTATGCCTTTGGCCACCACTTGTCCTGAGGCTATAGATTTTATCTTGCAGTCCTTGGACGTGAACACCACTTCACATCCTCTTCCACACACTTGAATTACACTGAGCAAATTATGTTTCAGCCCATCTACAAGTAGAACATCTTGGGATTTTCCTTTTCCATTACTTAAGCTCACCATCCCTTTTCCCTTTATTTTCCCTAGAGCATCATTTCCAAAGGTTATGTTTCCTGATTTTCTTTCACTTAGAGATAGAAACTTTGCTTTGTCTCCCATCATGTGTTTGGAGCATCCACTGTCTATATACCAAGGGTTCATTTTTCTTTGAGTAGACAATAATAATCCACACTTGTCACTTTCCTTCTTCTTCCAAAACTTGACATTTTCAGCAGGGGATTTCAAATTTGGTTCATAGTTCCTTAACCGACAGTCAATAGATTTATGTCCAAAGTTATGATAGGTGTAGGATTCAATCTCATTATTCAATAGGTCAAACTTATTGTTGCAGTGTTCTCTACTCATTGACTGTTGATTATTTCTTGGCCTCCTTAGTTGCATGTCCCTCGACTTAATTTGGCAATTTGTAGTCTGTGAAGGATTGTTACTTGGTTGTATAATTTTTTGTTGTGGGAAGTATTTATTCCTTCGAAATCTTAATTGCTCATGTCTAAGTCTGAAGGAAAAATTTACAGCTTTGTGACCAAAATTAGAATAGTAGAAACAATAACCATAGAAAAATTCTTTGTATCTGGGAAATGGTTGTATTCTTTGAGAAAATCGATTTCTTCCATGATGATGATGTCTTTCAGCAGGGAGCACATTATTTCTTTGTTCTATAGATTCAGTCCTGGCACCTTTTTCCTTACTCGTCCTGGGCGGTTGATTGTCTTTCTTTGTTTCTGCAGGTTCATTGTTGTTATTGGTTGTACATTTGACAAACTTGATGGGTTCTTCGTTTCTTGGCTTGCCACTACCTGATCCCTCTTCATAACCCGAACCAGTTTTCAGCTTTGGATTCCTTTGCTGATTTAGGATGGTGGCTAATCCTTCTGAGGCTTTGATACTTAACAAATTTCGATTATACAAGGCTTGAAACTTCTCCATCTCTTTCCTAGTTTTTACTACTTCTTGTTCTAATGCTTCACATATTGCCTTCTTTTCTGATAAATGTCGTTTCATAATGTCTTCGATTTTCTTTGCCTCTTCTAATTATACTTTTAGTAGGAAAAGGTCCTCATCTGGTTTTTTATTGTCTTTCTCGAACTGTATCAACAATTGTCTTTTCTTTTTGTTCTTGATTCTTAATCTGTCAATCTCTTCCAGTGCACTGATCAGTTCTCCTTCCATGTCAACCACAACTTCTTATTCATTAACATCACTCCCTATGTTGCTATTATCATAATCCTCTTTGGCCATAAGCATGAATTCATTTAGTTTATCTTCAATAGAGGAGTCATTCTCTTCATCATCTGAACAATCATCATCATTGTTTACGCAAAGACTTTTCTTCTTAAAGTTATTCTCTTTAAAGAAATTTATGTGTTTGTACTTCTCCTCATCATCACATGTCTGATCCTTTCCTTTGTGGGGACATTTATTTGCAAAATGACCTATCCTACCATATTTGAAACATTTGAAAGGCAGTTTACCTTTGTATTTTCCTGATCCCTTCTTCAGTCTCTTCACAAATTCTGCTTCAATTTCATCGGGCTCAGAATCCTCATTCTTGTCCACTTTAAATGATGCTTCTCTGGAGGTGGGTTTATCTTTAACTATTCTCATTTCATATGCAGTCAATGTTCCTAGAAGTTGATCAAACTTCAAGGTTTTTACATCATTAAGTTCTTCTATAGGAGAGACCTTCGTGTTGAACCTATCTGGGAGAGATCTCAAGATTTTATGAACTAAAGAAGGTTCCTCAATTTTTTCACCAAGTGCTTTCATTGAATTTACCATTTCTTATACTCTCAAAAAGTATTTTCCAATAGTTTCATCTTTAGCTATTCAAACTATATTATGTAGGTTTGAAGCTTGGTGTCCTTCACCTTTTCATTACCTTCATAACTGCTAATGAGTTTGTCCCACATTTCTTTGGCAGTTCCTAGGTGCATAACTTTTAGAAATTTTTCTTCTGTAAGCCCACTCAAGATAGCAGTCATAGCCTTAGTATTGAAACTAAATTCTAGCATGTCATCCTTATTAGCTAGTACAATTGGATTTACATAACCAGTGTCTACCACATCCCAGACGTTTGTACCTAAATCCATTATGTAGGTTCTCATTCTAACATTCCAGAAGGAAAAATTTGTTCCATTGAACAGAGGGGCCTTATTGGTTGAATTTACTTCATGGCTTGACATGTTTAAGCTCTAGGATCTGCCCTTAGATAAAAGGGGCCTGCTATGATACCAATTCTTGAGCAACTGAGAGTGGGGGGGTGGGGGGGGGTGAATCAGTTGTTTACCAAGATTGAACAATTATACTTATTTTTAATTCTTTACAAAGCACTCAATGAAAATCACAATGATGCAGGGAAATAAGCAATAACATATTCAACATCAATCACACATATGAGATACACAGAGACAGATTTTCTTGAGGAAACGCATAAGGGTAAAAACCTCTTCTTCTTTATATGAAAGTAATATTTACATTCTTTACATTGTCATACATATGAGCACCAACTCATAATGAAGCTGCAACCTCTGTTTTGCAAGCTGCTACTTGTTGAGAGCACCAACTCTTTGTTTTCTCTAGCACCAACTAGAAGGAAGCACCAACTCCCTAGTTTCTCTAGCACCAACTAGAAGGAAGCACCAACTCCTTGGTTTCTCTAACACCAACTAGAAGGAAGCTACAACTCCCTGTGTTCAAGCACCCACTTGAACCTATGAAGACACCAGTCCTCCCTCGCACCTCCCTACCACCCTGGAATATAATTCTTTGCTAATGAAACTTATCACAGCGATACAATATTTATCATGGGCTTACTAGGCTTATCACTGTTCTGCTATGCTTCTCTACTCTCCTAAATAAATGTCTCTCTGTCTTCTTCTTCTTGGGATTTATGATCTTTTATTTTTCTCTACAAGAGCATCTCAACCTTTTGTTAGTGTCTCACTGTCTTGATGTACACCTCCCTTGCGCTTTATGTGCTTCTTCCTTTTATGCTCTATGCACCATTCCTCTTCTCTATATTTCAGCTGTTGCACACTCCTCCTTCTACACTCCTGAATCCATCACAACAACAACCAACCCTCTCTTCCTTGTTCTGCATACTTATATTGTCTGTGCGACTTGTGCATGCTCTTTGTCCATGCTTTTGCATGTTGTCTCTATGTCGAGTGCTCTACCTGATCATAATTACCACTCTTCAGCTTCTCTGGCAGCTAGATCCATGTGTCCATCATCACTAGGTGTTAAGATAAGATTCCTTAGCCTCTCCAACAGTTGAGACTCTTTCTATTCTCTGTCATAGTCGAGCTCACCCTTTTTTGTTGCAGTTATAGACTTCAATGCTCATCCATCTGTCAATTGCCTCCATGAACAATCTTCAATCCACTCACAGATTACTTGAGACTCTTCAGTTCCTTTGGCAATCACACAGAAGTCTCTTTGAGTCCTCTGGCATAAACCATCAGTGGTTTCTAGCAGTTAGAGTGTGAACCTTGAAATAGAGCCCAGCTATGCTAGCTCCATCCACTTACATGACCACCGATGGTGACCACCGACTTCATAGTCATTTCACCATTTTGACATTTCGACATTCGACAATTCGACATTCATGTGATCAAGTGTCACGACACTCCCAGTCGCGATCCTCGAAATGGAGCTTTGTTGCACTAGCTATTTTCTCGATCTTCCCCAGATGTGACCACTGGCTGTGACCACAGCCTTATTCAAAACTTCATTTCGTAATTTTGTGTTTTGAAAATTCAACATTTCGACACTCCTGTGTTGAAGTGTTTCATGTCTTCAACTCCTGGTATCTGGGACTCTGAAATGGAGTTATATCAATGGTTCAGTATTTCGTCGTTTCGCATTTCGGTGATTCGACATTCTTGTGGTAGAGTTTCTTTATGTTCCATGTCACAGTCCCCAAAACTCCAAAATGGAGCTTTCCAGTTCAAGCTCTTCTCTACAGCTCTTCGATCTCTAGATAAACAGTCCACAATCCTTGGTGATCAGATGGCTATCCTCTGCCTCAGGACTTCATCCTTCGGGACTTTGGGGGAGTGATAGTGATAAAACTCCCGAAGAAAAAACTCCCAGAGTGAGGTTAGTCTTGCGTCACTCGATGACGTGTCATAACCCGAGTGGTTGCCACATGTCACTCAGAATTGTGAATTCCAATGGCCTGAAATGCCAAAACAACTTGACACTTGTTGTTATATGATTGTGCCATGTGTCATGATCTTCCACCTGTCCTTTCTAATGTGGTCTACTACAATCACCTTTTGGATCTATCGGCCCAGATCACTTCGCGATTTCACATATCATGATTTTGGCATTATTGATGTGAAAGTTCTCGACACCTTCAAATCCCGATTTGCGAAACTCCGAAATGGAGTCACTTTTCACACTTCACAACTTCGGGACTCCTGTGAGGAGTCTCGACACTTGACTTATCCATCTTCCGTTATCCGAAACTCCCTAATGAAGTTGGATCAGTGGTCCACATCAAACCTCGATCTGACGGCTAAGGTTATTTCATGATTTCGCAACTTCGGGACTCCTGTAGTGAAAGTCCTTGACATCTCTATCTCCAGTTATCCAAAATCCCGATATCCAATACTCCGAAATGGAGTCTGATTAACATCACATCGATCTTTTCATTCAATCATCGTTGCGCTACTGGTCTTCCTTGCCTTCTTGTTTTCCATCAAATGTACAAGCACACCTTCGCACTACGTTCAACTCTGCGTTAATTCCTCCTAAGATTACTTTGTTCATGTTTTGCCATCGATGCATACTCTAATATTTCCATCAATGACAAGCATACATGCCTGTAAACATGCCAACACTTACATTGAATGACCCCATTCTCATATAATAAATGACTTCCACTAATAATACATATCCACATTTCCATTGGGTACTTCCCTAGGTACCCCATATTATCTCCATAGTTATACTACATTTCATCCCCCTTCACATGTTTCATCCTCGAAACACGAGAAGAAACCATACAATATGATCAACTAAGCAATGTAGCCAACTGGTACCAAGTATGACCATCCATCCATCCAAATGGAAGTCGAACACAATGTCCATTTTTTCCCTTGCCACTCTGATCTTTCTCTGCATCTTGTCAAGGTTTCCATGGGATTATTTATGTAGAATAATCTCTTCCCGTAGTGCCAATAGTCCTCCATGCACCTCTTGATTGGTTTCCTCTCTAGTGCCCTGCTGGTGCATAAATGTGTTGAATCTTACACCCTTTCCTTGATGATTGTTGTTTCTCTCTATGACGTGGATGACAATATGCAACAACTGTAGGAATTTGTTTTTTTTTCTTCAAATCTGCAACACATTGTGCCTTTGATTCAATCACCTACTTAGCTTCTTGACTGTGTCCTTCCTATGGTTTTTCTTCATCTCCTTCTGTAGACTCTACCTCTTATTCAAATCCAGACTCGACAATAACTACTTTGTTGGCCTCTATGGGCCAACCTTTCTTATTAAGAGACACATCTTGCAATGCGATTTTCTTTTTCTTGTATCTCAACTTCAAAAAATTCTTTTGCATATTAATATTAATGGCACCCACTAATTAAGTCCAAGGATATCCCAAAACAATATCCACTTCACCCATATCCATAGCATAAAAATATGAATGCAACACATATTTATTCATGCTAAGCTTCAAATATTTAAAAATTTTAACATTTTCACCCTCAACTTATGTGTTGTGAATATTCTTTGCAAGAACTTGCAATCTATTAACCAACTGAATATTGATAAAATTTGGTTGGCAACTAGGGTTAATAGAAATAATGACATTTTCTTTATGAATACAACCATGAACTTGTAATATAGATTTTCCACATGAAAATAAACTCTTGGTGATGTATTTATCCTTACTTTTTGTATGATACAACTTGTCTAAAAGTAATTTTTCAAGTGCTTCCTCAGAAAGTGACATCCACTCAGAATGGTGAAATTATTGCCACCATATGAGAGCATCATCTTTGAAAACCCAGTCTACAAAACATTTCCACTTCCCTTTCCATAATGACTTCTGAGATTGTATAAATTATTCAATACTAGGGCCATCATATTTTCCAGTAAAAAAAAGCATGCTTGGAATAAATCTTCAACAAAAACTAAAGTTAAAAATAACTTACTGCAGAAAATCGATGTTTTTTCCAGAAAAACCTTGAAAAAACTATTGAATTTTAAATTCTCATAACTTTACTTCCCAGACTATGTTTCGGCTTATTTGTTTTTTGAAATTGTGTATTTTTCCGAGAGGAATTCAAATAACAAATTTGTTTTATCCAAACTATGATAAAAAAGTTTTAGATATGAACCTGAAGTGTGTCGCCCTTTTTTTTCTAGAAAAATTCTGCAAAAAGAGCCAAAGAACTCTCCCTTCTTTTGTTGATGTTTGGACAACATCGGGACTACATTCTCTTAGAATAATAATTAATAATATAATTATTGATTATTAAATATCATATATAATAATTAAATGATAATAATAAATAGTTATTGATTATTAAAGGGACCCATCCTTTGATGGATGGCCACCATATGTTTGCTATATATGGACACTCGTCAATGTAATAATATATCGATTATACCTCATATGAAGAAAAACAACATGGTATCAGAGCTAGACTGGGCTTGACTCCTTCACAGGAGGTCCCAAGAAAATGAGAGTAGAGTGAAATGTTGGGAGTGTTAAATTTATGGGGTTGCTACAATCTCTATGTACAAAGGCAATCTCATGTGAGAGTGTTGAGAGAAAGAACTCCTTGAACCAAATCCATAATCTATGGAAGTAGTGGATCAGTAAGAGAGGTCGGAAGATCATTCTTTGATTACATGGTTGTTCATGGGATATATGTCAAAATATGCAATAGTATTGATGATAAAAATAACATGTTATAGAATAATGGAAATAAATGCCCCGGGAGGTCAACTCAATGACCCACAAGATAAGTTTCCAGAAGAACACATATGCTTTCCAATAGTGCCTCAAAAACATTGTAGCATGAAGACAAGGTAATAATCCAGTGCATCCTGACAAATGAATAGAAGATGGTCTTACATAATTTAAATCTGAGAGGGTTGATGAGCGTCTTGTTGCAAATGACGATCAAAACTGTTGAAACCTTGTGTTGTTTGTTCTATTGGCTTCTGTATTTTCACCTTGCTTTCTCATCATAACCACTAACATGTCGATATTGTAAAAATCCTCTAGAAGTTGCAAGAATAATGCACCTTAAATTACACTATGCAATGCACAATCGAAACCCTATTGGATCCAAGAGGTCCTAAAGGACTTCATAAGTGCAGTTAATATATAGTGTGAAACATGTGACTAACAGTGTGTACTTCTAGACCATGTCTACACATTGCTTCTATATTGGCACTCCATAGAAAAAGGAAAATTGTGTGTTGAAACCCTAGGTACTGCCCAAAAGACTAAAAGTTGATCTATGTGGAGCTATTGATTGCAATATGGAAGATTTGGAGAGAAACTGTAACATGATTTTCTATGATTTGTCTATTGGGAGTTGAGATCATTATTCAAATAGTTTGCAACCATGCATTAGTAAAAGAAGTGATTTTTAGAGACTTAATATGAGATGTGTTCCATATATTAATACACATTATAGAGCATTGGATAGAGTTGAATGTTTAAGAGAGGCTTGTTTCCAAATATGGTGCAGAGGAAATCTTCATAGGAGGTGGAGACGCTACCTCTAGGGTTGCTGGAAACCCTAAGACACAACTAAGAAAATGTGTTATGAGAGTTGCCTTTCGAATAACATATTGTCGAGAAGGGGTGAAACTTCACGACAGATGACCTAAGAGAGAATGTTCATGTTCCATATCATGTGGATGATTTTCAAATATGATGCAGGAGCATCATCAACAAGCGCGAGTGGAGGACAGTTGGATATACACCAACACACATTTTGAAAGTATTTTGAATTTCAAAGGATGGCACATTAATGTAATGTCTGAAAAGATGTATTTTAATTTAATATCTTGGGGATTGTAATGCAGATCTTGAGCGTTCACTCTCATCTGTCGGTTGTGGAAATTTATTGTAATAAATGTAAAGCAATTGTAGTATTTAATTTTGATAAGATAGCTTAAGGTTGCAGGAGGGAAAAAATCAAGAAGACTCCCTCGTAGTTGTATTGTATTATTATTCTCATTGTAATTAAGATGTAGAGAAAGAGAGCATAGGAGGGGAGAGAAGAACAAAAATTGTAGAACTTATTTGAGCAGATAGTTGTTGCTATAGAAACCATGTACACAATCACTTGAATTGATATAAGAATGCTTTGACCCAATTTCATGGTGTCTTATGGTTGTCGTATGTATCTATTGAATGATATGTTTACAAATTGCGTATATACTCTGTTATGAAGTTGTTTCAATGTTGTGTATGCATGTGATTTCATGTTGAATGTATGAAGTCTGTGAGAGGGAGAATATAATTTTCAATTGTTTCTCTTTTTGATAATTCCTTCAAGGAGTGCAGTGTCCACAAGGACTGCGTCGACGGGTTTCTGAGTTTTACCTTAGAAAAAGCTTAGGAGAGGTATCGTTGATCTTATACCAGTAGGAGTGCAAGTATAACACATAGTTGTGGAAGGTGTGCATAAGCTGAGGAGAGTATTAGAATTTTCCAACCCAAGTGAATGGTTGAAGAACTTCTTTCACAAGGAGTGCGAAAAGTTGGAGTTGTCAAATAACCAGAGGTTATTTTGGAAACCGCAAGGAGTGCATGCATGATTCCTTAGAATCCTTGAGTTTGTAGCGAGGATCAAGCTAAAAAAGTATAGATACTCAGATAAGTTCAGAGGAAAGACGAGGATTGAATTCACCTCATGGAATTAAGCTCAGGAGGGTCGACACCAAGTCATTTGACGGGGAGTCATTGAGAATCTCGACAGACGGTTGGAATTCCTGAAGGAAGAATACCAATTTTCTATGGACCATTAGATCTAGTAGATCTGTGGGAAGGATAAGGTAGAGTGTCTTTTCAACACTCGTAGGCCTAGGAGAAATGGTAGCCGTCAGATCCATAGGAGCATGAATCAATTATTTGGCACTCAGAAATATTGTCATTTCGGGAGTCGGAAGAGTGTGGAGGAAGCTCTAAGTCAGAAGTCGTGATTCACGAAATCCCAATTCATGAAGGAAGAACCTGGATCGCTGGATCATGAAAAAATGAGGACCATCGATCTGGTGTAACAGTCATCGCAAGTTCTCATTTAGGGAGAAGGGGAGAGGGCCACTTCACAAACACTCGATACACAAAATCTTGATGCGCCCGAAAGATGGACCCTAGGTCGCAGCTGGAGGTCACATCAGTGGATAAATTAAGGGAGGAGTTAGGGATCGTTATCCCATTTCGAATTTTTGGGGATCAGAGGAGTCGAGGTGACTCAAAATAGAAGTCCCGAAATAGTGAAAAATGAAGCACCTTTGTGTAAGATATTAGTCACCGTCGGTGGTTGCGTGAAGGGAGCTCACGCCTAGCGTTTATTCACATAGGAGGGGTTCATAAAAGGATACCTGTAGTTTCTATGTGTTGAATGGTTCCAACATGAACCAAGGAGCCATTTTGGCTCAAAGGATTTGAAGATTCGTAGACCGGGAGGTCAGTAGACCCTGCTGAGGTGGGGTTCTGCGTCAAAATCTCCTAATGTGCATGAAGTTGAATAATAAAATGCGATTTGACTAAATAGTTACAACACACAAATGTGTGAAGGGTTGGAACATCTAATTATAAGTAGATCTCCTTTATATTATATATTATATTATATATGAAAAACAAAGGAGGAGTCACCTCCATCTCTAGAGGGAGTGTTGATGTTTCTCAGTTTCCTAAGACATTAGTTTCATGAGGCAACTTCGATATATCAAGTATTGTCCAAGATGACTTAGCATGATCATTATTTACCTATGTTTCTTCGGGAAAAGGAATCTATGACTTCAGTGTATGTTCAAAACAAAATTCCTCATAAGACTTTGAGGAACATGATGCCCGAGGAGGCCTTCACTAGAATTAAGCCTGAGGTTGGACACTTCAGGATATCTGAGTGTCCAGTATACATTCAGGTACCCAAGGAGAAAAGGATCAAGCTATACCCTTCAAGAAGAAAGGATACATTTTTTTGGGTACAATGAGTCTTTGAAGGCATACTAGATCTACATCCCTGGTCAGATATAGATTGAGATGAGAAGATATGTTACCTTTGAGGAGGAGGTATCCTTTAAAGAGATCTAGAGGATCTCACATGGAGATTGATCAAACTGATCCAATTGATCTTCTGGATCCTGTAGCTCTAGTTGATGTTCCCATAGATATTGTAGTAGTTTGGAAGAGACCTACATGGGCTTGTAAGATTCTATAGGAGGGAGAAGGATATGTACCTCCTTGTGGTACCTTCCAAGTGAGCAAGATACCTCAGAGATATTCATGCTATGCCACAACTATGAGCCACATCATTCATTTTGATCATTCCTGTTATGAGGAGGCAACTAGTCATCTAGTATGGAGAGATGTCATGACGGAGGAGTATCAATACACCATGAAGAATGATGTGTGGGATGTTGTTTAGAGACCTGAAGGGAAGTCTATAGTGATTTCCAAATGGATCTACAAGATCAAACATACAGTTGATGAGAGCATTGAGAGGCACAAAATGAGATTTGTTTCTAGAGGATTCTCTCAGGTAGAGGGAATAGATTATGAGGGGACATTTTCTCATGTTTCTCGATACACTTCTATCTAGATGATTATTTCCCTTGCAAAATCCATGGGTTGGAGAGTACATCAAATGGAATTAAATACAACCTTTCTCAATGGAGAGATTGAGGAACAAGTATACATCGAGTAGCCATATGGTTTCACAATACATGAGAAGGAGCCTCATGTGTGCAGGTTGAATAAGTCCTTATATGGACTCAAGTAGGAACCTCGATCTTGGTATGCGAGGATTGATGGACACTTGATGAGTTTGGGCTTCAACAATTTTTTTTTTGATCCCAACCTATACTACAATACTGTTAATGGTGAGGCCCTGGTTCTGGTCCTCTACATTGATGATTTACTCCTTACCGGTACAAAGAGCCTTATTATTGAATGAAAGTATGTGTTGGCCCCTTAGTTTGAGATGAAGGACCTAGGTATGATGCACTACTTCTTGGGACTAGAGGTGTGGAAGAGAACTGATGAGATGTTAGGGTCCTAACCCGCACATAGATAGAACAATATATTTGAATGTAATAAAGGTCAATATTAGTAAGGCCTTGCAATAAAATAGAATAAGTCGAATGTAAGAAGACATAATAGAAGCTTTCGCTTCTAGAAGGATCTTCCTCTAGATGCTTCTTTTGATAGACATATTTATTATAAATAGGAGTCAAGGGTATGCGAACCCTATCTTAGAGATTATTGTAATACATCTCTACTCGAATGGAGGTTGCCCCCTCAAAGGGGCCCGTGAACATTACTCTCAGAATCAAAGTGCTATTTTTGTTGTTATTCTTATGTCATTTCAGTGTTATAGTGGTGATTGTTCTAGTTATATTACTGTTATTCTGTCATTTCTAGCATTTTATATATGTTTTTCATACTTTTTATATCTGGTATATTACAAGTGGTATTAGAGAAATTTCCTTGGCAGAAATTGTGGGTAATTTTTTTTCAAGGTAGAGACATATTCCGACATCTTTAAGCCACAAAGATCTATCGTTACATGCATAAACCCGCAATTGAGGGATTCATACACGCAGTAAATACAAGTGGTTTTTAAGCGCACATATGTTGGACACCCTTGTAACCCCTATTGGTACGCCTTCGAGTGGTAGCGCATCAGACAACACCTGTGTACAGATCGACCTAGATTTCCTGAAGCCCTCTTTAGATAAACCGATTGGTCACCTGACTGCTATAGTTCCATTGAGAACAACACTCGGGAAGATACTCTCTAGTACCTGGGTAGTCGGGTAGTATGGCTAAGGGTAAGGCCTATCCTCCTTAGTTAGTGCCCTTGGATATTGGGCCGAGTAATACTGTTGGACCCTGCACATATATCAAAGAGCTATAGCACAAGGCAAACCCTTGTCTATAGAACCCTTGAATACCTAATCCTTGGGGACAACAACATAAACAAATTAAAACAGACAAGATCTATTGCCTTGCAACTTTGTTCGGGTTGCCAAGTAACTAAACTTTTCTTCCTGGTTAAGCATTTGGGCATTTCATCCCTACAGTATTCTTCAGACTAGAGTATAACTCCGCAGGTGTAAAAAAAATAAAATAAAAAAATATGAAATTTTTTTCACCATTATTTGAGACCTATTCCATTGGATTCATCTCTTCTCCCTTATCACATTCATACATATCATTTTTCATCAAAATTTTTTACCCTACCCTCCCTTTTCAGTTCCCTAGTCCTCATGGCCCATACCCGCAACCAAGACTTGGAAGCTCGCTTCAATACCTTGCAATATAGTCACATTGAGATCCAACAAGAAGTGAAACAAATTAATGCCAATGTTGTCGCCCTCAATACAACCATGCAGTCCCCAATGGAGGAAATCAAACAAGACCTAACCACCCAGCTTGAATCTGTCTTTTTGTCACTCTGCACCAAGATCCATATCCCTATAGATAACCCTTCCTCTGACTCACCTCCACACACTGAAGGTGAACATTCCTCTCATTCCCATAACTTTCAGCACCATCACTTTCAACGTGACCTACGCCTTCCACAGGTGGATGTGATCAAATTTGATGGCTCAAACCCCACTAGTTGGGTAACCCAAATGGAACTTTATTTATCTTTATATGACATTAGAGATGACTTGGCCAAACTCCGATATGGTGTTCTCCATCTAGATCAAGAACGTTGGCAATGGTGGCAATGGAGAAAAACTTCCTGTCAAGGATATATTGCTTGGACACACTTTGTGGTAGATATTTATGAATGCTTTGACACTGACAACAACCATTTGGTTCGTTTGACAAAGTTGAAAAAATCAGGAGTAGTGGAACAATTTATAGTTGCGTTTGAGCACCTGTCTTTTCAGACAGAGGGAATGTTTGATGCCTTTTTCTGAGAGTGTTTTATCAGTGGCCTCAAGGATGAGATTTAGGCCCATGTCCTCATGGCTCAACCTCAAATTTGGGTGGAGGCTACTAAAAGTGATAAAGAAGCACAACAAGTTGTATCTTCTCAAAACCAAAAACTCGCCTTTATCGCTCGCCCTAAACCAGTAAATCCCACTACTTCCTCCACTTCACTAAAGATCCAAAAATTGACTAGGGCAGAAATGGTTGGATGCCAACTCAAAGGCCTTTGTTATAATTGTTATGACAAATATTTCCTCGGCCACAAGTGTAAGGAACAAAATCTTTTTATGGCCATCTCCGAGGATATTTCGAAAGAGGATGTTGAAACTCCCCTTGTGTCTGAGTCACCTGAAACCACTGACATAACCCATCCCTTAGACCCTCCCGAAGTAGAACTGGTCATTTCCCTCAATTCTCTCACTCGCTTCTGCGCTCCCCAAACCTCAAGCTAATCGGCTACATCAAGCATCAGAAGGTCATCATTCTGGTTGATAGTGGAAGGACCCATAATTTTATTCATCATCGCATTGCCCAAGAAACTCATTGTTACATCCATGCTGTCAATAATTTCCAAATCATGATTGCCAATGGTGGCTCCATGAAATGTGGAGGGCATTGTGAAAATGTGCGTCTCCAAATTGGTGACTACCACCTGAAATTTCATATGTTTTCTATTGACATGGGCAGTTGTGACATTGTGTTGGGTGCATATTGGCTAAGGACTTTGGGTCCCATTATCATGGATTTCAAGGAATTAACCATGCAATTTGACCAGGAGGGCCACCAATATAAGTTCCAAGGAATCACCATCAGTTCACCTGAGATCATTAGTTCCCATCGCATGGAAAAGATGCTCAAAAAAGGTCATTCTGGTGTTATTTCCCAACTCCATGCCATACAAGCAACAGAGACACCCTCGGTGCCGCAAGATCTCCAAGCCATATTTTCTAAACATCAAGTGGTATTTTCCACTCTCCAGGGACTCCCTCCTTCTTGTGGTGTTCATGATCATTCCATTCCCCTTGTACCCAAAATTCTTCCTCTCAATATCCGTCTGTATCGTCACCCCTTTTCCCAAAAAAATGAAATTGAGAAAATGGTCCAGGAACTCATTAATGCAGGTGTTATCCACCCTAGTATGAGCCCCTAATCTTCTTCTGTGGTCATGTTCCTGAAGAGAGAAGGTTCTTGGCAAATGTGTCCTGACTTCCATGCCCTCAACAAACTTACCATTAAAGACAAATTTCTCATTCTTTTCATTGATGACCTCCCGGATGAATTGAGTGGCACCCAATTCTTTACTAAACTTGATCTTCATTCAGGCTACCACTAGATATGTATGAAAGAGGAAGACATTCCCAAGACTACCTTTAGAACTCATGAGGGCCACTATGAGTTTTTGGTCATGCCCTTTGGCTTGTGTAATTCCCCCTCCACCTTCCAAAGCCTCATGAATCATGTCTTGTTTCAACACAACAAGGGAGAAACATTCAAATCTCCAGGCACACTACAACCGCTTCTGATTCCACCTGCTATTTGGAGGGATATCTCTATGGATTTTATTACAGGCTTACCCAAATTCGGAAAGAAATCAGTCATCATGGTGGTTGTTGATCTCCTTTCCAAGTATGTTCATTTCTACGCTCTTCAACACCCATTTACAACATCCACGATGGCTCAAATTTTCATGGATCAGGTCTTCAAGCTTCATGTCATGCCACACTCTATTGTTTCTGATCGTGGCCCAACTTTCACAAGAAATTTTTGGCAAGAACTGTTCAAGCTACAAGGCACCCAATTGCATCTTAGCACAACTTATCATCCCCATATTGATGGTCAATAAAAATTTGTCAACAAGTTTTTGGAAACATATTTTAGGTGTTTTTCCTTAGAAAAACAAAATTAGTGGGCACAATGGTTACCCCTAGCTCAATGGTGGTACACCACTTCATACCATAGGACTACACACATGACTCTTTTTGAAGCAGTATATGGACATAAGGCACCTTCAGTTCTCTCATACTTACCTGGTGTCTCGAAGGTCCAGGTAGTTGACTAAAAACTTATAGTTCGAGAGGCTATTCTTCATACCCTCAAAGAGAATTTGGTCATGGCACAAAATTACATGAAGCAACAAGCATATCAAGGTCACTCTGAATGCCAATTTGCAGAAGGGGATCAGGTGTTTCTTCAACTGCAAGATTACAAGAAAACTTCTCTCAAGGTCGAGCATTGTTAGAGGCTATTGCCAAAATTTTATGGTCCTTATACCACTCTCAATCATGTGGGATAGGTGGCCTACCAATTAGCTTTTCCCAGTCATTCAAAGCTACATCATGTTTTTCATGTTTCATGCTTAAAGAAGGTGATTGGAACTAAGTGCCAAATTCAAACCAACCTTCTCAAGTTAGCCGAAGAAGGACCCATTTGGCTACAACCACAAGAAATTTTGGACCAGCGCAAGCTTCACTTGCGTCAAAGAGCCATCAAGGAAGTGTTATTCCAATCAAAATATACAACTCCAATAGATGCCACATGGGAACTAGCTACCATTCTACAGCAATTTCCACATCTCAAGCCTTGAGGACAAGGTTGTTTTTAAGGGGGAAGACATGTTAGGGTCCTAACCCACACATAGATAGAACAATATATTCGGATGTAATAAAGGTCAATATTAATAAGGTCTTGCAATAAAATAGAATAAGTCGAATGTAAGAAGACCTAATAGAAGCTTCTCCTTCTAGAAGGATCTTCCTTTAGATGCTTCTTTTGATAGACATATTTAGTATAAATAGGAGTCAAGGGTATGAGAACCCCATCTTGGAGATTATTGTAATAGATCTATGCTCGACTAGAGGTTCCCCCCTCGAAGAGGCCCGTGAACATTTCTCTCAGAATCAAAGTGTTATTTATGTTGTTATTCTTATATCATTTCAGTGTTATAGTGGTGATTGTTCTGGTTATATTACTGTTATTCTACCATTTCTAGCATTTTATTTTTGTTCTGCATACTTTTTATTTCTGGTATATTACATGAGATCTTCCTAAGGCAGGGGAAGTACATAGTTGAGATATTGAAATTTTTTGGTATGTTGAACTATAAACCCATGGCTACACCGATGGTGACGAATCTAAAGAAACTAAGTCTATATTCTTCTAATTCCGATGAGATTTATATGACCATGTACAAACAACTGATTGGATCATAGATGAATTGGTTAACACCAGACCAAATATTTTCTATGCAGTGAGTGCACTTAGCCAATTTATGAGCCAACCGAGATAGACAAACTGGATTGTTGTGAAGCATGTGTTGATATACCTGCGAGGAACAATTGGACATGGTCTGAGATATACTTCTAGTATTTACATGAGATTGTAGGGATATACCGACTCTGATTGGGAAGGGAGCGCAGTGGACAAGAAGATCACCTTCAGGTGTTTCTTCACTTTGGAATCTGCCGTGGTTTCTTGGTGTAGTAGGAAATAAAATTTTATGGCCTTCAGTACTGCAGAAGAAGATTACATTGCATTGAGTGTGGCAGTCCATGAAGAAATGTGGCTTCACAAGCTCCTTGCATATTTATTTTGACATGTGCTATATTCCACCATTATTCATTGTTATAACCAAAGTTGTGTGAAGCTCTCAGAGAATCTAATGTTTCATGACAAATCGAAACACATTGAGATCAAGTACCATTACATATAAGACATGGTGCAGAGGAATTCAATATTGGTGCAATAGCTTCCTACAGATGAGGAGGTTGTTGATGTTCTTACCAAACCCCTTACCAGGACGATGTTCAAGTAATTTTGTGACATACTTGGTGTGGCAGAGAATCCCTCCCTCGTTGAGAGGGAGTGTTGATGTTTGCAACTTCCTGATAAATTCTCCAGATCATACTTTTATGTGACTGAGTTGAGTTTATTTGTGATGACAATTATCTGAGAAGGGATAAGTGCGTTTGGGATTATAGACCAATGTCCCATGTGGAGAGCACATGAGGAAATGTCAAGGGAGTTGACCCTTGACATCACACACTATGGGAGTTGAACCTAGTGTTCCTAGAGGGTGTAGCCTCTAGAAGTTGACATGGGATTGCCATGTGTGACAAACATTCTCCATATTGTACTCCTCTATAAATTGAGTTTAGTTGATCTATGAGGACACTTATTCTAGAAGGAATAAGTGGGACACTTATTCGAGAAGGGATAAATAAATTTGGGATTATATCCCAACATCCTAGGTGGAGAGAACATGAGGATATGTCAAGGGAGTTGACCCTTGACGTCACACACCATGGGAGTTGAACGTAGTGTTTCTAGAGGATGTAGCCTCTAGAAGTCCACATGGGAGTGCCATGTGTGACAAACCCTTTTGCTGCTATGGTGGTTGTGTACCATTGTCAGAGACTACATGTCTTTAGACAAAATTTTTGTACTACTATGGAAAGATAACTCCCTAGCTAAGAGGGAGTGTTAATGTTTCAACATCGGGTGCAACTTCTCTTAGATTGGGATGCAAACCAAGGGTGATAGAATACATTTATCATAAAGGTGCACTTGTGGTAAATGGGCCTAGATGTATTCCTTCCTTGATCATGACAAGGAATAATATAGACTTGAGGTGCTTGAAGTGATTTCCACGTGTCAGTTAGCGTTAGGTTAACATTCACTCACAGGTGTGTACTTGTGGTGAATGTTCCCGGTGTGGTGTTTTTCCTAGTCATGGTGATTTGAAAAGGAATGATAAAGACTCAATATGATATATGTTATTACATGGGGACCCAGAGTGAGCCTGATCTTAGAGAGAGATAATTGCCTCATATGGAGAGCCACAGAAGTAGTTTCTCCTCGATTTAGAAGGGAGAGAGGCATTTCCCAAGATTAATAGAAAAGTTTCATAAGTCTAGGGTGAAGTTTGTATACTTCAGAGACAAGCTTGGAATGATGAAGAATGTCTCCCTCATTGAGAGGGAGTGTTGATGTTTGGACAACATTGGGAAAACATTCTCTTGGAATAATAATTAATAATATAATTATAGATTATTAAATATCATATATAATAAGTAAATGATAATAATAAATAGTTATTGATTATTAAAGGGACCCATCCTTTCATGGATGGTCACCATATGTTCCCTGTATATGGAACACTCATCATTGTAATAATATATCGATTATACCTCATATGAAGAAAAACACATATTTGACCAAGGAAAGTGCTCTGATACCAATTGTTAAGTACCTGAATAGATATGAAGATAAATATCAAAATAAATTGACAATATCAAGAAGAATAAACCAAAACATTCACCATAACATGAACACAAGATGTAGACAAAACTCTTGAGGTAGGGTAACACCATATATTAATCCTTAAGGAAGGATAACACTCCTCAAGAAATTATTGATACAGTCACAATATTCTTCACTATATTTCATTACATTGCTTACTCTTCTTTATATAGCTCTCTCTATCTCCTATGAACCTTCTAGAGAGCCTTTTCACATTTATTACATCTAAATACCATAGTGGGCCTTCATTAATATAGTGAACCTATTCTGCCTTACATTGAATGACCACATTCTCATATATTAAATGAATTCCACTAATAATACATAATTACATTCCCATTGGGTACCTCCATAGGTATACTACACCTTGGCATTCTCACTCTCAGAGGATGTCATGTCTTCTACACCTAATTTTGGTAAAACATTCATAGTTGAATGTGGTTCATTAGGAAAAGGAATTGGATCAGTGTTGACACAATAAGGGAGACTAGTGGCCTTTGAAAGTGAATAATTCAAGGGAAATGAATTGGTGTAAAAAACAAATGACAACAATTTTACATGTAAAAAGAATTGGTGAAAATATTTCAATGGGACAAATTTTTAATTCAATATAGAACATGATATCCTAAAGTACTTTTTGAAGAAAATATTTTCATTAGAAGAGAAACAAAAATGGGTAGAAAAAATGAAAGTGTTTGATTTTGAAATAATATACAAAAAGGGAGAAGGATAATGTGGTAGTTCACGGGATGAAGAAATATATTCAAAAACTTGTAAGAGAATGTCAAGTTTTCCAAATAAATAAAGAAGAGACAACAAAATATCTAGGTTTACTTCAAACTTTACACATACCTAATCACATATGGAAATATATATCAAAGGATTTCATTAATGTGTTACCAAATTCAGAAAGTAAGGATTCCATTTTTGTGGTAGTGAATAGACTCATGAAATATACACTCTTTTGTGGAATTCAAAGAAAAAATATGGAAAGTCAAGTGGAAAAAGTGGTAATGAAGGAAATTCATAGACTTCATGGATTTCCTAAAGTAATAGTAAGTGAAATAGATCCAAAATTCATAGGAAATTTTTGGAAATAATTATGGAATATGAGTGGAATAACACTACATATGAGTTGATCATATCATCCACAAACAAATGGTAAAATATAGATAGTTCAAAAATGTTTATAGGGTTATCTACATTACAATTATTCAGACAAGAAATCTCAATGGATGAAGTGTCTTCCTTTTGAAGAATGGTGCTATCATACCAGCTATCAGACATCTATGAAGATGTTTCCATTTGAATCCCTTTATGGATATCTAGCTCCCAGTATCTCATACATTTTTCAAAAAAAGTACAAAGTGCGAGAAATAGAGTCACATATGGAGAAGACTAAAGAAACTTTGAAAATTATTCAGGAAAATATTCAAATCTCATGAAACATGATGAAGCAACAAGTAGATCAACATCGAAGTGAAAGAAAATTTGAGGAGGGTGATTGGGTTTTTTTTAGACTAAAACCTCATAATAAATCTACTCTAAAAAATAATAAGAAGAAGAATTTAGATCCAAAATTTTAATGAACCTATGAAAGAGCGTGTTAATTCCTCGCATATTAAAGAATAGCCCTAATTTAACTAGATATTGACAAATACCTCCAAAATTATTTTGTTTAAATTCCCTCCCAATACATCTATCCAATCAATAAAACCCTATTTTTACTAGATATCCCTTATTTTTACCAAATACCCCGCTAATACCTTTAACACCCCATGTTCCCTACATCTCCCTCCCCAATTCCTACAATATATTGACTCTATTGTTCATGATTTAAAAACCTTTTTTATGAATGAACATGATAAGATATTGGTCAATAAGGTGAATCCCCATGTCAAATGGAAATAGTTAACAAATGTTTAGAGGGTTATCTATGTTGTTATTCTTTAGGAAAGAAACCTCAATCAATGAAGTAGATTCCTCTAGAATAATGGTGGTATAATACCACCTATCATACATCTACTAATATTTCCACATTTGAATCCCTTTATGGATATGTGGCTCCTAGTATCTCATACTTTTTGCAAGACAAGTCCAAAGTGTAGGAAATAGAGTCACATATGAAGAAGACTAAAGAAACTTTGACTATATTTAAGGAAAACCATCAAATGGCATGAAACATGATCAATAAACAAGTAGATCAACATCGAAATGAAAGGCAATTTGAGGAGGGTGATTGGAATTTTTTGACACTACAACTTTATAAGCAATCTACTCTCAAACAAAAAAAGAATCATATTTTTTCTCCAAAATTTTATGGACTTTCCAAGATTATTCTTAATATTGGACAAGTAGAATATGACTTAGATTTTCCTTCCTCTCACATTCATAAGGTTTTTCATGTATCTTGCCTAAAAACAATTTTCATACAAACTATGGTAGTGCAGACATAACTTCTAGAATTAGATGAAGAAGGGAAGTTGATTATTGAACAAGAATAAGTTATAGATTGGAATTCTATATATATTTGGAATAAAATAATTATGGAGTAGCTAATCAAGTGAATAAATATGCCTTTAGAAGAAGCAACATGAGAAAATGAATATTTCATGAAGAAACACCCTCAATTACAAGCTTTGAGGGAAAATCATTTTTAAAAGACAGGGGCTATGTTAAGGCCACTAAGGCCTTATGTTATTGCCCTGAAACTCATTTACTATTAGTTTATTAGTTATGGTAAGGTTGTCTTAGGGTAGTTTACACCATTCTCAATTTATCTCCTATTTATAATAAAGGAGATTCATTTATATAGGCATGCCATATTTGTCTCGTGCATTGAATATATTGTAAAAGGAGGTTTCCCCCTCAAAATAGATTATTCATTACCTATTTTTTGAAATTTGGTTCATAAGAGAGAGATTAAAATGGGAAATAAGTTATAACCTTCAAACTTTCTTTACTTCCATTAATACAATCATTAATAAATTTATTGTTGAGTACTTTCATAAGATATTTCTTGTCGACATCACTAAAAGGTGGGTTATGATTCATGAGTCTTTTTCCTCTTATAGAAACATTTTATTTACTTCCCACCTTACAAAACATTAATTCATTGACTAATAATATAAAGAGAAAGATGTCGGGATATGTACACAAATATCTAATGAGTTCCATGAATTTTCCTTGCATCAATAATTACATGTTCCCTCACTAGCATGAGAGGTGAGACTTGTTGTTCTCTCTTCCATTTTGACTTTGTATCAATCCCTTGTTCCACTTCTTTAGCCACACCAAGGTAGAGTCTGTCATGTGCTAAGGTTGAGTACCCTTCTCAGAGATTGCTTTGTGTCCCACATTATCACAAGAAATATGATTGACACCTCCATTCCAACCAATCATAAGAGGACACATGACATATGATTCACACCTCCATGAAAACCAATCATAAGAGGACACATGATAACTATTTGTGACAACGTAAATCATAAATCAAAATTTTCAAAATGGTTGATTGAGGTTGTTACAGATACTTCGTAAAGAAAATAAATCAAGAAAGAACAACTAATTATCCTTAATGAAATCGATGAGGAATTGCATGAGGTGAAGGTTGAGAGGCACATGGTTGTGTGCCTGTAATGAGACTATATAATGGATTAGGTTGATCAAATTGTTGTTTGGATCATTGTTCTAGATCAAAATTAACACTTTCTAAATTAGAGCATACCATGTGGATTCTCGCACATGATATTTGATTATGGAATTAACATATTTTATATATTGGCCAGACATGGATGGATACATATCGCTCCAACTCAAGAGCAACGCAAAGTTGGAAATAGTAATTACAAGTCTATGAGATTTACGTCTCTGTCAATTTATCAGTTAGTCAGTCGGTCAATCTGCAGATACAAATTCACAAGTTTACACAAACTTAGTTTTGTTAGTCGACAAGCATGGGTCTTATTTAGTGAAGCCGATATTAATCTTTCGTGAGTCCAGTTAAGTAGATATAAGTCATTCAAATTTATTGTTGTGTTAGTTATTTGAATCAATCTTACTTCTATAATAAGTATCGATTTCATCTATATATGTCCTAGTCTGTAGGAAGTTGACATGTAGAGAGCGATAGACATAAAGAAGAGAAGCAACAACGATAGTTGAAGGTAGATGACGAATTATGAGAGCTCAAAATTTGTGTGTGTGTATTATTTAGTTGCAGAAGTTTGTTCATAAGTCATTGGAGCTGAAGCTCATCATATTTATTGTATTTTGTATTAGCGCGAAAAATCGAAGTTGTTAATATCAAGTATTTTCTGTGTTGACAAGTTATGTTTTATTTCTGATTTTATATGCTAGGTATAGTGTTGTGTTGATTTTGTGTGAATAAATTGTTTTATTAAGTGTTTTATCACAGTTTGCAATATATTGAGCAGCTTGGTGATTATGTTGTAAGTTATGAGAGTTCTGTCATGAATTTTTGTGGCATGTATTATTTCTAACTGTGCTACGCAGAGTTGTCTATGTGTTGTAGGTCCAAGATCCGGTATCAGAGTAGGTTGATCAGAGAAAGGTTTATAAAATTATGTTTCAAGAGAAACAACTCTATTTTAAGGTAAAATATGGCTTCTACTTCAAATCGACAACCTCCCACTTTTACAGAAAATAATTATGAGTTATGGTCCTTGACCATGAAGTCATTATTTCGGGGTCAATATGTATGGGAAATAGTCGATAATGGCTATGTGAAACACAAAGATCAAGAAACATACAATGCTCTCACACACGTTAATAAGTATGCCTTGAAACATCAAAGGAAGAAGGATGGAAAGACGATGTTTTACATACATCAAGCCATGCATGAGAGCATAATCCTAAGAGTTCAATCAACAAATCAAGACAAGGAGGCATGGGACATATTACAAACATATTATAAAGGTATGGAAAAAGTCAAGACTGCAAAACTACAAATTCTTAGAAGATATTTTGTAACTCTATCAATGAAAGAAACATATTCAATAGATTCGTTTTATACCCATGTTATTGTATTAATAAATCAGATTAAGTCTCATGGTGAAACCATAGAGGACATAAAAGTTATTTAGAAGGTATTTAGGAGTCTTTATCCTAAATTCAATACCCTTGTTGTGACTCTGGAAGAGAACAAAGACTTGAGTTAGTTTAGTCTATATGAACTATAAGATTCCCTCATTAATCATGGAAATAGATTAAACAGATCAAATATGTTATTAGAGAATGCGTTTTCCATGCATTCATCTATAAGTCATGGAAGAGGAAGGGGGAGAGATAACTCTAGAAGCAAAGGAATAAGTTCTTCTAGAGGTGGACGTAGTAGCATTCCTGCAAATACTGGTGGAAGAGGTAAAAACCTAAATACCAGTCAACCAAGTGGTCAGAGAATTGATAAATCAAAGATTCAGTGCCACTACTATAAAAATTATGGACATTATGCATATGAATGTAGAAAGAGATAGTATAATTATAACAAACAAGGTCATTATTAGCCACACAATGCAAATAGTCCCTCCATCCCTATGTTTATGGAGCGCATTGAAACAATGAATATAGTCTCACCAGTTGAATAGAGTGTTTCTCAAGAAAGTCCATGTGACATATGGTATCGAGATTCAAGATGCAGTAACCACATGACATGAAGCTTAGAGTTGTTTTTTTGTTTTGATACGTAAGTCCAAACTAAAGTTACATTTGGAATAGATATCCAAGTCACTATCTTAGGAAAAGGCAATATTAGTTCATTTTAACTAAACAAGGAGAACACAATGTTATGGCTAATGTATATTATGTTTCTTGTCTGAAGCATAGTTTGATGAGCATAGGAGAGTTGTTATAGAAAGGATACAAAATGTACATGGAAGATAATCATTTTGTGATTATGGACAGATATCCAAGCAATCAAATTATTGCAAGAATTCAAATGAGAAGAAACATAATGTTTCCATTGACATTGAAAACAACCAAAAAAAGAAAATACAGCACAAGCTATTGGTAATAAAAATATGCACAGTTAGACATTGCATTTACAACAGAAAGTGCACACAATTCTAATGAAGAAAATAGTGCATGCAGTATAAAGAAAGAAGACAGTGGTGCAGAGATGTAGGAAAATTTCCAATATGAAGTGTAGGATGATTCATGGCTATGGAATTTCATATTTGGACATTTCAACTTTGGAGGCTGAAGAAACTATACACGAAGAATATGGTAAAAGATTTACCATTAATTGAAAAACTTGAAAGAATATGTGAACAATGTACTTTTGGAAAGAAAATAGAGAATCATTTCTAGTTGGCAAGTCATATAGAGTAAAATTTCCACTGGAAATAGTACATTCAGACATTTGTGGACCAATGAAAACTCCATGTATAGGATAAAGTACTTAATTTTTGACATTTATTGATGATTTCTTAAGAAAACATGGATTCATTTCCTAAAACAAAAATCCGACGCATTGGGTTGTTTTCAACAATTTAAATCACTTGTGAAGAAGCAGAGTGGTTATTACATCGAGTGTCTAAGAACTGAAAGAGGAGGAGAATACATTTCAAGAGAATTTCAAAATGTTTGTAAATTGCATGGCATCTACAAGCAATTCACTACACAATATACACCACAACAGAATGGTATTACAGAAAGAAAGAACATAACCAGCATGAAGATGTTGTGCAATATGTTGGCAGCCAAATATTTTTTCAAATGAGTATTGGAATGAGGCAGTATAAACTACATTATACATCAAGAATATATGTCTGACAAAGAGTGTGAAGAAGAAAGTTCCTCAAAAAGCCTAGACATGTGTTAGACAACTAGCTTAGGTTGATGGACAATTGGTATGGATTGTTGGTTGTCATTGATGTCAACCATTGGAAAATGATATTGTAGAGTGATGTCAACCCTCAGTGATTGATTTCAACCCTTGGAGAAAGTCTGGTAGCGAATTCTGGTAGTAGAAAGGTTTGAGTAATGGATCCAAGGTTGTTTCATGTATAATGGTATGAGTTTTAATATATTTGAAAGTAAGACTATTATATATGGATAATACATGTCATTCCATTTCTGGTGGTATGTGTAATGTCACATAACTCCTCACGGTTAGAGATTTATGGCCATGAGAAGTTGGAGAACCCAGGTTTCGGTAATGCACCCAAGTTTGTTTGATGGATAATGTTATGAATTTTGATATATTCGAAGGAAATACTATTATATATGGATAGTACATTTCATTCCATTTCTAGTGGTATGTGGAACGTCACATAACTCCTCATGGTTAGAGAGTTATGGCCATTTGAAGTTGGAGAACCCTCATGAGTCATCTAGAAGCCCTAAAAGGTCAAAATAGTCAAAGTGGTTTAAGAGATTTTTAGAAGGTAAATAATAAAATGAAGTGATAAGTGTACTATAATTCAATGTGAATACAAAATAAATTATTTAAATAATAAAGTTAATGGAGAAATTACTAAGTTGACAAGTGGTTAGAAGTGGGTTAGCCCTAAAATAAGGAAAGTCATTTAAGATGGTTAGAAGGTAACCCCTTGAGGTAAAGTGAAGTGATGAGTGTACTATAAGTCAAAGTGGATACAAAATAAATTATTTAAATAATAAATTTAATGGATAAATTATTAATTGGACAAGTGGTTAGAGGTTGGTTAACCCTAAAATAAGGAAAGTGGGTTAAGATGGTTAAAAGGTAACCCCTTGAGGAAGCTACATGAAAGTATAAATAAGAGGAAAGGCTCTCTCATTTTAGATCACACTTGAGAATATTGAATATATACAGGTGACTGATGTAACCAAAGGATATAAGATGAATTTCAGAGAGAAGGTGAAGTAAAGAAGGTTGAAATTCAAGGGAGGATAAATTCTTTTGCTGATGCTTTCTAAGGTATGTTATTTACAGGTCATCTCACCATTTTTGTAATAATGTTTTTTATAGAATGAATCGGACTGTGAAATTGAGATAACATTGAGAAAACATATCCAAGTAGTTTTTATACGAATTTTATCTTGTGAGTCATTGTAGTTTTGGAGTTACACTCTGTGTAAAATAGGGTTTGTGGCTAGTCCTGAAACTAGTCTAAAACATGTGTTTTGGGTAAAAACGTCATAAATTCTTCATAACAGATCAAAATTAAGTAATACAAAAAAATTTGGTTAGAGTACAATCTATAATATGCTGTGTAAATTTTTCATATCCATACAACAAATATTTTGTGCGGGGCACGCTCTACAAGTTCGCTCTCTAGAATAAGTCATAATTCAACAAGGTATGCCATTTTTTCTATAACTCCTTTTCTAAGAGGTTCCAAGTAGTGACACCTGGAGAAATTACATAAAACAGACTAAAAAATATTGTGTACTATTTTTATATCTTTATTCATTATAGGTACATAGTTATGATTATTTCAAGTTTGGGTTCTTGACTAATCCAAAACTAGTCATATGAGACTAAAGGCAAGTTTGATGAAAATGCTAGTCTCTTGTTATTAAAGTTCAAGAAGGTTTGCACGTATGTGATCATATACATCAGGTCTATTATAGATTTACAAATCATATTTGGATGATGAAATTGATGAGGGATTTTGGTTGAGGTACATGTTGGGTACATGGCTGAGACAAGTATGATCCAAATTATTTTCGGCACGAAATGAGAGCGGAGATATAATAAAGAAATGCATAGAGATATCGCATATATTCAATAATATAACATAACTGTATCAGAGATGCAACCATAAACACAAATATACAGTAATACACGATTTCTATTAATCAAAGAAATGTACAGAGACTGTAAAAATACAGAGTGAAAGACTCGCTAGAATGGTGGCAGCTTATCTCTGAGAAGAGATGTGACGGCTACTCTCATTCACACGAAGATGATTACAATGAGGCTCTGAATTCCTTTTTACAATAAATTGAAGTGCCAAAATTCCTAGACATCCAAAAACCTAACCCTAGGAGATGAAGCGCCAAAAGTCATGTGGGCCTCGTTTGGGTAAGTTAGTACATCAACTTCCCGGGGTCGTAACTTTTGCATACGATCTCCATTTTAGGCATGTGATAGCTCATTGGAAAGGTATCGTCAAGGATATTCTGAACCTCAATCTCAAAAAACCTTCATTTAGGCCCTCAAAATGGCCTCGGAAGTTAAAACCTGCTAAAAATAGTAAATTGCCAAAATTGCCAGAAAGTTGTTTTGAGCCAGTTGGAAAAGGTGGGTGGCCACCGATATCCACCTGGATCAATCATCCCTCCTTAGGAAGAAATGGTATCCATTGCGTTGAATTCCTGGGGGAGAAATAAAAGCATTTGTTGAATCTTCATCTTGGTGAGCTTCTTGTCTTGTTGGAGACGTCGCGCTGCTCAGTTTGTGGAAGTCTGTCACGAACCTTTTGAGTTTGAGGCTATTCAACAAGTCGGGCTACATGAGAGGACGATGTGCAGAAATAATCTTTGCGCTTTGTTGCAACCTTGTCGACTTGCTTCTGTTGGATAGAAGGTTCTTGGGGCAAGGTTGTAGTGGTTGCAGTGTCCTTTTGTTCTCCTTTTGAACAGATTGTGAAGAAACTGAATTTTGTAGTATGAGATACAACCTTGCGACACTTTTTAGGTGGAACAATAGTCGAAACTATCTCTGGTATTCTATAGAGATGAGCCCCCAAAGTAACAATGATACTACAGGGTCGAGACTCATAAACAACATGGCGTCTCCACATATATGGTTGGCCCAAGAGCACATCACAGACATCCAGTGGGGAAACATCACATAATACCTCATCCTTGAAGGGTTGGATGTCGTATGATAATCGACACTATTAGCTGACACGGATATCTCATCCTTGGCGAAGCCACCCAATGTTGTATGGCTGCAGGTGTGGTGTTGTCAACAATCCCAATTGTTTGATGACCTCTGCTGATATGATGTTCTTCCGGCTTCTTCTATCAACAATAAAATGCAGCGGGGTCCCCTTCACCCACATCTGTGAATGAAAAAGGCGCTCCCCCTCTTCAGGATCTGTTGGTTCTTCTGGTTGAATTGTTGTGGTAGAAACAATAGCAATGGGGTCCGCGTCAATGATCTATCCTTTACCATTATTTTCAGAATCATTTTCAGAATCAGGGTTCGGCTCTTTGTCTTTGATCTCGGCCACTAATGACTGTTTTGAGCGACATTCATCGGTGTTGTGCAAGGGTCTTTTGTGGAACTCGCACCATTTTCCAGTGTCCTTCTTTGTCTTCCCGTTACCCTTGTTTTCTTGTGTCTTGGATTGGTTTTCAGGACACTGTTTGTTAGGGATTTCTTTGTCATACTTCAATTGTTGAGGATTTGCAGACCCGAACTCTTGTTTGTTCTGGTGCTTAAATTTCTGCTTGATTTTGACAGCATATCGATAAACAACACTTAGTGATGAGATGTCCAGAAAATCCATTTATGTTTGGATGTATCTGTGTAGAGCCCCACGATATTTCAGAACCAAATTTCACTCGGAGTCTTTGATACCCAGCTTGGTGCACAAGGTATAGAAGGTATTGGTGAACTCCCGAACTGCTTGGCCCCTCTCTTGCCAAAGTGTGGTCCATCTCATGTACCGGTCCTCATAGTTGCTAACAGGGTAATACTATTCCTTTACCGCATCCACAAAAAAATCCCAAGTGGGATCGGCCCCATATATTCCAGACTCCTCTATGGAACTTTGCTCCCAGTAAGTTTCCCACCAATGTTTGACATGATGGAGATATTTAAGGAGTGCAAAGGTGATCTTTTCTTTGTCAGAAAAATTGTGAGCAGAGAAATAACCTTCTAGCAGAGTTAACCATTTTTCTAGGGCTTCTGCATCTATCTGTCCTTCAAGTACAGGAATATAAAAATTAACTTGTACCTTGAAAGGCGAGGTGCCTCCAAAGTGGCTACTTGATGAATATTTGCCTGCTATTATCAGCAGGCATTGAAAGATGTGGAAAAAATTCTCCATCATTTCATCCCTCTGTCGCGTGAGAGCTTGCTCAAGCAACAGATTGATAGGATCGTCTGCTCCGTCATTTTTTTTTCTTCCGCCATTGAGGGTTTCTTGGGTGTGCGAGAGTGATTGTCTTCAAGAGAGTTTTTCTCGAAACCCAACTTGATATACTCGCACCTCGTCGGGGACATGCACTAAAAAAACAATCAAGAGCAGCCTGCTCTGATACCACTGATCCAGATTATTTTCGGCACGAAATGAGAGTGGAGATATAATAAATAAATGCACAGAGATATCGTGGATATTCAATAATATAACATAAATGTATCAGAGATGAAACCATAAGCACAGATATACATTAACACATTATTTCTATTAATCAAAGAAATGTACAAAGACTGTAAAAATACAGAGTGAAAGACTCGCTAGAATGGTGGCAGCTTATCTCTGAGAAGAGATGTGACAGCTACTCGCATTTGCAAGAAGATGATTACAATGAGGCTTTGAAGGAATTTTTACAATAATTGAAAATGCCAAAAGTCCTAGACATCCAAAAACCTAACCCTAGGAGATGAAGCGCCAAAATTCATGTGGGCCCCGTTTGGGTAAGTTAGTACATCAACTTCCTGGGGTCGTAACTTTTGGATACAATCTCTGTTTTAGGCATATGATAGCTCGTTGGAAAGGTATCGTTGAGGATATTCATTTTGGGGGCTCAATTATGCCTTCAACTATCATTGAGAACCTCAATCTCAAAAAACCTTCATTTAATCCCTCAAAATGGCCCTGGAAGTTAAAACCTGCTAAAAATAGTAAATTGCCAAAATTGCCAGAAAGTTGTTTTGAGCCAGTTGGAAAAGGTGGGTAGCCACCGATATCCACCTGGATCAAAGTAGTTGATGAGTTGGCACATACATGAGGTGTATAGTTGATGATGTTTGTACATATTGATGATTCATAGTTGATGAGTAGTTGATACATGATTGGTACATTCTTGGTACATGGTTGGAGACACTTGTTAGTAGTATTGTTGACACATGATTTATGGATGTTGTATCATACTTGTATTGGTATATTATTAGAAGCACATATTTATCTTGGTGAAGATTATGATTTGTTGTGTTATGCTTGGTTGATGCACATATTTTAGATTTGTCTTGGTGATTGATATTGGTGAGTAGATATGATTTGGTTGATAAGATTGATGAGACAAGTTGTGGTGATAGGTTCTTTGGACATGTTGTTGCGACATGTTATTTGTACAGGTTTGGTGCAAAGTTGATGCACTTGTTCATGGTACAGGTTGAGGTATAGGTTGGTGCATGGTTGATGCACTTTTTTATGGTACATGTTGACTACAGGTTGTTTGGTACATGTTGGTGCATGTTGATGCACTTTTTTATCGTACATGTTGATTACAGGTTGAGGTACAGGTTGATTCATGGTTGATGCATGGTTTAGGTTATTGGTACATGTTGTTTGGTGCAGGTTGATTGGTACAAGTTTACAATAGTATATCTCACAGTGATAATGTGACAGTGGTTCCATCATTCTACTTACACATCAGAGCGATTGGATGGGGCAAGGACAGGTTGTTGTAGCCACCTTCCGGTTGTAGCCGGAGAACATAGGGGGTTGTAGCCTCCTTCTAGTTGTAGCCATAGAATTGGGGACTTGGAGATTCCCTCAGGTTGTACCCAGATAAACTAGGGGGTTGGAGCTTCCTTTCAGTTTGATGCAGGCACGAGTCCTACCTCTGCACCCGCTCTCAGGATCATTCAATCAGCTCCCTGAGCTGAAGCGGCTCTTCCGATTCCCACTGTGGAATATCTGATGAAAATCTGATCCACAGGTCCTTAATTCAACCACACGGCTCTCTGCACTCAACCATGATCTTCCCCGTCTCAGTTTCGAGTTTCGGGGTTTCGTCTTTTCTCATGTCAAGAACCAGTGTCCCCTCGAACTCCCGATCATCGATCTGCCAATACGATGCTTTATTCATTAGCCCTCTTGGATAATCTCTTGGCCTATATGACTGTTATCCCCGTGACCGCAGTCTTATCTCTCGTCGGGGTTTCGGACATCACAATGCCGAAATGCATAAACCTCTTATCCACGGGATTCTCGATATCCCGATCCGTGATTTCCCGATGTGGCTCTCCTATCGGGTCCTTTCCCGAAGGCTTTGATCGCTGCCATGCATCCCTTCAATATGGATGGTCATGATCGTCTCTCGCGATTTCGTGACTTTTGATGTCCCGGACACCTCGTCTTCAGGACTCGCGAAATGCCGAACTCCGATGCCCCGTTTGAATTTTATATCGGGACTTCCCCCGATAGTCTGGATCTCTGCCACGTGTCCCCAACAAATGGACAGCCCTGATCCAATCTCGCTATTTCAGAGTTTTCGAAGCTTCGATGACAGAATCCTCTGTCAACTCAAAACCCAGGTAGCCGATATACCGACGGGTCGCTCGATCTCCGCTGATTCAGGGTTCCTGGTGTCGAGTGACTCTCCTCATGTCCTCAATATCCCCGATATCATGAACGTCGATATCCCAATACCTGTCGGGACTTCTGCTTGGTGTGAAAAGGGTTAAACCCTGTGCACCTCCTGTCTGATCTGACAGCTGACGGGATTTCTCAATGAGATCCAATGGTTGTCGATCTCCCCCTTCTATATGCTTACTTTGGTGCTCCCTGGACGTAGAAACCAATGGTCCAGATATCCTTCTCCAGCCGATCTGACAGCTGCTGTGCTCTCCCTCCTGAGCTTGCACACTTTCTTCCCAACCTTGGGAGAATTTCCAATTCCTCAAAGGCCTCAACCTTTGCCCTCTTTTTCCTTTGCGAGCTCTCGACTCTGAGTTCTCACCGTGTGTTCTCCTCGACATTGTTCCTCTTGAGCTTTGCTCCTGAATCCTCAAAGGATTCTTTGACTTCTGCGCCTCTGCAGAGTCTTCACATGCACACTCAGTGCTGTCTCTCCTGAGCTTCTTAACACTCAGACCCCTATGGGATCTTATCTTTATTTCTTCTCCTGCAGATGGAGAATGTTGGGATGCCCTCCTGGCTATCCTCTGCTTCAAGAAACCTCTTGCTGAGTGCTTCTGGGTATTCAGTAACCCCACGAAGATCCCTGAGTGGATTCTTCCTCTAAATTCTAGAACTCAAAGAGTTCTCTTCTCCTTTGCCTATCTACACACTAACTCAAATGCCCACCTGACAGAGTGTCTTCTCCCAAAACGTTCAACAGTTCTATCCTCCTATGCACCTATGTACCCGCTCAATTCCCACCTGGCAGAGCTCTCAGAATCCTCAGTGATTCTGTTTCTTCTGACTGAACTCACAATAGAGTTCCTTCAAATGCACCACTGTGCATATGCTCAATGCCCACTTTGCAGAACTCTACAGAACTCACAACATAGTTTTTGTCTGCAACTGTGTCTCTCATACACAACCTTGCCTCCAAGGTATTCAACAACCTTGAGGTCTTCTCCTGAGTTTTTGATTCCAGTTCTTGTGCCGCAACATGTCCTTGTCTGAACCCGCAGTATTCAGAAGTGCAACCTCTGTGCACGGCTATCAGAACCCGCAGCGTCCTGTCACACCCTCCTGGTATGAAGCCTCAAAGACCTTTACCTGAAATCAAACACACTCCTGCAAATGCATGATAACAACATACATTCATAGCATACAATGGAACACTCACAGACATTCATTCGACACAGAATACATGCAGGAAAAACTGCTCTGTTTGTATTAAATATGTCAAACACCTGTATTTACAATGTGTTCCTGAGCACGACCTGTAACAAGGTCTCAGCTCTTCTCTCTTCTACTCTCTACTCGCAGACTCTCTTCATCTACTTCCACTCTACTACTACCTCAAAATGAGATACAAAATCTCTTTTACCTGTGGGGGTCTTCGATCTCTTCCCTCCAAACTCACCTACCCTATTCAATTACATTGAATGGGCTGTCTAGTCCAGCATCTGGATCTAGATCTCAGCCTTACAAACATTAAAGGCCTATCTACCTAATGCCTACATAAAAGCACGTTTCTATGGCTCAACAGCCTAAACATTAAATTACATTCAATTTCAAAATAGAAGATGAGGGTTGCGCCTATCTTCCTCCTTGAATGCACGCGCTTGACGTGGCTGGCTGGCTGGCTGGCTAACGTGGAGAGATGATCCTGCATCATACTCCTCAGCTGCAAAATCATGAGCTCCCTCTCATGCGCTTCCCATCTCAATTGTTGAAATCCTCCTGGATCCCAAATCATCCTCTGGAGTTGTTCATCTGCTCCATTCTCCTGTTGCTGTTGCACTGCTGCTGCTGTTGTTGTTGCTTCTCTTCTGCCCAGCTTCTCCTTGCTGGCAGTCTCTGCTGACCTTAACATCAGCCTTCTTATCTCTTCGATCACATCATCCAGCTTCTCCAATGGTTGGCTCGGTTCATGCAGTCTCCTCAGCTGCAAACATTTTTGACACATGGGCAGATCACTGTGATCTCCCATGCCATCTTCTTCATCTTCATCTGTGGCCTCAAGTTGCCACTCTACTGCAAACTTCAGCTCTGCAGTCTCTTCCTGACTGACTTGCTGTTCAGTCACCTTCTCTGACAGCTCAACTTCTGCCAGTTCTCTTGCTGGCCCTGGATTGTTCAGCCAATCCTACAACATCTCTAGCTCCATCTCCCATGGAGTGATAAATCTATCTGCCTTCTCTTTGGCTTCCTTTGTTGCTAGCTTCAATGCTGCAACTTCATTCTTTTCATCTCCCTGACCGAAATCATTGAGCCATTACTCAGAATGCTCATTCTCTTCTCCTGCTTGGGAAGCTTCCAAAGTCTGCTCCAATTCTTCCTGGACAGTCATAGCTGACTGTTCTCCTACTGTTCCTTCTTCATCTTCAATACATAATTCCACCTCCTCCTGGGCAAGTGGTAGGAATACTTGAAGTCCCCCAATCATTAGAAGACCTCTCATATCTTCCTCCTCTGTCAGCTGCATATGTTGATCTAAATCCATCTCTGAATTTATGAGACCCTCAGATAGTCTCATCTACTCTGTCATCTCCTCTGGCTGATCTAAACTCATCTGCTCATCCCTGCACACCTGGCAATATGGGATGTCTTTGCTGCTCTTCTGGAAGTCTATGGAATTAAATGATCCCATCTTTGTTCCCTTGCCCACTTGGCATTCCAAGATTCTTCCACTGCCCTCCTGGTAGTCTTAGAGATCCCACAGCGACCTCTTATCATTGCCCTCCTGGAAAATTGAAATTCCTTGGTTGTCCTCCTGGCAGTCTGTGAGATCCCGCAGTGATCTCAATTCATTTCCCTCCTGGCAATTTGGAATTTCTTCTCTGCCCTTCTGGTAGTGCTTGAGATCTTCAGCTGATCTCATTTCATTCTCTGCACCGAGAATTTCCCCAATCTCTGGTTCACATATCTTAACCATCTCCTCTGTGGACTTGAGTTTTTCATCATACCTCAACTATCCTCTCAGCAACCTACGCTATATTCTGACCATCAATTGCTTGACTGGCCATTTCATCTTCGGCTTCTTCATGGGCCATTCATATACCCATCTCGGCTTCTTATCCTGCCGCATCTTCAATTCGAGCTTTTCTATGTCTACCATTATTTCAGCGAGCTCTTTATCCATTTCTGCAAGCTTTTCTGCTTTGCTCTTCCTCCCAGCATGCCTATGGCCTTCAATAACCATGGTGTTGTCTTTGTCTGCTTCCCTAACAACCCTGCTGCTGTCACTCTGCACTAAGAGTGTTACCATCTTCATCCTACAGTCCTCCTGACTGCTTATGGATTGTTGCCTACCTGCAAACAAATCCTTAAAGAGTTTTCAACGCTATGTCTTCCTCCTTATGCTTGAAATATACAAACAGAGTTCTATCTCTGATACCACTTTGACGCAGGCACGAGTCCTACCTCTGCACCCACTCTCGGGATCGTTCAATAAGCTCACTGCGCCGAAGCGGATCTTCTGATTCCCACTGTGGAATCTATGATGAAAATCCGATCCACAGGTCCTTAATTCAACCACACGGCTCTCTACACTCAACCGTGATCTTCCTCGTCTCAGCTTCGGGTTTCGGGGTTTCGTATTTTCGGATGTCGAGAATCTCTGTCCCCTCAAACTCCCGATCATTGATCTGCCGATACGACGCTTTATTCATTAGCCCTCTTGGCTAAGATCCTGGCCTATATGATCGCTATCCCCATGACCGCAGTCTTATCTCTTGTCGAGGTTTCGGACATCGAAATACCGAAATGCATAAACCTCTTATCCACGGGATTCTCGATATCCCGATCCACGATTTCCTGATGTGGCTCTCCTATCAGGACCTTTCCCAAAGGCTTTGATCGCTGCCACGTGTCCCTTCAAGATGGACGGTCCTGATCGCCTCTCGCGAATTTGCGACTACCGATGTCCCGGGCGGCTCGTCTTTAGGACTCGCGAAATGCTGAACTCCGATGCCCTGTTTGACTTTTCTATCGATACTTCCCCTGATAGTCTGGATCTCCGCCACATGTCCCCAACAAATGGATGACCCTGATCCAATCTCGTTGTTTCAGAGTTTTCGAAGCTCCGATGACAGAATCCTCTGTCAACTCAAAACCCCGGTAGCCGATATACCGACGGGTCGCTCGATCTCTGCCACGTGTCTCCCCAACGGACGGTCCAGATCAAATCTCGCTGATTCGGGGTTCCTGGTGTCGAGTGACTCTCCTCACGTCCTCGATATCCCCGATATCACGAACATCGATATCTCGATACCTGTTGGGACTTTTGCCTGGCGTGAGAAGGGTTAAACCCTGTGCATCTCCTGTCCGATCTGACAGATGACGGTATTTCTTAATGAGATCCAACGGCTGTCGATCTCCCCCTTCTATATGCTTACTTTGGTGCTCCCTGGACGTAGAAACCAATGGTCCAGATCTCCTTCTCCAGCCGATCTGACGGCTGCTATTCTCTCCCTCTTGATCTTGCACACTTTCTTCCCAACCTTGGGAGAATTTCCAATTCCTCAAAGGCCTCAACCTTTTCCCTCTTCTTCCTATGCGAGCTCTCGACTCTGAGTTCTCGCCGTGCATTCTCCTCGATGTTGTTCCTCCTGAGCTTTGCTCCTGAATCCTCAAAGGATTCTTTGAGTTCTGCGCCTCTGCAGAGTCTTCACATGCACACTCAGTGTTGTCTCTCCTGAGCTTCTTAACACTCAGACCCCTATGGGATCTTATCTTTCTTTCTTCTCCTGCAGATGGAGAATGTTGGGATGCCCTCCTGGCTATCCTCTGCCTCAAGCAACCTCTTGCTGAGTGCTTCTGGGTATTTAGTAACCCCGCGAAGATCCCTTAGTGGATTCTTCCTCTAAATTCCAGAACTCAAAGAGTTCTCTTCTCCTTTGCCTATCTGCACACTAACTCAAATGCCCACCTGGTAGAGTGTCTTCTCCCAGAACGTTCAATAGTTTTGTCCTCCTGTGCACTTATGCACCCGCTCAATGCCCACCTGGCAGAGCTCTCACAATCCTCAGTGATTCTATTTCTTCTGACTGAACTCACAGCAGAGTTCCTTCAAATGCACCACTGTGCATATGCTCAACACCCACTTGGCAGAGCTCTACAGAACTCACAACAGAGTTTCTGTCTGCAACTGTGTCTCTCATACACAGCCTTGCCTTCAAGGTATTCAACAACCTTGAGGTCTTCTCCTGAGTTGTTGATTCCAGTTCTTGTGCCGCAACACGTCCTTGTCTGAACCCGCAGTATTCAGAAGTGCAACCTCTGTGCACGACTATCAGAACCCGCAACGTCCTGTCACACCCTCCTGGTATGAAGCCTCAAAGACCTTTACCTGAAATCAAACACACTCCTGCAAATGCATGATAATAGCATACATTCATAGCATACAATGGAACACTCACAAACATTCATTCGACACAGAATACATGCAGGAAAAACTGCTATGTTTGTATTAAATATGGAAAACACCTATATTTACAATGTGTTCCTGAGCACGGCCTGTAACAAGGTCTCGACTCTTCTCTCTTATGCTCTCTACTCGCAGACTCTCTTCATCTACTTCCACTCTACTACTACCTCAAAATGAGATACAAAATCTCTTTTACCTGAGGGGGCTCTTCGAGCTCTTCCCTCTAAACTCACCTACCCTATTCAATTACATTGAATGGGCTGTCTAGTCCAGCATCTGGATCTAGATCTCAGCCTTACAAACATTAAAGGCCTATCTACCTAATGCCTACATAAAAGCACGACTCTATGTCTCAACAACCTAAACATTAAATTACATTCAATTTCAAAATAGAAGATGAGGGTTGCACCTATCTTCATCCTTGAATGCACACGTTTGACGTGGCTGGCTAGTTGGCTGGCTGACGTGGAGAGATGTTCCTGCATCACAGTTGCAGCTGGAAAACAACGAAAGTTGGTGCTTCCAATGAATGTAATTCTTAAAGACATATAAGAAAAAACATTATGTGGTTTTCTCCTGCTTTGGGTTTCCACGTAAAACACTGGTGTACTCTGTATGTGTGCGATTGTTCATTTCTTCATTGTTTATTTACTCTGCAACTATTAGATGATAATGCTACATTGATATAACAATTGCATTTTATGGTGAAAAACAATTAAATTGCTCTATTATTGATTCACCCCCCCTCTCATTAATCCAACAACATGAATGAAGCATAATATCGCACACTTAATTTTTTTTGGTTGTGTTGCATACACACCTGTTCTAGATGAGCTGAGAAATAAACTAGACAACAAAGGACATAAATGTATATTTGTTGGGTATTTTGAAGATACAAAAGGATACAAGATGTATGAACATGTCACAATACAATTCATAATATGCGACAATGTTCAACTTGTGGAGATTGAAGCATGGGATGAAAGAATATAAAATAAAGTCAAAATTATTGATGTTATGGAGCATGATGATACAGAAGAAGTGGTGGTTCAAACGCCAAGTATAATTTAGTGCACAGTTCCTTCTACAACTGCGATGCAAATCTCAGGAAAAACAACTCTACCAAGACAAACAGGTGGACAATCTACACCTAGGGCGCATGAAACTCTAACAAATAGTCCAAGTAGTTCTACATCCCAAAATTCAACATTAGCAAGTATATTACCAAAAAATACAAGAAGTATGTGTGACATCTATAATGAGGACACAACAAATTCATTATATGTTTTTTCTCTGTTTTCACAAATAGAGGATCCATTAACTTTTGAAGAAGTTGTCAAAGATGATGTATGGGCTCAAGCCATGGATGAAGAAATCTGATGCATGGAGAAAAATTAGACATGGAAGTTGGTAGATGTACCTGAAGACATGGTTGTGATAAGTGTCAAATGGATTTATAAAACCAAGCAAGATGCAGAAGGAAATGTGTAGAAGCAGAAGGCAAGGTTATTTGCAAGAGGTTTTACACAACAACCTGGAATTGATTTCAATGAAACATTTGCGCCAGTTGAGTGAATGGACACAAGAAGTACTTTGTTGGCCATTGTCACTCAAAACAAACGGTCTATTTATCAAATGGATTTAAAGGAAACATTTTTGAATGGACATTTAGAAGAATAAGTATATGTGGAACAACCACATGGCTATGAGGTTCCAGGACAAGAAAACAAGGTCTACTGGTTGAAGAAAGCACTATATGGATTAAAGTAAGCTCTGAGAGCTTGGTACAATCACATAGATTCCTACCTCAATGAGAATGAATTTCAGAGAAGTAAATGTGAGCCAACACTATACATCAAAGAAAATCAACAAGGTAACATGTTAATTGTTTTCTTATATGTAGATGATTTGAATTTTACAGGTCATTCTGGCATAGAATAATTTATGTCCTGAAGGATGAGTTTGACATGACTGATTTGGGGCTTATGAGATATTTTCTGGGTATTGAAATTCACCAGTCTAAAGATGGTATATTTATTTCACAATCTAAGTATGCGCATGAAATCCTAAAAATATTCAAAATGATAAATTTCAAAGCATCCCCAACACTTGTCATAATAGGATTGAAGTTTATCAAGGAAGATAAAGGGTCCAAGGTGGATCCCAGACTGTTTAAAATAATGGTAGGCAGTCTTATGTATCTAACAACAACAAGACCTCAAATTGTGTATGGAGTGAGCCTGATTTCAAGGTTCACAAAAACTCCATAAGAATCCCATTGGAAGGTCGGGAAGAAAATTCCGAGATATGTGAATGGAACAAAATGTTTTGGCATTATGTATTCTACTTCACAAGATTTCAAACTTATTGGATACACTCATAGTGATTGTGGAGGAAGCATAGATGACAGTAAAAGTACCTTTGGGTACACATTTCATTTTGGAATAGGTATAGTGTCATGGACATCAAGGGAGCAATCCATAGTGACTCCTTCAGCATGAGTACGTCGTAGTTACATGCCCAACTTGTCAAGCAATTTGGATGAGAAGAATGTTAAAATATTTGTTGCAGAAACAAATTGAATCAAGTATAATATTTTCTGACAACAATTCAACCATCATGTGTTTCACAAGAAAACCAAACATATTGATACATTGTATCGTTTTATCAGAGAATTGGTAAGTAACAAGAAGATATGTTTAAAGTTTTCCACGTCAAAAGAAAAAATTGTAGACATATTTACAAAAGCGTTAGCAAGATATGCATTCAAGCATCTACGCAATAGTAATAAATGAACGACAGTCTTATTTAATGAAGCTGATCTTAATCTTTCTTGAGTCCATTTAAGTAAATAGAAATCAATCGAATTTAATGTTGTATTAATTATTTGAGTGAGTCTTACTTCTACACAAAGTGTTAGTTTCATCTATATATGTGTGAGTATGTAATAAGTCAACATGTAGAGAGCAATAGACACATAACAGAGAAGCAACAACCCTAATTGAAGGTAGTCGAAGAAATGTGAGAGAATCGGCAAAGGAAGAAGGAAATGTACCCCCTTGATAGTGGCATCCTACAAAAATATTGCTTTGCCTTTTGCAAGGGTAAGGTGGCATCAGAAATTTAGTTTGTTTCTTTTGTGAGCCCTTTCGATCTGAAATGAAGAGTCTAATTACAAGTTTATCGAATGGCTTGTTTCCTTCCTGTTTTTCCTGGCTCTACGTATTTTCCTTTTTTCTTGCATGGCCCCTCATTTTCTATTGGAACATAATGAATTATAAATTTGATATTCCTTTTCACTGTTCGATTTATTACTCCCGAGAAGTGTGCTTATAAAGAAGAAAATGGTGTATTGAACCGAATGAAATCCTTCATTATATCATTTGAAATGGTGTAAACACTAAACGTAATCCTCAGCATTGCGCAAAATGTTTTATATTTTGACTGGAATGAAATTTGTTTCTCTACAGTATATTGATGCGCATTCCACAAACGTTTTCTGTTTTGATTGGAATGAAGATTTATTTCTCATGCCATTAGTGAGGATTGGTAAATGATTGAAAAAACAAAATAAGTGAGACAGAACCTTAACAAAGGACAGATTTCTAGCGCACTCACGTTAACAAGTCTTCTCATGTGCTTTCTGCAATTATGAGGTTTGGGAAATTGCATTAAGACTCTTTTACAAATTCCCTTTCTAACAAGTTAAAAAGCTCAACTCTTTTACAATCGACTTGGACTCTTTGGTTGAGCTCAATTTACACAGTCAATCATAACTTTATATTAAAACTAAACCTCCTATGTTTTAGGATTTGATGTGATTAAAATATGTAATTTGAAGTTTTTATTTGAAGTTTTTCTAAATGACCATTGTAAGCGATCTTAACCATCATTCTAACCATAATAGTTATGTATTTGCATTGTCTCTTGAATAAAAAGTCGAATTGATTATGACTTCGTGTTATACTTAATTTTCAAACATAATACGGATAAAAAGTCAGTATATATATATTTTTAATGATTCTCTACCAATAAATTTTAAAAGGTTTGAAACTAATTTTGTGTGTAAAATTTGTCAATGTGATATATCGTGTTTTTAATGCAATATAAAAATGGTTTTTGAGGTCAAATCGCATTGTTATTGGAAATGTGTTTGAATTGTTAAAAATTTTTTGGTAAAGAAAAGAAAAAACGAAACGAACATTGAAAAACAAACGAATTATATTCCCTCCTCACCGAACATTGGAAAACAAAATGAACATTTTATTTTCATTTGGTTGCCAGCACAACAAAAAATTTAACATATATTGAAAGCTGTAGGTCCATAACGTTGAGATCTGATCCACATGAAAACAAAGGAAGGTGAGCTAGAATTGCATTTTATTTAGCCCTCGAGAGGTCGGGGAGGTTTATTTTAACTTAATAGTATTTTAATGGGATAGAAGAAGAATCCAAACACAACAGCATGACAAAAATTTACACTGGAATTATGTTTTACTGTGGTTGTCGGTAGCACTCAGATGGAAGCTGATAATTGAATCTGGCGTTATCTTGGCAGTAATCGTATATGAGATAATTACTGCGAACCCACTGTAGTTGTCCTTGCTGGGCATAGTTCAAGTTCTGATTCCACCAGTTATTGGCCCAACACTGGGAGGCGGTGCCATTGCCTGTCCATTCACAGACGTCGGTTTTGAAATTCATGTACGAAGCCACAAACGGTGAGTAAGACCAATCTATTTTCACCCGCCCCCCTTGAGTTGCCCACTGGTCTGCGTTCCATAAGCTTGAGAACATTCTCATTGCCTGCTGATTCGGATATGGCACGCCTATGTCTTCATTGTTTGCAAATACTCTGATTGGCAAACCATCAACGAAAATCCTGAAAAATATTTCATAGATATATACACATATCAGTTACTACAATACAAAGTTAGATTGAATCTAAAATAAATGTCGAAATAGATTAAACGTCCAAACCAAGCGACTAAGAGAGAGATAGAGATTTTTTACGCTATTTGCTGCGGGTTCCAGAGAATTGAATAATTGTGGTAATCTGCTGTTGGATCGAACCATAAATAGAACTGCTGCTCTCTATCCGCTGAGCCATTGATATAAATGTTTGTGTGAAGAACGTAGGGCTCGCCAGAAACATTTCCTAGGAACTCCATATCAATTTCGTCGTGCCCCTCACCTGTAGAAGATAACTGCACCATGTGCGCGTATTTCAATATTTTGACTACCGAAAAATGGAATAAAACCTACGAACCTTTGTTCCTATACCATGAAATAACATACAAATATATTGATCCACACATAAACAGATTTCTCACATAGTATGTCGTAACTGTGCCAGCGGAATTTTCGGGCACCAGCTTCATAGACATATCAACACTCCCAAACAAAAACTCCTTCTTCGATTGAAATCCCGAGCCTAATTAAATCCAATATCCATGATCATATTTCTATTTCTTGATATAAAGATAAACCTATTAATTTATAATTCAGAATCTATTGCAGAAACATAACCTATCCAGTTCTATATAAATAAGTATGTCTGTGAATATTATTAAACATAATACCAGAATAATTAGTAAGGGAAAGCTGCAATTCCTGGCCATAGTTGAATATCCCGGCGTTGTTATCGCCCCATGTTACATCGATATCATTGTAGAAATCTGCGTAAACTCTAGGTGATATAACCGTGCAGATAATAACAATCAGAATGAAATGGGCATAACCTGGTAAACTAAGAGCGCTGGAAACCTCCATGGATGCAAATGGTATCGATCAAATTTGGCAGATAATGATCAATGGTGAAGGGGGGATTGAATTTGGTTGTTTGAGCGGCATCGTGAGGCTATAAATGCCTGTTCAGTTCATCTGAACTGCCGTGTGGGGTAGGCACCGAGGATACGTCCGTTGAAATGGGCATTTTCAATACAAATTGTTTTTCCATTAACATCCAGCCAGTTGGGCTGCGAAGCTGTCACGCGCTTTAGCGGTGCCTGGTACTGATGACTCATATTCCCGACGGATGGCGAGCTGTCGTTGTAAGATGAACATGGAACGGTGGTTAAAAGCAGTGGCCATCAACTGGTCACCAAAGGGCGAGCACTGAGGATTGGACTTTGTTAATTTCGACGATGGTCAACATACATAATATAATCTATATATCTTCTACAGGAAAGCAAACGCGGATTTGCGATAGAAGTCATATACCAGCTAGGCTAGGTGAGGAGAAAAGAGAAATTAGCTGTCACCCAACTTAGCTGTGTCGATAGTTGGGGTCATGCGCCATATGCACGTTCATGGTGCCATGATACTCTGTTATTTTCCTAGTTGAGATTAGGGTATTTTTACCCGTACCTATAAATTAGGGTAGGGGAATAAAATACTAATTTTCACCCGATCTCGTAATTGAACTAAAACCTTTTGTTAATTGGTTATGTGACAGGAGCGACTATTGTAAAAGGCTTATTAGTCCCTGCAGGAAGGCCAAGGGCAGGGACTATAGTGATGAGTTCATCGCTGACTTTCAATTAGTTGAAGGTTGACTTCGAAATTTTTGTAAAAATGCTAATGTTTAACATAGGAAATTTATATACCTAATTTTTTTAATAAAATTTTTATGG
>ML781913.1:444660-517276 GCA_009831015.1 Picea engelmannii | reverse complement strand
TAAAATGATTAACACCAACTTCAAAATGCCTCAGACACCAAAACTAAAGAAAACTCAAATCGCGACACTCTACTCTAGTTTGCAACTATACTTTTTTATAAAATTCACAAAACTGCATTTTCTCATACTACAACATTAGAATGTTATTATAATCATACTTCAACATTGGAATATTTTTGCCTTATGAACATTCTTCCATTTAATTGCATTAAATTCGGCAAGGACTACGCTGCTCCGCTGCCCTTGTTATTTTCGGCAGGGGATGGAAATTAGTTACATATTTTATTTATTATTTTGTGTGACAAAGGTTTATAGCTATTCATATTAATATGTCATTTGACTATAAATTTTCACATCATATGTATTCTTTATCATAAAAAGTAAAAATAGTATTTTTTTATAAAAAAAATAAAATTATATGTTGTAAATGTGTATATATCTAAAGTTTTGAGCTTAAAGGCTCTTTTTTTAATATTTATTATATTTTTACTAAAATTTTTACATACCTAAAGTTCTGAGCATGCCAAAGGCCTAGAAGGATTATAGAGATAGCGTATTACTAGCACAGTCAACTCGTAGCTGAGAACGCCGAAAGGTATTGGTTGAGAATGCGTGCCCCCAATACATTTGGTTGCATGGTTTAATCCTACTTAATCATTTAAACGTGGAAATTACACATCTTTACAGTAATTTTTTAATGTGATTAGGTAAATGTTAAAAAGCAAACATGTTAACGGATGCCTTGATAAATGCAAAAAAGTTTTAAACAATAAATCTGACCCATTGATTTTGGAGGACGACTAAGAATATGCAAGCATCTTCAATGCATAGCCATCAGAATAGGGTTTAAGGTTAAATAAGGTTAAAGATCATTAAGTGTGCCCATTGTCAATAGGTGTACGCCTTTTGGCGTAAATATGTCATTTTATTATTATTAGTGCTTTGTACTTGTATTGAAATGTTTACATACCGAAAGTTTAGAGCATTGACACTTTTTTTGAGTTGTTTGAATAGGCCTCACAACTTAAATGTTTACATAGTGCGAGGTCATGAAACAGGCTTGACAACTTAAATGTTTGCATACCGTGAGGCCCTTAAACAACTTGACAGCCTTAAATGTTTACCTAAATAGGCTTCTGAGAGTAAATTTTTCTTCGAATATTTCCATACAATATCGCAGTGAATTTGAACAATATTGTTGTCCACCGCCACTTGAATAGGCATTGTATGTTTCATACTTCGTCTATGCTTGGAATGCAATTTGGTCATCGTTGAAGATACATACATTGTTTACTAGTTTGGTGGGTGCTTCTTGTTCACTAGTTAGGCGATTGTTGCTTGCTTTTGCTTGGTTCAACTTTGCAGAGTTGGGGACCTACGTCTGCGGTTGGACCTGCTTCTTGCTTTCTTTTGTTTACTTCAACTTTCCAGGGTTGGGCTCCTGCATTCGCAACTAGATCTATTTTTTTTTTTAACTTTGGGGGGTTCAGGTGTTGCATCCACAATTCGACCTGTGCTTCTGTCGTTCATCGTTTCAGAGTAATTTTCGATGCCATAATTTCATTTTTTATTCGTTCTTTATTGTTCACTGTTTGCAGTTTGCAAGTAAGAATGTTTGATAATTTCTACTGGCATGCTCGTCATATGTTTATGGTTCCTTCTGTGCTTGGGTTGCAGTTTGGTAATCGTTGGAGATACATATGTTGTTTATTGGTTCAGTGGTTGTTTCTTTTTTGTTGGTTCGTCAGTTGCTTCTTGTTCTTCTTTGGCTCAAGTTTGTGAGTTTGAGGTCTTGGGGCTGCAGTTGGGCCTGTTCGTGCTTTCTCACTGGTTTGTTGCTTGTTGTTTTATTTTGTTTACTTCAGCTTTGCAGGGTTGGGGTCCCGCATAGACACTTGGAGCTATTTTATTTTTCACTTTGTGGTGTTCAGGTCCTGCACCCGCGAGTGGATTGACTGGTCTGTTGTTTGTCGTGTCTAGTGAAGTCGAGATCTGACACCTGTCCCATGCCCGCCTATCGTGCTCCTAAATTTTGCTCCAATTCTTTTCCTAGTTCTTGACCATACCTACATGTCTTTTTAAAATGTTCTTGTAGAAGAAAAGGATACTAAGATGGTGCTACCAAGAGTGGTGTTCTGTGGATTGCAAATTGCAGTATTCAGTTTCTATGTTGTTTGGCGTGCAACATTGCTAGCATAATGAATGTGTTCTCAAATGCATCACACCATTTACATTTGGACGAAACCGTTATCATTCTAGGATACTTCAGTGTTGACATGATACAAAATAGTGGCATAACAAATGATTGGACAACTACATCTGCAATTACAATATTCATTGTCTTTTTGTTAAGATAAAACATATGCAAGACGCACTTATTAACCATATATGGTGAAATGTACCCATATCACAATATAGCCTCTTTATCCTATACACAGACTGTTGTGACCAGGATACAATTTGCCTTATACCTGAAATATGAGATGTACACCAAAGATACTGAAAAATTATATTTCCATGTCCCAAAGCATATCTGAATACTTTGCCGCAGAAAAAAAAATCATTTAGCCATGGCCATGCAATTTATTAATATTGTGTGGCTTATAATATATTTTGGGCAAGAAAAACTTTATATAATTACAACCATGGATGTAGAAAAGAAAAGGTTCATGTTTCTAACTATCTTTTATTCTATTTGTTGATTCTCATTTAGTTTATGTACATATTACTTGTTCTCCTCTGCATACCAGTTTTCATTCATGTTCATTTTATTTTTTGGGTTCCCACATAAACAAACAAAATAGCTAGAGAAAACAAAGGACTCTTTACCGCAGCGGTGCAAGAGGAGATACTAAGGTACATGCTTGTATGGTTATTTCATATTTTGTTGTTTTGTATTTCATTTATTATTTGTATATGTGTTCATCTCATTTATTGTATGTAGATATTGTGTACCTTCCTACATAGTAACTTATCTTCAAGTCCTTTGTATTTTCTGTGCCGCTGCATTGAAAAAATTTGAACTCCATTTATTTTTTTTACATGTCTTCGTGCATACTAACTTCCTTCATGTCCATTGTATTTTTTATGCATTTCTACATTTAGAAAAATAGATTGGTTGGAGAGGACGATGGACTCTTTGTCGTGAATGTAGAGGAGGATTTATAGAGGTGCATGCCTCTACTCTTATTTCTCATTCCAATGTTTAGTATTTCATTTATTGTCTGTGCATTTATTCTTCTTGTTCTACGACTTTGCACCTATTTTACTGTATGTAGATACTACTTATCTTTCTACATATTAACTTATTCTCATGTGAATTATATTCTCTTTGATGCTACATTAAAATAAATAGAACTATATTTCTTTCTTTTACATGTCTTTCTACATAGTAACTTACCTTCATGTCCATTGTATGTTTAACGTTGCTACATTGAAAGATACAAATTAGTTGGATAGGAAGATGAATTCCGATATGCCACAACAGAGGGGGCTATGGTACAATCTTCGAAAAGGTATACCATCTGTGCTAGTAAATCAAACATACAAAACGGAGGGATGCATATAATATTGGACTAGAAAACGATCATTTGCCAACAATGGGCCTTTTTTTAGACTTCCCCCTTCCAAACATTCCCTCCCCATTTCTAATTTTTCCTCTTTCTAATATCCCTTTTTCCCCCCCTCTTCTATACTTAACTTTTCTTGTCTACTTTTTCTTTTTGGTTGCTTTGCTAAGTCGTGTTTCTAAAAATGTCTAGGTGTGCGGGTTGGCAGACTCATGGGTTCACGTTTATAGTCATGGTTCTACCTCATTCCATACTTAGCCACTTTTTCGATCGTGGGTTCCTGATCTCGTGGGTTTCTGATTGTGCCTCTCGCTTCATAGGTTTTGCGATATACAAATTGTCCTTCAAACCCCCACGTCATGCCCTAATTATTGTTACACATTTTTGTAGTCAAAAAATCTGAGGCATACAATTTCACCGTCGGGTCCTCATGTTTCCTGAGTATCCCTAGACACCCTATTTCATATTCCATCTCCTTCGACCCTGCAAGTGACATTCAGAAACATTATGGACAATATACAATGCATATATGCTTATTTAGTCATTATGATGTTCATCTACACATGCTTGCATCAGAAAAAGTTGGACTAGTGACATGACCATGAGAAGTCAATCATCACAAACAACAACATACCAACAAGGCCAAAGGTAAATATGCATACATTATGTTCCTCACATGTTTACCAAAAAAATATCCTCAACTATTTATTCATCTATGCCATGGTGAATATGTTGATGCCATCTATAGCACATACTTTGCAGTTCATAATAAGTATCAATGAGTGCAAGTGATGCATCAAACATAACACAAGTTCCGCAGACTAAGAGGTCTCATTCCAAAACTAGGGCTCCATACTTCATCCAAGTTGTGCATCTACTTGTACATTTATGCCAGGAAAAACGAAAACATAAAAATAATGCAGACTACCATTCACATTACTTTTCCTGTTCAAAAAATGTTACTAGGTCTAAAGTTGTAACACCCAAAATACTATCAATAGAGGGCTTGAACAGTCGTCGAACTGGACAAGTGTTCATCGAGGACATAGTGGTCGTCTATAGCAGCTACTTGGAAAAGGAAAACAAAACTAGACCCATTATGTGTGTTGACATGACAGACAACGAGGCCCTCATAACAGTCACACTGACTATTCCCACATAACTTGTCCATAAACATGCAGAAAATATATTTCCATGTAATGGGATATCCATTACAAATTTTAATATATTTTCCAAAACAGTATATGACCGTGGTGATTGTGATCGTATTATATCGCTCAACGAAACAAGTATTTTTGAAAAAAATTCAGCTATTTGTTCAGAATATCATTTCATCCTAGACACAACTATTAGTCAATTTGCACAGAGAAATGAGACTTATCCAATCGGAACCATTGGTGCAACTATCACACTCACGAGAAAACTTGGCTCGCAATACATTCTCCATATAAAATATGGAGAGTCAGAGAACGACAAGGCAATGGTACCATTCTCCATATCTAGTTTTTTCTTTTACTTTCACATGACCATGTATCCTGGTTATGTTACACAACTATTGCATTGTTCCATGTTGCAACTGCAATTGTTAGACACCTATTCAAAAAAAAATTCCTCAATGGAACAACAATTGCATAAAGAGAAATTTCCACTTATTCTCTTAAAAAATATAACAAAGAAAAGAGATGTTAAATAAATAATATTTTGCACAACCCAAACAACATTTGTAACAGAATTGCGAACATACATAGTACAAGATCTCAAGAAACTAACTAGATCTACAACTGTTGTGCATATACATCTACAATTTCATCCTCACTTTGCTCATACAAATTGCCTTCACCAATTTTCTGCATTTTTTCTTTTTTTTGTTGTGCAATTTTATATTATATTGTTCAATATATTAACTACTATGCTCATGTGCCCAAGTTGAGGGTGTTTTGGTTGCAACAAATGTGCACTCGACCCCCTCCAAGCCTGTATGTGCCAAATTAAACTCTCCTCCTTCTACTTCTTCTTTCATAAGTGATGATACAATTGATTGTTTGCGGCAGTAAAACAATCCCTTACATATATAAACATTTCCTCAATGCTTCCATCCGAACCGTGGGCAACACATTTGTACATTTTACAATTAGACAACCTCTGTTACAAGATCTATTTCCTTGGTTAGAATAATTTTCATATGAAGCATACCTATAGAAAAAGACAAACAATGTCTATATGTTGTGTGATTTTTGGATACATAACAAATTTACCTTAAATGAGGACAATGCAATATTTCATATCGGCTGAAAAAAATAAAAATCATATAAGGCTTTGGCAGGAAGCGGAAAAATCTCATGTGTGTCTGTAATTTTTCTTCAATACCTAGATGAATGTTCATCGGACTCGAGTTCTTCAAAGTTTACATCTATGGTTGTAAAATTTTATTTCCATAGATTTGTCTCTTTTTGTGCACTTGAAACAATAAGGAGAATCTAACTACAAATGCAATCGATGTTGTTAGTTTCATGTTTTTTTCATCTCCTAGTAAGAATTGTGAATATTTGTTGGGGTTCCCAAATAAAATAAAAATGGTTGTTGGATGTGGATTTGTTGGATGAGTTTGCACCATTTTGGGTGCCCAAATCGGAAAAATATTTTCCAACTATATAGTCATGGAAGGATTTCTACATTTTTTGGGGTACCCAATTAAAAACAAAAATGATCTCCAACTATACATTTATGGTATGGTATCTGCATTTTCTCGATTCCCTAATTGAAAAAAAAGGGCTCATCATGGATTGAAACATGATCTTGAGATCTTTAGAACTCACTATAGAGATTGGGGAGTTTGGGCATTGGAATTCATACATGAAGGTGCAGTTATTGGCGATGCACAAGTGCATAAGATTGTTCAGTCCATAAATGGGAAGCATGAGGAAAAAACCCATACAAAGTATCCAACTATAAATAACTAAGGCCCATCCTTTGAACCATCTAAATATTGTGATCCTCTAGGCACAACCATCAGTCATTTCCAATAATATTGGAAATTTAGCATTGTTAAAACTGGTAATGATAGAAAATGGCACTATGAGAAGAAAATGTCCATAGTGATCTTGCTTCATGGTAAAATAGTAATCGACAAGTTTCTTGTTCCCCATTTTGGGGTTTGGTTATATCTAGGGTACAATGGTGAAGCTCCACTAGGTTTGTGATGTGTTGTGTTTGGAAGACTTTTGCTCATATCCCTTGGGCCCAGTTATTTTCTCATGGGAACATATACCAGATGTAACAGAAAACCAATGCCACATGTGTTTTTTTTTATATATCAAATTGTTTGATGCAAAGGTCGATGTGTACTGCTCTATGGAACCTTGTGGGATCTCACTTGGCACCTTATGTGTTCATGCATTTCCTTGTGCCTCAAATTTCAATACATTTGGTGTTTACTTGTTTATTGGTTGTATGCTTCGTTATGAAAAATTAATGATACATTCAGGATATTGGCAATTTTTCTATGATCTTAAAAAATATGCAGGACATGATTTGCCTTTTAATATAAGCTCTATGACGCAAATGTATTATGTGGCTTGTTTTAGCACTTTTCCTTGATCGATGAACTTAACAAAATTCATCTCCAGGAATATTTTGAAATAAAAGGATATATACTATGTGAAGTCCAATGGAACTATCACATCAATGACATGACATTAAAATTCAAATTCGTCATTGTTATACTTGTGGTGAAGCTAACAGTACAATAAATTTACTTAAACATCCCAAAATTGATTTTCTTGTGGCTTTTTGATGCTTCTCTTATACAAACACATCCTGGAAACTATAAGCATGGCTCACTTTATCTATTCCTTGATTGAAGAACCTGTTCACATGTTTAATGCACTTCATAGTTACTGTTAAGACCATCAATGGGGATTTCTTACAACAATTCCTGCTTCAGAAAATTACCATCCCATTTATTTTTTCCCTCAACTTTCCCTTTCTCGTTACTTAGTCGTTTTCCGAGAAATGTCTAGGTGCGAGAGTTGGCGGATTCCGACTGACTACTTCCCCATTTCATATTCAATAAACGTTTTGGCTCACGGGTTCCTGGATAGGCGGGTTCAACATTGTGTTTCCATTGTTCCTCCGCCTGCAAACACCCAAACTTCCCCGATATACAAATTAGCAACCAAATTCCCCTTTTTCACGTTTTCTCTCCCTCTCTGGTTACTTGGGCATTTTTTCGAATGTCTCATGATTTTATATACAACACCCAAAGTTCCACAATATACAAATTGACTGTCGAAATCCATCATTGTCTCATGTTCTGTGTTACGCATTTTGCAATCAAAAGTTGCGATAGATACAATTTGACCATCAGGCCCTCACGTATCCTAAGTAGAACTTCTGTCCCTGTTTTCAACCCTGTCAATATTCCCTGTTCTGCGTATGTCTTATGATTTTATATCACGATTCCGACCAACCGCTTACCCATTACATAGTTGGCCACTATTACCATTGTCGGTTCCTGGCCAGGCTTGCTCAACATTGTGCTTCCATTGTTCTGCTACCTACAAACAACACCCGAAATTCCGAGATATACAAATTGACCATCGAAATCCGTCATTGTTCCATGTTCCCTGTTAAACATTTTGCAGTCAAAAGTTCGGAGACATACAATTTGACCACCGGCCCCTCACATCTCCTGAGTATATCTTGTAACCCTATTTTGAAGCCCGCTCAACCGCTTTCCATACTTGTCCATTTATTGGAATCTCTTTCGCGAGTTGGTGGGTGGACAAGATGTACAATGCTTAATCTCTCTTAGCCATTCCCACCACCTTCACACTTATTTCTAGATATGCAATTATTAATCTTTAATGCTAATAACTCATCGCACAGGAACTGTTAAGATTGTCATTAATGTCCGAAAGGACGGAGAAGATTTGTCATTAAACGATTTAAACCAAGAGTTGTGGAGAAGAGTGTTATCCTTTCCAAGTATTCATTTCAAGTATGATGCAATATCTTTCATGCATCATCTGGTTGGATCCTTTACGAAATCTCTAATCCTTAATTGCTCTTTGTCGTCACCGCCACCTTTGCACTTTTTTCTAAATCTGTAATTAGTAAGATTTAATGGTAATAACTCTTTATGTACAAACCATGGAGATTGTCATTTATCAATGAAAGGCTCAAGGACATATTCCATTGATACGCATTAAGCCAATATTTGTAGAGGGTTATATTATCCCTTCCAAAATTTCATTTCAAAAATCATCTACAGAAAATGGAAATTTTCGTTAACTTATGGCAGCAGTTCCACAACATTTCTGTCCAGATACAGTAAACACCTTAGGGCATGATGACCAGAGGTTCCAGTATTCCAGGGAATATTATTACTACTTATCTCCCTCTACCCAGGAGAAAAAAAGGAGACGGTCCATTGGTGCACAAAGAGATATATTTCAAGACAAATAATTCCAAGGCAACCCCGCCTTCTTAGACAGCCTGCCCGCCTGCATTCATGGCTGGAGAAGAGGTTGATGTGATCAATTTCGAGCCAGGAGAATGTGATTTGATGGACAATGATACGGAAATGGATAATGGAAACAGAGACATTGTTCCCACTACTGTGCCCAAATTGAAATCAACCATAATGGGGGGCACTTCCCAACTCGACGATGGCAGCCCTAAGAAGACCAAAAGAAGGGGTTTCAAAAAAATAAACCAACGTTGAACACAATATCCACTTTGTAGCTTGAAAGTAGGAATTCTAGAGTTCCAAATTAGTCTGTTCTGGGAAGAATTATTTCACTATAAGGAAATGGTCTATTGATGCTCCCAGAGATATATTTCAAGCCAAAAAATTATTCAATTGTGGGACCACTCTCTTTTTCTCTGGATATACAATTAACATCTTAGGGGGTGAGGACCATAAGTCTTAGTGGTGCAAGGAATATTCCTACTACTCATCTCCTTCCACCCATAATGGACTAATTTGGGCCTCTGGAATTGCTCGTGTAACTTGTGTCCCTGAAGTCTTCGACTGTGAGGAGGTGGTTTCTTGGTGTGTCCTAACTTTAAGTTTTGGGCTCTTTCGTTATCTTGCAACGTTTTTCATCTTCTTCCTCATGGGAATATTGTGATAACTATCAATTTTACCGTGAAGATGGGTTCTTATGTCCTCCTGCATTTGAAAAATTATGCGTTTCTTTCTTGTTGGGGTGCAACGTTGGAGAGATGCCAGCATAAGGAGAAGGAGTGTTGTTCATCTTCTTCAAGCCAAGGATTTATTCCACTGAGAAACCAATCTCCTGTTTCTTTGCTGCCTCAGGTCTTTTGCATGATATTGAGATTGGGGCAGCGAACATTGACCTCCCAAGGAGAATACTGCAAGGATTTCCTAAAAAAGAGAATGGTAATATGTTTTGTATGCATGTTGAAGAGAATATTGATGGCTCCTTCATGTTGTAGGTCATGTGCCTATGTTTATGGAAAATATGTTCAATGTTTTGGTGCAAAGAACTCAGTCCAATTTCTATGGAATACATTGCCCAATATTCTTTTTTTTTAATGGATTTACTATTAAAAAATTTTCCTTGGAGTCTTGGTTGTTTCTTCTTAGTTGAATCTAAAACCTCTTCTCATTGGCATGGTTTGTGTAATATACCTCAAACAAATGTCTGAAAAAAAAATAAAAATTGTTTGTATAAATATCCTTGAATAGTTCGAGATTCAAGCAAGTAAGCTTTCTTTTATAAAGCTTGAGTCTGAAAGTTTGCAAGAGTCCTTACTGTCGTCGACTGTCATTACCATTCAACTTAAAGTTTTCTGATCGACGATAAGTGTTTACTCCTCATTTCAATGTTTATTTCAATTCCTGTAATTATAATTACTTTCTTATATGTTTGTACCTATAACCATTACCACAGTCTTAACAACACAAACGAATTTGGGACTTTATGGCCAAATCCTTACGTGTTAGAACCTATAAATAAGACATTACCATATGTTTACAATACAAACGACTTTGGGGGTTGATGGCCTAGGCCTCATGCGTTAGTCCATACACATAATCACACGATGAAAACGACCAAACGAACTTAGGTAAAAGTAGAGTATTAGTCTATACTCCTCTGCGAAAAGTTTAAATATAAACAAACCCCTATAGTTTTTTTTTCTAAAATATCCGGATACAAGATAGTGGTTAGGTAAGGCCTTCTGGTTAAACTCAGAGTATAGATATTTCATAAATCCTCCGATCATATTCAAGTTCACCTGCACCATTGGATCACAAGTACTTGGCCTCGTGCTTATTCCATATGCCCACTTGCTGTGACCACGGGCCTAATCAAGATGCATTTCACATTTCGTCATTTTGGCAAGTCGCAATCCCCGAAATGGAGCCAGATCAATAGTTCAAAAAACTTCATAATTTGATCACTTCTTTTCTTAATCAAACGGCTGATGGGATTTTGACGTTTTTCCCTTCGAGTCATCGTGACTCCAACATTATAAAATTCATGATCACAAAATCTCCTAAGTGATCGGATGGTTCGCATAACCCATTGAGATGAATGGTTGACGAGATTTCAGAGTTTTTCCTTTCGGGTTTTAGATACTCACAATAGTCCCTTTCGACATTTCAGAGTTCGAGACTTCATGATGGTGGAGTTTCTGCTTGCTATGTAAAACCCCGAAATAGAAAGTTCCAATGTGACGTAAACCTGCTGATGTCACACGTGGATTGACACGTGTCGAATAGTTTCCACGTGTCACTCTGATTCGTGACTTACATGTGCCTGAAATGTTGAATCATCTTGACACTTGTCATTGCCTTATTGTTCCATGTGTCCTTAGCTGACGTGGTTTGTTGATGTATTTTTTTCGGGATTTCGAGGTTTACTACTTCAAAGGCTAAAGTTCATTTGATCCTTGATTTCCCAGTCTGCGAAAATCCAAAACGGAGTCCTTGACATGCCCTGATCTTTCGCATTTCGTGATTTCATCCTTCTTGTCGTGAGTGTCCTTGACACCTCCAACTCCCGATATCCGAAACTTCGAAATGGAGATTAAGTCGTGGTTTCGGTACCGTTGATTAAGGGTAACCCATTTTGTGATGGAAAATTCTATCGTTGGAAGTAAAACATTGTATGGGATGTTCATTTGTTTCAATTCCGAACGAGATATGTAATACTATTTTTAAAAGAATTACAAAACACCATATGGGATGTTCATTTGTTTCAATTCCGAACGAAATATGTAATACTATTTTTAAAAGAATTACAGGGTTTCCCTTCCACCTACTTGTAATGGCATATTGGTTATTTTATTGGTTTAATATACTAGCACCATATTGGCTACTTCCTCTAAATGATTTTGAAAAAGGAAAAAATACTTGGCTATTGCCGGCTATATGTGTATCTTGTTTATAGTTGACTCCAGATCACATGTTGGTATATGAATTCAATTTTCAGTTACTGTACTTGTGTTAAAGACTTTCCTTTTGAACTTTTAGGTGATTGTGTTGTTATTTACACAGTTAGGAATTTACTCATGGGTATGTTTTAAGTTTTTTGATGTCTCTTCTTCCTTGGGCCTTCGTGCCTCTCGTGATTAGTTCTGGTAATTAAACTGTGTTAATTCGATTCACTCCAAAATTTTCCAACATTTCAACCTATAACTTTTCAATAAGCACCAGTTGATATAAAGATGTGTAAATGTTGTAGATGGTCTATAATAATTCTTGGTATTCGCAAGGTCACTTCTGTACTTTATGTCATAGATTAATCATTTCACTGCCTTATGACAACGGATCAGTGGTCGTCTTGACCCTTCAAGACGTGAGGGTTCACTGTCAAGCGGTGGTTGCCTTAGCCTTTGCAGGCCACCAAATACCATCATTGCCCTAATTTAATTTTTCCTAAGGTCGAAGGGGCAAGTTTTGTTTCTATAAATACTTGAATCATATTGTAATCCACATACATAGGGTGAGACAAGGGCTCGAAAGAATTTTTTTTGAATTGAACTTGTCACTCTGTGTTTTATTTTACTGAGTTTGAAAAATCTGTTCATGTTTTCATTTTTCGGCATTCAGAGTTTATTGGTTCAAGTTGCATGGAGTTCTCTTGTTCTTGAAAACGCTAAAACTCGAAGTGGCCCCACAACCTGATCGAATTCATGGTTCAATGATTACCATTGTATGTTGTTCATGCATCAAGCATTACCAAATGCCAAAACCCGATATTGGTTGGGCCCCACACCATTTCGTGATTTCTCGATTCGATGTTTGAGGTTGTGCGGTGTTTTTTATCGGGAGTTTGTAAACCTCGAAACCCAAAAAGAAACAGGCCCACACTCCATTTGTTTTTTTTTCGCGATTCGAGAATTGTTGTTTGTGGTGTTGGGTGTTCGTAAACCCCGAAATCTTGAACCCCGAAACCCCGAAGTAATGGGCCCATATTCCATATGGATTTTTGCGATTCGGGAGTTGTTGTGTGTTGGTGTTTGGCATTTTTAATCGCCAAACCCCAAACCCTGAAACCCAAAGTGCTTGCCCCACAACCTTTTCGCATTTCGAGATTAAGCAAACAATGTGGTCTTTTCTTTTTTTTATTCAGCGTTTGTAATCACCGAAACCCGATTGACCTCCATTTTGAAAACTTTAAATATACATATACATATCTTAGACACTTGCGATTAGGGCTATCTCCTAAAAAAAATCATGACTGTTCAGCTGGTACATGGACAAAATCTTATTTAATTACTCTACTACAGTGCATGCCTTTATATATCAGAAATGTCCATACATACATATATATCTATACACTATGCAATTTTCCATTTTCATTCAATATGTAGGTAAACTCAAATTTGCATCACAGATTACTTGTGGAGGTTTCAACTATGGCGCTTTATCTTGCTACAGTAGTAATCCAAACCACAACACAAATCTTCTTTAATAATTGACTAGTCATATCCTTCCATCTAGTATACTTTCGGGAACTAGTATTCATAACAGTAATGAGATGCAGCAAAGATAATCCATTCTGAACTAGTAGAGAGACATTCTAGCAATTCCTATGTTTGCAATAGGATGAATTCGATCTTTTGGCCTTAATATTATTTCTAACAGATACATTCTATCAAGTATGTAACCATTTAACATTCATCCAGAGAAGGGACAAAATTAACATATCTAAAATAATACGTTGAAAAACAAAGGGAATAGCCAGATTCCTCCCAACCGTAGAACATGGCAGCCAAACTACTTGCCCGATTCACCCCCTAGCCTGACCATGAATCCATGAGGGCGAACTCGGAAAAGCTTCTCTTCAGCAATGTCCTACAGCTCCAACAGTTTTCTCTGGCCTCACACTCAAGCAGTGTTCATAACAGCAAGTAAATCAAAAGCCTCATTTCCCAGCATACTTGGCAGCGTCCTGCCTCCTCTCATATGTTATTTATCATTTGCCCGGGTCTTTTCCCTCCCTTGGCAATTTTCGCAGCTTTCTAAATCCCTGATTTTCAAGGGCTACCAATGGTCAAATCACTGATTTTCCACTTGTAATAATGATCCCAGAGGTAGTTCCAACATGTTCCCCACTCATGGAGTCATGTTCAGCTAAATTTAACATGGTTGTTCCATTTGTCCTCCTGCAATCAATATAAAATATTATGTTTCCATACAAGTGTCATAGTCAAATCGTTAGTTTGGGTCAAATCAGGTCTCTACCCAATAGTCAAAATAATTAATTATAATTACCAAATTCAAAATTTGGAATTGCCATAAATGACAAAAAAAATCCAAATTCGAATTTACTAAAAACGGAATAAATTTCTAGCAATTTTAAATTTCAAAAATATTTTATTTTTGGGGATGTCACATCCTTTCCCCCTTCATTAAAGCATTGTCCTCACTATTCGTTCCTTTCCTGGAACGGGATTGGATGAGATTTCCACAAATCTCCCTCCAACTCCCAAGTGGCCTCCTCAGGACTAAAGTGCTTCCATTGCACCTTTACCTGAGCGATGGCTCTGTTCCGAAGTGTTATTTCTCTTTGGTCTAGAATGCGTAGGGGTTCCACCTAGAACTCGCCTTTGGATTCCACTTGCACCAAGTTCCAATCAATCCTACGAGTAGGGTCATGAATATGAATTCTTATATTAGTTGGAAGTGCAAGTTGATATGCTACGGGTCCAATTCGAACTAGTATCTCAAAGGGCCCACAAAACCTAGGTTCCAGCTTGGCACAATTCCCTAACTTCAACGAGCTCTTTTGGGCTTTGAACTTCAAATAAACATCGTCTCCTACTTGAAATTCCAAGTGTCTTCTTTCCTGATCTACATAGCTCTTATGTCTGTCCTATGCTTCATTCAAGTTCTGTTGTACCTTTCTTACCACGTTCTCCATTTCTTGGAGCATCTCTGGTCCAACCATGACTCTGTCAGCTGGGTTATCCCAACTAATTGGAGTCATACACTTTCTGCCATACAGTATTTCGAAAGGGCTCAACTTAGCCAAAGTTTGGTACCCATTGTTATATGAAAATTCTATCAAGTGCAGGTAGTCTTCCCACTTGCTTGGTTTTGTTCTTACGTACATGCAAAGAATATCCTCTATGATTTGGTTTGTCCTTTCGGGTTGTCCATCCATTTGTGGATGATAGCTTGTACTGAAATTCAAGTTAGTGTTTAGCCCTGCAAACAATTCCTTCCAAAAAGCGGATGTAAATTTTACGTCTCTATCTGAAATCACCAGTTTAGGAATACCATGCAGTCTAAAAATTTCTTTCATGAATATTTCAGCAATGTTTATAGCTTTAAAAGAAGACTTTACAGGAATAAAGTGTGTACACTTACTGATTTTATCGATTACAACCATGATAGAATCATTATGTTTCTAAGTTTAAGGAAAACCTGTTATAAAGTCCAGTGATATCATCTCCCATTTCCATTCTGGTACTGGTAATGGTTGTAGTAAGTCGACTGGTTGCTGGTGCTCGGCCTTAACCTACTGACAATCTTGGCACCTAGCCAAGTATTCTTTTGTTTCTGCCTTCATACTAGGCCAGAAAAATAGTTTTCTAAGTGTTGTTATTGTTTTCTGGTAACCTGGATGGCTAGAATATGGTTTCTTATGCACTTTGTCCAAAATTGTTGATTTCAATTTTGTTGAATCTGGTATGTAAAGTCTGTTTTTAAGTCGTAATAGTCATTTCTTGTTGATGCTTAGATCTGTTTTGTTAGAGATGGCGGTATTGTTTTGTAATTATTTCATTATCTTAGTGTAATTTCCGTCGTTAATACATGTCGTCCTTATTCTTTGTTCTAGATCACTTTCTTCCCTGCTGATGTTTATCTCAAATAACCCATGGACTCTTCTTCTTAAAGCGTCTGCTACTTTATTTTCCTTACCCTTGATATGTTTGACCTCGAAGTCGAATTCTCTCAAGAAGGCTATCCACCTTGCTTTTCTTTCATTAAGATCTAGTTGGTTAAACAGATATTTCACCCCGCTATTATCCGTTAATAGTAGGAATTTTCTGCCCATTATATAGTGTTGCCACATTTTTAAGGCATGTATTACTACTGCCAATTCTAAGTCATGAGTGACACAATTTCACTCATGTTCTTTTAATTTTTGGGACTCGTAACAAATCACGTGCTCTTCCTGAGTTAGGACACCACCTAGTCCCTCTTTACTTGCATCAACACAAAGTGTGAAGTCTTTATCTAGGGTTGCTACCTTAGAAATGGGTGTCGATGTCAATAATTCTTTCAGTTTGTTAAAGCTGTCTTGACACTTTTGCGACCAGTTAAACTTGGCCCTTTCTTTTGTAATGATGTGATAGGGTGGGCTATCTTGGAAAATGCTTCTATAAATCTGTGATAATATCCGGTGATTCCCATGAATGACCGGATATCTGCCACATCCTTAGGTATTGGCCATTCCATAATGGCTTTTATCTTTTCTGGGTCTACGGCAATACCTTTTGAGGAAATGACATGTCCTAAATATTGTATTTGTTTTTAATAAAAGTCACATTTGTTGAGTTTTGTGTATAGTTTTTGTTTCCTTAATGTTTGCAAAACTATTCTTAAGTGTTCATCATGTTCCTCCTCTATTTTAGAATAGACCAGAATATCGTTGATAAATACTACTACGAACTTGTCTAAGTATTGACTGAAAATGTTGTTCATCAAGCACATAAATGTGGTTGGTGCGTTAGTGAGTCTGAAAGGTATGACTACAAACTTGTAGTGTCCATATCTTGTTCAAAAATTTGTTTTTTTTATGTCCTCGTCCTTTATCCTAACTTGATGATAACCGAATCGTAAATCCAATTTTGAAAAGATCTTGGCCCCACCAAGTTGATCGAACAGGTCATTTATCCTTGGTAAGGGGTATTTGTTCTTAATGGTCATTTTGTTCAGTTGCCTATAATCGATACATAGTCTTAGAGTACCATCTTTCTTTTTCACAAAGAGGACTGGTGCCCCCCATGGTGAAACACTCGGTCTGATATACTCTTTGTCCAACAATTCCTATAATTGGATTTTTAATTCTGTCATTTCTGGTAGACTCATTTGGTAAGGTGCTTTTGAGATAGGGGATGAACTAGGTAGTAGGTCTATGGAGAAGTCTATTTCCCTTCTAGGAGTTAATTATGGCATCTCATCCACAAACATGTCTCTGAATTCACGTAGGACAGTAAAGTCTTCTAACTTTGGCTTATTTTCTTTTTCTAATAGATTCGTCACTTGGATGGCATAAACTTGACATCCCTTTGTAATACATTTCTTGAGTTGCATCGCTGAAACTTGTCTGACTAATACAGGTTTTGTTATGCCTTGGGCTATTCTAACAGTGCCAAAATCATCTTTATAGCTAAGTATCTGTGTATAATAGTCTAGTACTGCTTTGTGTTGTTCCAACCAATCCATCCTGATAATCATATCATAAGATCCTAGTGGTAAAATGTTCAGATTGGTCCTTATCTTTTGAACACCTAAGTTGAACTCAAAATCTGAAATAAAGTCAACTACTTTCCTTTTAGTACATGTTGCTAGTTGTACCAGCCATGTTTTTGTGTGCTTCAGTTTCTTAAGTTTATTCGACTCTACTATATTAGGAGTAATATAACTTAATGTAGCTCCACGTTCAATTAAAATAGAAATTTGAGTGTCACTGATTTTACCTTCGATTTCTACCACCGAGGACTGGTGGTCAGCTTGTCGACCATCTATGGCGGCATTTATCCGATGCAGGCTTCTGCCCATGTCTCCCACTGTCGAGGCTTCCTACAGATGATGAACAATAGTTCTGTTTGTTGAAGTTAAACGTGGACAGTTCCTCCTTAGATGAGTCTCTCCACACTCCCAACACTTTAATGGCTCACGAGAGTTGTCCCCAAACTTCTTCATTCCCAGGTTTGTCGGTTTACCACTATCTTGCATATTCAGATGATTGGAGTGAAAATAATTCCTTGGGAAACATTTTTCTACATTCCTATAAGGAGCTGGCTAGTATCCCTTCTTCTGTTGGTTCATTCGATCTTGCTTTTTATCCTTCCAAGTCTTGGGAAACTCTACCCGCTATTTATACTGGTCATAGCACATTCGTGCTTTCATGAATACCTCACTCAAGGATTTGGTGTTGTCAAACTCAATTCTATCCCTGTAGTCCTGTGGTAAACAACTTAAGAATCACTGGATTTTTACCTTATCCTCCCGGATGTATCGTACGAACCTTAGTAGTTCTAGAAATTTATTTATAAGGTACTCCATCGTCATCTGTCTGAGTCGTAACTCGTAAAATTCTTCCGTCTTCCTTTCATAATAGCTTTCAGAAAGGTATTGTTTCTTGAAATACTTCTTAAAGTCAGACCATTCCAACTCTTTCTCCTTTAGGCCCTTGGCCAATTTTAGGTTCTCCCACCAAATGTTGGCCTCCCCCTTCAGATTGTAGATGGCCATTCTAACCTTCATGTTGCTGGAATAGTTGTAGATCTAGAAGTAGTTTTTGATGTCCAACAACCATGCCTCAACTTCTTCTCCTGTCCTGGATTCTCCATCAAAGTTAGTTGGTTTAATCTTTTTAAATTCTCCTTCAAGGTGGTCTACTTGTTTTCTTTTTTTGTTTGGTATAGTTTTGTCTTCAGCTGAAGGTGTCCCTTCAAACAAACTGTCTCCTTTTTCTGTTTCTGGTCTAGAATTCTTGGAGGCCCTTTTGCTGACTTCTTCATCATGGTTATTGTCTTTTGGGCTTTTCTTGGTTACTATACTATGCAACAACACTTCATTTATCTCTTGTTGTTCCTGCTGTGCTTCCTTCAATTTTTCATTGTCAGCCTTGAAAACCTGCAGTTCAACAATAAGATTCTTCATTGTTTACAACACCTCCGTGGGTGAGCTTCCATTACTGTTTTGTCTTGGATCTCCAGGAGGTCCTTGCTACGGATTTTCTTCCATCCTGATTTTTGCACCCTCCTGAGATGCCATAATTTACAAAAACAAAAAGGGCTTTCTGTTTGTAACCATAAGATTTATTAGTTTTAAATAAATTAGAATAAATACTAAGCAACTAATGTGGCCCTATTCAGGCCCAGTGTTGTAGCTTTTTCTTTGATACCATATGTAATATACCTCAAAAAACTGTCTGGAAAAAAATAAATTGTTTGTATAAATATCCTTGAATAGTTCGAGATTCAAGCAAGTAAGCTTTATGTTATAGAGCTTGAGTCTGAAAGTTTGAAAGAGTCCTTATTGTCATCGACTGTCATTACGATTCAACTTAAATTTTTCTGATCGACGATAAGTGTTTACTCCTCATTTCAATGTTTATTTCAATTCTTGTAATTATAATTACTTTCCTATCTGTTTGTACCTATAACCATTACCACAGTTTTAACAACACAAATGACTTTGGGACTTTATGTCCAAATCCTTACGTGTTAGACCCTAAAAATAACCCATTACCATATGTTTACAATACAAACAACTTTGGGGGTTTATGGCCTAGGCCTCATGCGTTAGTCCATACACATAATCACACGATGAAAATGACCAAACAGACTTAGGTAAAAGTAGAGTATTAGTCTATACTCCTCTGGGAAAAGTTTAAATATAAACAAACCCCTATAGTTTTTTTTTCTAAAATATCTGGATATAGGATAGTGGTTAGGTAAGGCCTTCTGGTTAAACTCAGAGTACGAATATTTCATAAATCCTCCAATCATATTAAAGTTCACCTACACTGTTGGATTACAAGTACTGGGTCTCGCGCTTATTCCATATGCCCACTGGCTGTGACCACGAGCCTAATCAAAATGCCATTCACATTTCAGCATTTCGGCATTTCGGCAAGTCGCAATCCCCGAAATGGAGCTAGATCAATGGTTCTAAAAACTTCATAATCTGATCCCTTCTTTTCTTAATCGAATGACTAACAAGATTTCGACATTTTTCTCTTCGAGTCATCGTGACTCCAAAATTATAAAATTCATGATCACAAAATCTCCGAAGTGATCGGATGGTTCGCATAACCTACTGAGATGGACGGTTGATGGGATTTCGGAGTTTTTCCTTTCGGGTTTTCGAGACTCACAATAGTCCCTTTCGACATTTCGGAGTTCGAGACTTCATGATGGTGGAGTTTCTGCTTTCTATGTAAAACCCTGAAATAGAAAGTTTCGATGTGACGTAAACCTGCTAACGTCACACATGGATTGACACATGTCAAATAGATTCCATGGGTCACTCTGATTTGTGACTTACATGTGCCTTAAATGTTGAATCAGCTTGACACTTGTCATTGCCTAATTATGCCATGTGTCCTTAGCTGACGTGGTTTGTTGATGTGTTTGTTTCGATATTTCGATGTTCTCTACTTCAAAGGTTAAAGTTCCTTTGATCTTTGATTTCCCGGTCTACAAAACTCCGAAATGGAGTCCTTGACATGCTCTGATCTTTTGCATTTCCCGACTTCATCCTTCTTGTCGTGAGTGTCTTTGACACCTCCAACTCCTGGTATCCGAAACTCCGAAATGGAGATTAAGTCGTGGTTTCGGTACTGTTGATTAAGGGTAACCCGTTTTGTGATGGAAAATTCTATCGTTGGAAGTAAAACACCGTATGGGATGTTCATTTGTTTCAATTCTAAACGAGATATGTAATACTATTTTTAAAAGAATTACAGGGATTCCTTTCCGCCTACTTGTAATGGCATACTGGTTATTTTATTGGTTTAATATACTAGCGCCATATTGGCTACTTCCTTGAAAGAATTTTGAAAAAGGAAAAAATACTTGGCTATTGTCAGTTATATGTGTATCTTTTTTATAGTTGACTCCAGATCGCATGATGGTATATAAATTCAATTTACACTTACTGTACTTGTGTTCAAGACTTTCCTTTTGAACGTTTAGGTGATTGTGTTATTATTTACACAGTTAGGAATTTACTCAGGGGTATGTTTTAAGTTTCAGGATGTCATTTCTTCCTTGGGCCTTCATGCCTCTCATGATTAGTTCTGGTAATTAAACTATGTTAATTCGATTCACTCCAAAATTTTCCAACATTTCAACCTATAACTTTTCAATAAACATCGGTTGATATAAAGATGTGTAAATGTTGTAGATGGTCTATAATAATTCTTGGTATTCGCAAGGTCACTTCCGTACTTTATGTCAAAGATTAATCATTTCACCACTTTATGACAGTGGATCGGTGGTCATATTGACCCTTCAAGACGTGACGGTTCACTGTCAAGCAGCGGCCACCTTAGCCTTTGCAGGTCACCAAATAAGATCATCGCCCTGATTTAATTTTTCCTAAGGTTGAAGGGGCAAGTTTTGTTCCTATAAATACTTGAATCATATTCTAATCCACATATAGAGGGTGAGACAAGAGCTTGAAAGTATTTTTTTTGAATTGAACTTGTCACTCTGTATTTTATTTTACTAAGTTTGTAAACTCTGTTCATGTTTTCATTTTTCGGCATTTGGAGTTTATTGGTTCAAGTTGTGTCGAGTTCTCTTGTTCTTGTAAACGCCGAAACCCGAAGTGGCCCCACAACCTAATCGAATTCACAGTTTGACGATTACCATTGTATGTTTTTCATGCATCAAGCATTACCAAACACAAAAACCCGATATTGGTTGGTCCCCACACCTTTTTGTGATTTCACAATTCGTCATTTGACGTCGGTGTTTTTCATTGGGAGTTTGTAAACCCCAAAACCTGAAAAAGGACCGGGCCCACACTCCATTTGTTTTTTTTTTCGCGATTCGAGAATTGTTGTTTGTGGCGTTGGGTGTTCGTAAACCCCAAAATCCCGAACCCCAAAACCCCGAAGTACTGGGCCCATATTCCATTCTCATTTTTGGGATTCGAGATTTGTTGCATGTTGGTGTTTGACATTTGTAATCACCAAACCCCGAACCCCGAACCCCGAAACCCAAAGTGTTGGGCCCACAACCTTTTTGCATTTCGGGATTCAACAAACATCGTGGTATTTTGTTTTTTGTATTCGGCGTTTGAAATCGCCGAAACCCAATTGACCTCCATTTTTCACACTTTAAATATACATATATATATATCTTAGACACTTGCGACTAGGGCTATCTCCTAAAAAAAAATCATGACTGTTCAGTTGGTACATGGACGAAATATTAGTTAATTACTCTACTGCGATGCATTCCTTTATATATCATAAATGTCCATACATACATATATATATATATATACACTATGCAGTTTTCCATTTGCATTCAATATGTAGGTAAATTGAAATCTGCATCACAATTTACTTGTGGGGATTTCAACTACGACGCTTTATCTTACTACAGTAGTAATCCAAACCACAACACAAATCTTCTTTAAGAATTGACTAGTCATATCCTTCTAGCTAGTATACTTTCGGGAACTAGTATTCATAACAGTAATGAGATCCAACAAAGATAATCCATTCTGAACTAGTATAGAGACATTCTAGCAATTCCTAAGTTTGCAATAGGATGCATTCGATCTTTCATCCTTAATATTATTTCTAACAGATACATTCTATCAAGTATGTAACCATTTAACATTCATCCGGAGAAGGGACAAAAATAACATATCTGAAATAATACACTGAAAGGCAAAGGGAATAGCCACGTTCCTCGCAACCATAGAATAGGGCAGCCAAACTACTTGCTCGATTCACCCCTGATGTAGGAGCATCATCTCATGTCAGCCAACCAGCCAGCTAGCCACGTCAATGTGTGCATTCAAAGCTAAAGAGAGGCGCAACCCTCATTTTTTATTTTGAATTTGAATGTAATTTAATATTTAGGTTGTTGAGCCATGAAGTCGTTCTTTGCACATGCGTAGAAGTAATTAGGCCTTTAATGTTTTGTAAGGCCGCAATCTAGATCTGATCTACGGACTGGACAACCATTACATGTAATTGAATAGGGTAGTTGAGGTTTGGAGGGAAGAGCTCGAAGTGCCCCCTTAGGTAAAAAGATCGTATTGTATCTCATTTGGGGGGTGGTGAGATAGTGGAGATAGAGCTAAGAGAGTGAGAGAAGGAGCCAAGACCTTGTTACAAGCCGTGCTCAGGAACACCTTTGTAAACGGGCATTTATATTAATACAAACCAGAAGTAGTTTTTCCTGCATATATTTCCTTTGTTTGGATGAATGACTGTGAGTGTTCATGTTTATGCTGTAGATGTATGTTAGGCATTTGCAGGGGTTTTGTTTGATTTAAAGTTTGAGGAGGTATTTGAGGCTTCACACCAGGAGGGTGTGACAGAACGTTGTGGTTTCTGATAGTCGTGCACAGAGGGTGCATTTCTGAACTCTGTGGAGTCAGACAGAGGCGTGCCAGGCGGGCACTGAAGTTGAAATCAACAACTCAGATGAAGACCTCAAGGTTTTTGAATACCTTGGAGGCAAGGTTGTGTATAAGAGACATAGTTGCAGACAGAAACTCTTTTTGAGTTCTGTAAATCTCTTCCAAGTGGGCATTGAGCATAGGCACAAAGTGTTGAGGAAGAACTCTGTTGTGAGTTCAGACTGAAATCAGAATCACTAAGGATTCTGAGAACTCTGCCAAGTGGGAATTAAGCATATGCATAGTGATGCACTAGGGAACTCTGTTGTGAGTTCGTAAATGGAGGATTATTGATACTCTTCTAGGTGGGCATGGAGTAAGTACTCTAAGTGCACGAAAGGGATTCAGTTGAGTTCAGAAGAATTAAGAATCTCTGAGGAGTTATGTAAGAGGGCTCTGCCAAGTGGGCATTGAGTGTATTCGCAGGATTATTGAATACCCGAAAATACTCATCAATAGGTTGTTTGAGTAGACTAAGCGCCAGGAGGACCTCGTAATTCTCCATCTGCAGGAGAAGGAAAGAATATTTATTCCCTTAAGGTCAGAGCAGTAGGAAAGCTCAGAAGAGACAGTACCTTTGTGTGTGTGTGAAGACTCTGCAGGAGTGAAGACATCAGAATCCTTTGAGGATTCGAAAAGAGAAGCTTAGAGAGATAGCGCTTTATGTGTGTAGAGACCCTGTAGAGGCGCAGAAGTCGCAGAATCCCTTGCAGATTCAAAGGAAAATCTCAAGAGGGTTAGTGTTTTCAGCGCACAGAGCGTAACTGCAAGGAGTGCAGAAGCCACAGAACTCTTTGACGAGTTTAGAGTACCCAAATCTCAGGAGAGGAAATGTTTTCATATGTGCACAGGAAAGAACTCACGGTTGTGGATATCGCAGAAACGGAGCAATGGTTGAGGCCTTTAAGAATTCAAAATTCTCCCAAATCTGGGAAGAAAGTGCTAAAGCTCAAGAGGAGGCATAGCAACCATCCGATCAGACTGTAAAAGAGACTTGGATCGTTGAAAGGTTTTCACGTCCAGGAGGTGGTGCAACAGAGGAGTGCACAGGAGAAACGATCTGGACCGTCGGATCTTGATCCCAGTACCCGGTACCCGTTGGATCTTACAGGACTTGAGAGGGAGTCAAACCTTGATACAGTAGAGAGGAGGAGTCAGAAGTCCTAAAACAGATGTGGTTATCGGGATATCGGCGTTCGAGATATCGGAGGTCTCAAGGTCAAGAGGTCAGGACAATTGATAGCAAAAGTCCCAAAATAGCGAGAGGGAATTTGAGCCATTCATCTGGGAGCGAACATGTGTCGCACGATAATTTTTTTCAGAGATCCGGGCACCGGGATATCAAGAGGTAAGGGATAGTGTCATCGGGGAATCACAAGTCACGAAATCCTGAGATTTGATCAGGGCCATTGGTCTAGCGGACGATCACTGCCGTTGATCGTGATCAAGGCGGAAGGTTCCATTGCGGGGCTAGCCGACGTCACTTCGGGAAATTGGGAATCAGAACTTCGGGGGTTCTGAGGACAAGGTGTCGAAGTATTTCGGTGTTTTAAAACCCAAAATAGAAAAAGGAGGAGAGAAGGTCAGGATAAGCACCACATCGGCATTTCGCGTATCGGCATTTCGGAAGTCGAGAGTATAGGAGATCGGGCTCTCGTGTTAATAAATCCTGAAGGACATATGGTTGCAGTCATATGAGAATTGGTCACTTGGACCAGGGCATAGCCTAGGGGGCTAATTATTGATTAAAGGATTTTCGTCATTAACCGTTTCATCGGAAATTCGGTGACCAGGAGATCTCAGAGACAATGGTTCTTGTAATATCGGGGAAATAGAAAGTCTGAAGCCCAAAATCGCATTTCCCTAGTGGGGAATGTTCATGGTCATGTGCAGAAGGTTCTGAAGATAACATAAGGACCTGTGGATTGATTTTGACATTGATTCTAGCAGGGAGTCAGAGGAGTTGCTCCGATTCACTTGGTGATTGAACGATCCTGTGAGCGAACGTGCGTCTTTGCGTCTGCATCAACCCCCTAGCCTGACCATGAATCCATGAGGGAGAACTTGGAAAATATTCTCTTCAACAATGTCCTACAGCTCCATCAGTTTTCCCTTGCCTCACACTCAAGCAGTGTTCATAACAACAAGTAAATCAAAAGTCTCCTTTCCCAGCATACTTGGCAGCATCCTGCCTCCTCTCATATGCTATTTATCATTTGCCCAGGTCTTTTCCCTCCCTTGGGAATATTCATAGAATTCTAAATCCTTGATTTTTAGGGGCTGCCAATGGCCAAATCACTAATTTTCCACTCGTAATAATTATCCTAGAGGTAGTTCCAACATGTTCCCCACTCATGGAGTCATGGTCAGCTAAATTTAACATGGTTGTTCCATTTGTCCTCCTGCAATTAATATAAAATATTATGTTTCCATACAAGTGTCATAGTCAAATAGTTAGTTTGGGTCAAATCAGTTCTCTGCCCAACAGTCAAAATAATTAATTACAATTACCAAATTCGAAATTCAGAATTTCCATAAATGGAAAAAAATTCCAAATTCGAATTTACTAAAAATGGAATAAATTTCCAACAATTTTAAATTTCAAAAAATATTTTATTTTTGGGGATGTCACAGTTCGATAGTCTCGTAGTTCTTCAATATTGTATTGGCTCAAGTAATTTGATCTAATATGGATCATTTAACAATTATATGACAATTCATTGTGTCGATCCAATCAGACTTTTATGGAAACAAAAATGAATTTCAGACAGTTTCAAACAAACATTCAATTCTATGTGTAATACATATAGAACATAGCAAGACCAAATCACAATGCGATAGTCTAGGCCTCGCCATAGAAATTTTGTTTTCATCTCAGCCTTGCTAAGCAAACGATTTCTTATTTCCCTTTCTCTTGCTTGATTCCTTTAGTCCGAAAGGGAAACTTTTATTAGTTTTCCATCCCCTGGCCTGTATTTGAGCATTTTTTACTTTATTAATGAAATTACCAAATTTCTTGTTCGGGAAAAAAAATTCTATATGGTGTCTGTAGTCAAATGGGAGTATGAAATCAACTACAATATTAAAATTCAAGACCATCATTGTTGTTTCTAGACATGCAATTATTAATATTTAATGCTAACAACCCATCATGGAAGAAGTTTAATTCTTAAATTAATATGTTAAAGTCATGGAAGAATGTATTAAGAACACAATCACTCCCACAAGTTGGAATAAAAACTAATCTTCAACAAAGCATTTTCTCACGCCCTTTTTAAAGGTACAAGCACAATAGAACATGAATAAGTGGATAAAATATTGGATTATAAAATGATGGTTTTGCAACAATGGGGCTTGTTTGAAACCAATTCTCGCTTACAAAAATTGCCCTCTTCCTTTCTATTTTACCGCTCTTTTATCCCGTGTAGTTTCTCTTTCTTGTTACTTCGTCTTTTTTTTTTAAATGTCTTGTTGTGTGGGTTGGCGGATTAACACGTTCACATTTTCATTCATGATTTTATATCACGATTCTGACTGAGTGCTTCCCCTTTCTCTAAATTTCACTTCCATTGTTTCGTGACCTGCAAACAACACTCCATATTTTGCGATATACAAATTTACTTCTCGACTCCCACATCATCCCCTCTTCCGTGTTAAACATTTTGCACTGAAATTTTTCGATACAGACAATTTGACCATTAGGGCCTTACGTCTCCTCAGGAACCCTTGTCACCCTATTTTGAAGCTCGTCCTTCGGCTTTCCACACTTGACTATTTCTTTATATCTCTTTCACTGATTGTCGGGTTGGCGGGTTCAGGAAATTTCCAATTTCTAGTCGATGTTTCATGTTCCCACCACCTTCAAAATTCTTTACAAGTTCATGAAATAAGTTTACAAATTCAACAAAAACATACAGAAAATATCTTGGCATGAAATGGAATATCTGTTATAGATTTGAATATATTGGCCCTTCTTTTTCCTCTTCTATACTTAACCAAATTCTAGTTTTTTTTCCCTCAACTTTCTCTTTCCGGTTACTTAGTCGTTTGTCCGAAAATGTCACAATGCATGTGTTGGGAGACTCACAAGTTTACATTTTCACTCGTGCATTTATATCGTGAATCCGACCAACCACTACCCATTCCATGCCTAGCCACTTTTCAGATCATGGATTCCTGGGCAAACAGGTTCTATATTGCACTTCCATTGTTTTGTGACCTACAAACATTGCCCGGACCTCTGTGATATACAAATTTATTGGTGGACTCCCACATCATACCCTCTTCCGTGATACATAGTTTGCACTCAAAATTTTCGAGACCTGCAATTTGACCTTAGGGTCCTCACGTCTCGTGGGGAACTATTGTCACCCAATTTTGAAGCCCATGCATCCGCTTTTCATATTTCGCCATTTCTTGGAATCTGTTTCGCACCTCCAATTACATACTTACTCAATTTTTTCGCTTGCGGGTTCCCAGATAGGCAGACTGCACTTCCAGTGTTCCTTGACCTGTAAACAACCCCTTGACTTTAGCGATATACAAATTGACTTCCGAAATCCTACATCAACCCCTCTTATGTGTTACACAGTTTGCACTCAAAAGTTTCGATACATACAATTTGACCGTCGGGGCTTCACGTCTCCTCAGGAACCCTTTTCACCTTATTTTGAAGCATGTCTGACCGCTTTCCACACTTGGCCATTTCTTTCAATCTCTTTCGTGGATCGTTGGGTTGGCAGGTTCAGACAATTTCCAATTCCTAGTCGTTGTTTTTTGTGCCTTCCACCTTCACACTTCTTTCCATGTATATTCAATAAGTATAGAACTTCTCCAGAAACATGCAAAAAATATCTTGCTAGGAAATGGGATATCTATTACAGATGTGAATATATTAGCACTTCTTTTCCCTCTTCTCTACTTCACCAAATTCATGTTTCTGTTTTCCCTGTACTTTATCTTTCTCGTTACTTAGTCGTTTTTTCTGAAAATGTCTAACTTTACGGGTTGGCACACTTGTGGGTTCACATTTGCACTAGTGTTTTTATATCGCGACTTCGACTGACCACTTCCCCATTCCATACCTAGACACTTCTCCGACCACGGATTCCCGAGTAGGAAGGCTCTAGATTTCACTTCCATTGTTCTGTGACCTACAAACAACACCCTGACTTCCACGATATACAAATTTACAACCAGACTCTCACATCATACCCTCTTCCGTGTTACACAATTTTCCCATCATCTCCTCTTCCTTGGTAAACATTTTGCACTCAAATGTTTTGAGACATACAATTTGACCATCGGGTCCTCATGTCTTTTGTGGAACTATTGTCACCCCATTTTGAAGCCCGTCCATCCACTTTCCATACTTCACCATTTCTTCGAATTTCTTTCACGGATCATCGGGTTGGCAGGTTCATTAAATATCTAATTCCTAATCATTTTTTCTTGTGACGGCACCCTTCACACTTCTTTCCAAGTATGCAATAAATGATATTCAATGCTAACAACTCACCATGCCTCGAGGAGACCATCATAAATTGTTCCTACACAACTTGTATAGAAACATGTAGAAAGCATCCTACTAGGTAATGGGATATCTATTAAAAATATCAATATATTAGCGAAAACTAATTCCACTGACCATTTCCCTATTCCATAATTACCGAATTTTCTCTTGCGGGTTCCCGGACAGGAGGGTTCAAGATTTCCCTTGCATTGTTCCACGACCTACAAACAACACCCATAATTTTGCGATATACATGCAGAAAAGATCTTTCCAAGTAATGGGATATCTATTACAAATTTCAATATATTAGTGAAAATGAGTCCGAACGACCGTTTCCCTATTCCATACTTAGACACTTTTTTTATTGCGAGTTCCCGGATAGGTTGGCTCAAGATTTCTCTTCCATTTTTCTACAACCTGCAAAAAACACCCGAAATTCCACAAATATACAAACCGTCTGCTCGACTACCCCATCATGCACTTTTCCCTTTTACGCCTTTTGCAGTTAAAATTTCCAAGACATGTAATTTGAACGTCGAGCCCTCACCTCTCCTCAGAATCCCCTGTAACCCTATTTTGAAACCCGTCTGACCACTTTTTATAATTGGCCATTGCTTACTTTCTCTTCTCCATCCCCATCATCTTCGTACTTGATAATAATAAAAAATTGTTTAGAAAAACATTAATATCTATATTATAAGGACATATAATTTGACCTTTGGGTGCTCACCTCTCCTCTGTATCACTTGCAACCCTACTTTCAATCCCATCCGACCGCTATTCATACTTATGTATATATAAAAGAGTCTTATTTATAATAAAAATGATTATATATATATATATATGTGTGTGTGTGTGTGTGTGTGTGTGTGTGTAAGGTATTATTTCTAAGTATGCAATTAGCAAGCTTTAATGCTAAACTAATATTTGAGGACATCTCCCATTAATACACATTAAACCAATATTTTTGGAGGGTTATATTATCCCTTTCGAGTGTTAATTTCAAACATCATGGAATGTCGTCTGCGCTTCCTCTGGTTGGCCTATTCATGAAATCTTCAATCCTTAATTCTGAAAACGAGTCTGAACGATTGTTTCCCTATTACATACTTAGACACTTTCTTGGAATTCCGCAAATATACAAACCGACTACTAAACTTCCCCATCATGCTCTCTTCCATTTTACACGTTTTGCAGTAAAACATTCTGAGACATGAAATTTGACCATCAGACACTCACCTCTCCTAAGTACCCCCTGTAACCCTATTTTGAATCATGTCTGATATCTTTTCATACCTTTCCATTCCTTGCTTAATCTTCCCCGTCTCCATCACCTTCACACTTTTCTATAATAACAAATTGTTTATAAATATATATATATATATATATATAAGGTCTTATTTCTAAATATGAAATTAGTAAGCTTTAATGCTAACAGATCATCATGTAGGAACCATATAGATTGCCATTGATGAGAGAAAGTGACGCAACCCCCGCTCTCACAGCAGCTGGTCGCTCCACCAGGACCTTCTTCGATATCACAGGCCCGAAGAGTCAACGCCCTTCAAACTCCTCTTGGGAGTTTTCGTCACCCACAGGATACTTCTCAGTGATCTCCTCTTAGCGTATCGGGAGATCGGATCTCGCGATATCGCGAGACTCGTAACTCCTCTTCGTTCCACTCAACGCTGAAACCCCCGATCCCCGATGGTTAACGGTCAATACTTCAGGATATCGCCACTCGCGATGTCGAACCCTTGTATTTCGGAACCCTGAGTGTCGAAATGCCGATGCCACGTGTTATACTCCACGCAGTCTTGTGGGACCCGTCGTGGCACGAGACTTCGCTGTCTCTACGTGCTCCTTCCAGCGTCAAAAATACCGAAGTGCCGAATCCCAACTCCGCAGGATCTCGTGCCCCCTGTCCGCGCTCAAATCGACGGTCCCGTTTAGGTCGGGAAATCACGACTCGTGATCTCGACGTGCATGCAATACTTGCACTCGCCAACCCCGATATGTTGATGCACGATGGCCAACAGTTCTGCCTGTTCTTGAAGACTCCTTTCTTCAAGAAGTTCAAGTCGTCGATTCTCTTCCTCTTGAAGAGTTCTCAGCTTTGCCACCTTTGCCCTGCGTAAACTTCACTGGGGTCTGTTCCCATCTTGAAGTTCAAGGTGCTATCCCTCTTGAGCTTCTGTGACTCTGACTCCTTTAGAGCTTTCTCGACCACGTTCCCTATGCTCGACCTCGACCTTCGCCAACCCTCAATCAATGCTGAAGATTTCCAGGTTCCATGCACTCGCAGTCACAGCAACCTGACCTTTCCCTTCTCAGACTTGCTACTGGAAGTTCAGCTCGACCATCACTCACCTGCACGGCTCGAATAATCCAAATCAACTCCGGGTTGAACGAGAATGAGAGTTTAACTGTAGAGCCTCCTCGACGCACTCTATGCGGAGGAATTCGACTGCACTCTATGCAGGAATCTCCTGGCTCAAACAGAGAAACGATTGAAACTCATTCGTTCATTCTCTCAGGTTTTGAACCTGATATGCGATCACATAAGTAGCATATAGAAGATAAGGATATAAAGAAGCAAGTATGCAACAGAATAACATCAACAACACAAAGAACTCAAACACAGCCATGGAATTGAATCAAGAGCTTTATTCTATTAATTCAATCTGTACATGGGGTTTCTCCACGAACTCTCTTCCCTGTTCTCTACTGCTCTCTATGCTAATGCTGAATAATAATCTGAATAATAATACAATTACACAAGGAGGGTGCCTATATTCGTTTTCCCTCCTAGAAATGAAACTGTCTAATCTACAACTAACCCTATCTACCAGCATTAAAACTATTTAATGTCTTCTTATCTATATTACAATACAAGTGCGCTTCATATGAATGCGTTCATCCAAACGACAGCACAACAATCTTCCTCGTGATTCAAAAAGGTATGCGCTGGTGTTGTCCAGCTGTCTTTCTCTTCCCTCCACGCTGGTTCGCTTTTTGGCGTCGTAGATGCTCCTGCATGATACTCCTCGGCTCGAAAGATTTCATGGGCTCCTGTCCATGAGCTGCTGCATAGTGTGTCCATGCTTCTGAATCACTGCTTCTGGTTCCCAGCTGGCATCCTCCACTGGGTGATTTTTCCATTTCGCCAGGTACTCAAAATATTGCTTCCTCCTAGTCTTCTTGCCTGTTCGTTTATCCAGTATGCACTCCATCTCTGGCTTCTGTGCAAGTGGTAACTGCTTCTGCCACTGGATCACTGGTTCCTCAGTTCCAGTGTCTGCTTCCTTGGCCCTATATGGGTATAAGTCCGAAATGTTGAAAATCGGAGATATCCCAATGCCCTCTGGCAATTCAAGCTCATATGCATTCTCCCCGAATTTCTTTAGGATTCTGCACAGCCCTATCTTCTTCATCTTGAGATTGTTATACGTTCCCCTGGGGAACCTTTCCTTCCTCAGGTGTGCTAGAACCATGTCTCCAACTTCAAATTGAAGCTGCCTCTTCCTCTGATCGGCTCTGCGCTTATATTCCTGATTCGTCTTTTGCAGTCGTTGCTTCACCTGTGCGTGAAGTTCTTGCATTGCTTCAGCAAATTCTTCAGCCCTCGCGCTGCTAGTCTCAGCCTGTTCTGACTCCCTGAGCTCAGACACTCCTCTTGGCTGTGTTCCATACAAAATTTGAAACGGACTCTTACCTGTACTCCGATTCACAGAATTGTTGTACGCAAACTCTGCCTGTGGCAAAATCTGATCCCAACTGCTGTGATGCTCGGTCACCAGGCTCCTCAATAGATCCCCCAAGATTATGTTGACTACTTCGGTTTGCCCATCTGTCTACGGATGGTAAGAAGAGATGAATTCCAAGTCCATCCCCAGCTTCTTCCATAGCGTCCTCCAAAAATGACCTATGAATTTGGTATCCCGATCCGAGACTATGCTTCTCGGCAATCCATGCAATCGGACAATCTCTTTAAAAAATAAACTGGCGATGTGGGTCGCATCGCTAGTCTTATGACACGGAATGAAATGTGCCATCTTTGATAACCTGTCCACCACTACAAAGATGGAATCGACTCCTCGCTGTGTTCTCGGTAAACCCAACACAAAGTCCATGCTAATGGCTTCCCATGGCCTTTCAGGTACAGGCAACGGCTGATAGAACCCTGTGTTCTGCTTCCGGCCCTTCGCGTGTTGACAAATTTGGCATCGGTCAACAAATATCTTCACATCTGCACGCATGCCAGGCCAATAATATGATTCACTCAGCTTGTCGAATGTTTTGTCATGTCTGAAATGACCTGCTAATCCTCCACTGTGCTTCTCCTTTACCAAATTCTCTCTCATAGAGAAATCTGGAATGCACAATTGATTGCCTTTGAACAACAATCCATCCTGGGTCAGGTAGTCAATCCATGGAATCCTATCCCTGAGAACTGGGTTCTCAGCTGCTTCATAAGCTTCACCAAAATCAACATCACCTGCATACATATCCTTCAGGCTTTCAAACCCCAAAGTTTTGACCTTGAATTCCTGCAGCAATAAACATTTCCGGCTCAAGGCGTCTGCTACCTTGTTTGCAGTCCCCAAAATGTGCTTTATGACAAAGGTGAAATTCTGCATATATTCCACCCACTTCGCATGCTTCTGATTCAGCTTCTCTTGCTGACTCACGAACTGTAACGCATGGTTGTCACTGTACAGAACAAATTCTTTGGGTATGAGATAGTGCCTCCATTTTTTCAATGCCTGGATAATGGCATAGAATTCTTTATCATATGTGGAGTACTTCAGCTTTGCATCATCCAACTTCTCACTATAATATGCTACAGGTCTGTCATCCTGACTCAAGACCCCTCCGACAGCATATCCACTGGAGTCACACTTCACCTGGAAGGTTTTCTGGAAATTAGGCAGCACTAACACTGGTTGCTCTGTTATCTTTCGCTTCAACAGATTGAAGCTCCTTTCAGCCTCCGCTGTCCAATGGAAAACCTTATGCCGCTTCTTCACAGTGTCCATCATTGCGGCACTGATTCCACTAAAATTCCGAATGAATTTTCTGTAGAATCTTGCCAATCCGTGAAAGCTCCTTACCTCAAAAACATTTCTCGGTGATGGACAATTCCTGATTACTTCGACCTTCTCAGGATCCATCTTCAACTCATTTGCCGAAATCACAAAACCCAAATATATGAGTTCTGTCTGCATGAAGGAACACTTCTTCAAATTTATCAGTAGCTTCTCCTGCTGTAATCTTCTCATCACAATGGCCAAATGCCTCAAGTGCTCAGCCTTTGTCTTGCTGAAAATCAATATGTCGTCTAGGTACACCACCACAAATTTGCCTATGAATTCCCACAGGACTTCATTCATCAGCCTCATAAAAGTGCTCAGCGCGTTTGTCAATCCAAACGGCATGACCAGCCATTCGTACAAACCCTCGTTTGTTTTGAATGTTGTCTTCCACTCATCTCCCTCTCTCATCCGGATCTGATGATATCCGCTCTTGAGATCAATCTTGGAAAAGTAATTTGCCCCACTCAGGCAATCCATCAAGTCGTCCATTCTCGGCAGTGGAAACCTGTACCTGATGGTAATCTTATTTATCACCCTGGAGTCTATACACATTCTCCAGCCTCCACCCTTCTTTGGGCTTAGTACCGTTGGAATGGCACACGGACTAAGACTTTCTCTCACCAGTCCTTTATCCTGCAGATCTTGTACCTACCTTTTGACTTCCTTATTCTCCTGAGGTGTCAATCTGTACGCTGCCTTATTCGGTAGACTTGCTCCCGGTATGAGGTCAATGTGGTGACTCACACTCCTCATCAGTGGCAATGAACGCGGCAGTTCATCCACGATGATATCAGCAAACTCTTCCGGCAGTTGTTGAATCTCCTCTGGCAAGTCATCCACTCTTGTGCTTGTCAGGACAATCCTCGGCTTCCTGACAACCAAGAACTGTGGATCCTCATCCTTCTCCAGCTCTGTGAGAAGCTCTTTCCCACTCATGAGAAGTATCGTGCTGCTAGCTTCTGGCTTCACTTCCTTATCTTTTATCGGCAGCAGTTTATGGATTTTCCCATCCTTCTCCAAAGTGTATGTGTTCATCTTCCCATCATGAACAACATTTCTATCATACTGCCATGGTCTACCCAGCAGTATGTGACATACGTCCATGGGAATGACATCGCACAAAATCTCATCATGATAATTCCCAATCTTAAACTTAACTAAGCATTGTTTAGTGACACTTACCCGGTGTCCTTTCTGTAACCACGAGACTTTATATGGACTCGGGTGCTTAGTTGTTGTCAGCTCCAATTTCTCCACCATCTCGGTTGAAACAAGATTATCAGTGCTCCCACTGTCAACTATGACTTTGCACTTCCTATCCTTGGCTATGCAAGTTGTCCTAAATAGTCTGCTCCTCTGCACTGAGCTGTTCACCTCTTTCTCAGGTGCCAAAAGAATTTTATGCGTCCCAAGTGATCTACCACTGTCCGCATCTTCGCTCTCAACATCACGCCTCTGCGCCTCAGTGATGTGAGATTTTCCTTCGTCCATCTTCCTCTCTGGATAGTCCACGGCTTTGTGTCCATCTTTACCACATGTAAAACATGTGATAACTCCTCCTCGACCTCTGCCTCGACCTCGGGTACGAGGAAATGTGTTCACGTCAGCATATCCTCCTTGCTGAACGTATTGCTGCCTCCTCGGCTCATCATTTTACCTCTGCTATGAGGTTCCACCTCTCTCAGTTTTTCCCTGAGGCCTCTTCCAATCCTCCTTGGGCTTCTGAGTTTTCTCTTGGGCAACTGTCTTGCCTCTGGGCTGGCTTCTGCCTCGGCCTCGCTGTCCCTGCTTGCGGCTCAGATTTTCTTCGGCCTTCAGAGCCATCTGGTACGCATCCTCAACGGTTCAGATGGTAACCATGCTCAGTTCATCCTGAATATCATACCTCAACCCATTCAGGTACCTTGCCACCTTTTCGTCATCACTCTCCCGATGACCAGCTCTGATGTTGAGCCTGTAGAATTCCTCGGTGTACTCCTTCACTGTCATCAACTTCTGTCTCAGGTTCTACATGCGCCTGAACAGAGTGATCTGGTAATCCCTCGGAATGAACTTCGCCTTCATCTTGGCGATCATCCGATCCTAGCTTTTGATCTTCTGTTTGCCTTAGGAACGCCTGTCTGCCTGCAGCTCGTCCCACCATAAGGTTGCATGTCCCTTCAGCTTCGTGACAGCATGCCTTGCCTTTTTATCCTCTTCGATGTCTTCGTAATCGAAGTAGGTATCCAATGCTCGGATCCAATCCAGCAATTCCTCTGTGTCTAGACTTCCCCCATAGATGAGAATGTCCATCTTTGTCTTCGAGCTCATTCTCGAAATGGCTCTAATCAACCTCTCGGTTGACGCGTCTTCTGCCATGACTTCTTCTTCGGCAGGTCCAGCTTCCTCTTCAATCTCGGGATCACTGAACTCTGCGGCATCAACACCACGTCTCTGGGCAGTCTCCATTTCTTCGAGTATAGCTCGGAGATCCCTCATCTCTTTCTCTATCTCAGCATTACCTGCTGGCCTACCCCTTCTTCGGGCATCCCTGTCCTCACGATCAGGAGATTGCCTCTCTCTTCTGGGCGGCATGGCGAAATCTGCTTCTCTCTGCTACCTGAACAAAGAGAGATCCACTTCCGCTCTGATACCACTCTGACGCAAGTCGTGAGTATCAGAGTGCTTTCCTTTCCTCTTTCTCTCTTCCTATCTGAAATATACAGACAAGACTTTCAGGCTCTGATACCACTCTGACGCAACCCCCGCTCTCACAGCAGACGGTCGCTCCACCAGGACCTTCTTCGATATCACAGGCCCGAAGAGTCAACGCCCTTCAAACTCCTCTTGGGAGTTTTCGTCACCCACAGGATACTTCTCAGTGATATCCTCTTAGCGTATCAGGAGATCGGATCTCGCGATATCGCGAGACTTGTAACTCCGCTTCGTGCCACTCAACACCGAAACCCCCGATCCCCGATGGTTAATGGTCAATACTTCGAGATATCGCCACTCGCGATGTCGAACCCTTGTATTCCAGAACCCCGAGTGTCGAAATGTCGATGCCTCGTGTTATACTCCACACAGTCTTGTGGGACCTGTCGCGGCTCGGGACTTCGCTGTCTTTACGTGCTCCTTCCAGCATCAAAAATACTGAAGTGCTGAATCCCGACTCCGTAGGATCTCGTGCCCCCTGTCCACGCTCAAATCGACGGTCCCGTTTAGGTCGGGAAATCACGACTCATGATCTCGACGTGCATGCAATACTTTCACTCGCCAACCCCGATATGCCGATGCACGATGGCCAACAGTTCTGCCTGTTCTTGAAGACTCCTTTCTTCAAGAAGTTCAAGTCATCGATTCTCTTCCTCTTGAAGAGTTCTCAGCTTTGCCACCTTTGCCCTGCGTAAACTTCACTGGGGTTTGTTCCCATCTTGAAGTTCAAGGTGCTATCCCTCTTGAGCTTCTGTGAATCTGACTCCTTCAGAGCTTTCTCGACCACGTTCCCTGTGCTCGACCTTGACCTTCGCCAACCCTCAATCAATGCTGAAGATTTCCAGGTTCCATGCACTCGCAGTCACAGCAACCCGACCTTTCCCTTCTCAGACTTGCTACTGGAAGTTCAGTTCGACCGACACTCACCTGCACGGCTCGAATAATCCAAATCAACTCTGGGTTGAATGAGAATGAGAGTTTAACTGTAGAGCCTCCTCGACGCACTCTATGCAGAGGAATTCGACTGCACTCTATGCAGGAATATCCTAGCTCAAACAGAGAAACGGTTGAAACTCATTCGTTCATTCTCTCAGGTTTCGAACCTGATATGCGATCACATAAGCAGCATATAGAAGATAAGCATATAAAGAAGCAAGTATGCAACAAAATAAAATCAACAACACAAAGAACTCAAACACAGCCATGGAATTGAATCAAGAGCTTTCTTCTATTAATTCAATCTGTACATGGGGTTTCTCCACGAACTCTCTGCCCTGTTCTCTACTGCTCTCTATGCTAATGCTGAATAATAATCTGAATAATAATACAATTACACAAGGAGGGTGTCTGTATTCATTTTCCCTCCTGGAAATGAAACTGTCTAATCTACAACTAACCCTATCTACCAGCATTAAAACTATTTAATGTCTTCTTATCTATATTACAATACAAGTGCGCTTCATATGAATGCGTTCATCCAAACGACGGCGCAACAATCTTCCTCGTGATTCAAAAAGGTATGCGTTGGTGTTGTCCAACTGTCTTTCTCTTCCCTCCACGCTGGTTCACTTTTTGGCGTCGTAGATGCTCCTGCATCAGAAAGGCTCTAGGATATCTCCCATTAATACACATTAAACCAATATTTGTGGAGGGTTATATTATCCCTTTTGAGTGCTAATTTCAAAATCATGTAATGTCGTTCGCACGTCGTCGGGTTGGAACGTTCAAAAAACCTCCAATCCTTAATTGCTCTTCATCATACCCACCATCTTCACATTTCTAATTATGCAATAAGTAAGATTTACTTCTATCGGCTCATCATGTAGCGCCCATAGAGATTGTCACTCATGAGCGAAAGGCTCCGGGAGCGTTCCCATTCACAAGAATTGAACCAACATTTGGATAGGTTTAAATTATCCCCTCCAACTGTTCATTTCAACCATCATCTAGAGAAAACATACTTTCTCATAAGTTTATGGCACCAGCTCGACAACAGTTCTGTGGAGATACAATGAAAATCTTCGGGTGCGAGGACCAAAAATTCCAGTGGTCCAGGGCATATTCTTACTACTCATTCCCTTTCGCACAAAATGAAATAATTTGGACCTCTGGGATTGATCATGTAGGTTGTTTCCTTGAATTTGTTTACTTTAAGGAGTTGGTCTCTTGGTGCACCAATAAATATATTTCAGGGCAAATAATTATTCCACTGCGAGACCACTCTTCTATTTCTTTGTCACCTCAGATCTTCTGCCAGATGTTAAGATTGTCGCATCCAATATTGACGTTCAAAGGAGAATATTCCGAGAAGTTCCAAAGAAAGAATAATAATAGTTTGGACCTCTTGCTTGAGTTACTGGAAGACCCGATGGAAGTTCTTGAAGATATCACAATCCTGCAGGTTAGTTCATTTAGAAATCCATTCTGGGAAATTCCCTGGTTGTTTACAAGATCAATGGGATAGGAATCCACAATAGTTATTTCCCACATGGTTCTTTATATTTTGTATTTCACAGTCAAGGAACAAGCCATTCTTTATTGGGGGAAGCTAATTTCCCATGAAATTTGTTCCCAATTGTCAAGCTTCAAAAAGGAGAATAAATTTTATATGTCATCCTACTTGGTTTTTGTGATAGCGCATTGATGTCATCTTCCAAAACTATCTGTGTCCAAGAAGGCAAAATGAGAATTCGACCCAGCAACGTTCTGGTACCAGGCTGTGTGGAAGCACAAGGCCTCCCACTATTTTTATGATGTTTTTAATGACTTTGTGTCTGTTTTCAAAGTTTTATTGTTAGGAGAAGATTATCACCGCATATCTAACCAGGAAACCAGGTTTTTGGATAAAAAGGGGGTACTTGAACAAATCAATAATTACAATGTGATAAGGATTTTTGGCTCCAAGGAAAATTGCTCTCCTTCCATGTCACATTACATAAATAATGTTTGTTACAAAAATAGCAAGGAAATACAACTACTGGTTACATCTATTCCATGAGAAGAGAAAAATAGTTCATTCCTATGCCTTGGAAAGTTGAGGACTTCGTGTTGAGGAATGACAACAAAATTGACAAATTTGCATCCCATTTCAACAACTTGAACCTACAATATGCTGAAATCCTAAGAGGGTTTGACCCTAATAAAATTTTCTTAACATTTACTAACATTTGGCCTCAGTGATTCCTTTTTCAAGAAACACCTAAGCGAAAATAGAGACATTGGCGACAATGCTCCTGTTTCTGATGTCGACGACCTAGACACATTGCAAAGCACCATTGAATTGTATAAGCAATAGGGATTAGGCCCCAGTGATAAGAGTGTTCAATCGACGGATATCACTCCCAAAAGTACGACATCCCGGAGCATCACTCCAACGACCCACCACAACAAGAAAGAAACTCAGAATTCTTCAAACAAAGGAGGAGATAACGACCCTCCTCACCCTAAAATTGATAGTTCTCACAATATTCCCATGGACAAGAAGAAAAAAAAAATTGTAGGATAGACGAAAGAGCCCGAAATTGAGAGTGAGAACATGGAACTTGAGCTTTATCTGGATAGCGTATTCCACAACCTTGATAAGCCTGGAGATGTGATCCAACATAGTCGTCCAATGGAAATAGCTGATACTGAAATTTTTTATGAAGATGAATCCTTTGTGTTCCAAAGCATTTTTTTTTACAGCGAGTATAAAAAATTAATTATTGAAAAGAGAGATGTAAAAAATAAGAAAGGAAAATATCGTTCAGAGGTTAACCTTGTGAACATGCGGTCGTCCCAAATCTGTCGAATTCACATAGAAACCAGAGATTCTCTTGATAATTCCATTGCAGTCATTGAGGTTGAGAATGACAGACTAAAGAACCGAGTCAAGGAATTGGAGGAATCTTTGATTCTTATGCCACTGCTTTCCAGTCCTTTAGAAATATCCATGCCTGACACCCCTGCAACCATGTTAAAAGTATCGTCCATTCTCCTCGCAATGTGTAGAGGATATGTGGAGAATAATATCAAGAAAATAATGGAAACAATAGCTAAGGCGGGGAAACATCACAAACTGTGGCTTCCCTTGGACCGAGGGCACATACTTTGGTCGAACATTTGCAGGTGGATTTAAAAAATGAAGAACATTTCTATTTGGAAACGGTCGTTCCTTTTAGCACAAATGTCAACAACATGACAGAAATGAGAATAAGAAAACAAGATATCCCCTCCAAAAAACAAATCACTCAATTAAATGCATGTTGGAAAGAGAAAGTGAAGAACCTGCATCTCATTGTCCAGTCACGTGAACAAGCCATATCAAAGAAAGAAAAATTGTTCACAAAGATGACCAAAATAGACTTAGTCGGAAGGACCAACGAGGTTGAAGACCCCAACTTAATCGTCAACTCCTTTCCCTTAACTAAGCAAGCCTTTGATAAACAAGTTGATATTTTTAAGGCGTTGTCTTTGGAAAGGTTTTATAACATCCTTGAATATGGTGAAGATGACATCGACAACTCGCTATTCGACTATTCTATATAGAATGAATAAATTGATCAGGCTTTGCATAATATTTCTATTGATATAAGGGAATTAGAAAATGAAATTTTCAACATAAAAATATGAAATGAGATCAACGTCACCCCCTTGAGAAGCTACATTGAAGAATGGGTTGACAGGGGATTGAAGCAGGTCACCGACGAAAGGCAACATACAGTTGGCATGATTCGAGTAGCTGTCGATGACAACAATAAAAAGGCATCAACAATAAAATAGAAAAAGGGGTGATATGTACCATCACTATAAGTCTATACTAAGCACATCCTTCTTTGTTTATAAATCCACTTATTCCACTTTTTTAAATAGAAATGTCTATCCAAAGACTGATAGCTTTCAATTTCTTATTTTCAAGTATTACACTCTATTGTTGCCCACTTCTTCTTTCCACAATCCTATTTCTTGTACATATTTATCTTATGGTCTGTGGGAGCCCCAATCCTAGTCTATATGACAAATGAATTTAAATTTTCAGGAATATGTAACAAACAATATTATTTTTTGATATATTTCAAATAAAACTGTTTTTTATCTCCTTTTATATTTATGTGCTCAAAAATATTTATCTTCAACTATGTTGAATGTCAAGAAATTGTGTTTATTTAATTTGAATATAAATTTTTTTGCCCTGGCACATATAGAGACATAAATGCCATATGGTCTAGGAAAGAACATAAATTTTGAATGTAGAAAAATAGATTATATAGTTTTAAAAAATAAATGAGACTCTAGATGCCACGTGTCATTTACTACATGGATACCACTTGTGCTTCATGTTTCTTGCCACATCTCCGCTGCAATTTCCATATGCCTCCGCTAATTTTTCCCCATCCCTATGCATTTATTCCCAATTCAACCCGGGAGGGACTATGCTTCCATGCAACACTTCTTGAATAAATGTTTACAACAATTAACTTTTTAATCAATCAGAAATTTTGAGGTTTTATTTGGATTAATAATTTTTTGTTAAATGTTTCATCTGAACATTAAAATTAAATAATTCACAACATTTGAAGTTAACATTAATTCACAACATTAAATGGTTGTGCGTAATACATGTTTATCACATATTTATGACATAATGATTTATTAAATGTTCAACAACAAATTTTGAGTTCCATGCAAAAAAAATGTTAATATTAATTCACAACATTAAATGTTTATGCATAATCCATGTTTATTAGGTAATTATGACATAAGGATTTATTAAATGTTCAACAACAAAGTTTGAGTTACATGCAAAATTTTGAATCTGATGTAGAATTCAATGTCTACCAAACAAAAGGTGAGACCCATTCAGAATTAACCGATGAAGACCATGTAAGCCCATTCCATGGATGCATCAACAAATCTCAAAGATACCTTTTACATTCTTGCTTTGCAATTGAATTCCAAAATCTCCAATCTTCTATAAGATACAACGGGGGACAACTATGTCTTGATGCAAAAACAAAGGAAAGTTATAACTTGTCTCTTTAACTCCTAAATGCAAAATTGGAAAGTGATAACTTCTCCCTTTAACTCTTGAATGCAAATTTTTGTGTAATATATTGGAGGATGAAGCGTATTTACTTGTTGGAGCTGTGTAATTTGAATGTTAATCTTTGCGGGTTTAAAATTTAAATGTCAATTTTTATGTAAAATTGTAATTATATTTAATTATTTTTTCTAAAAAAAATATTATACAGTTTATTTCTAAAAAATATATTATTATGGGAATACATATAAAATTGGAAGGAAAAAGTAACCATAAATCTAGTTTGGAAGTTAATTATCATAATATAAAAGTATATTAACGAGGTTTTTTTTTATGGTTAAAACAAAGAACATTTCAAAGGAGTTAATTATCATGATATAAAAGTAAATTAACCATGTTTTTTTTGGGTTAAAACAAAGAACATTTTAAGGATACTCTTCATGAGAATTTTTAAATCGATGTAAACTAGCCAACACTTAAGTTGTTACAGGGAATTTGGGACACAATTGTTTGAGACATTTATATGTATCAAATTATATGGTAGAAATTCCAACTAGGGTAACTAAAACGAAGTAAAAATAAATACCATTAGCATGAGGGAAAAAAATCAAAATCTCCCCAGAACAAACAAAACTTCTAAAGGATAAATTTCTAGAAAAGAAAAATGTGTACACTTAAAAACTAAGAGAATTCAAAAAAATAAATCACAGACAAACTCTATCCTAGATTTTTTTTTAAAACAAAAATTTACCTCTAAAGAAACAAGATCATCCTTAGAGTGAGGTGGGTGTTCTAGCCACTTCTTTCTTCGAAGATATTCTATAAGGGTTCATTTTCTCTATGAGATTCTATGGGTGTTATATCTCATCACTAGTCTAAGGTTTAAGTCTAGCTACCACCCTATTCCTTGCAATTCACTAGCAGGAAAATTTTAGGGGCTAAATTTCACCCATGGGCTAATTTTCTATTGTTTTTCCCCAAAAATACAATTTTTTGTTTCTTCTAAAACTTATTCACCCAAATTGTAGAGGATAAAATTATTTAACATCAGATATCGCCAAAATTTTATAGAAACTATATAAAATATTTATAAATTTCAATATTTTTAGAAAAATATGGCCAAATATTTTACTATTTGCATATTAAGGACTAATAATATTCTCTATGGTTTCTACATTTTAATATAAATTTACATCCTTGAAATTTTTATGGTTCACCATACCCTATTGAAGTATTAGAGAAAAATTCTTTAACCCTCTTTCAGTTAAACCTTCAAGCGAAAGGAACACAAAGATAAAGAGGGTTTAACTATTAGTCAATTGAGAGCTCTTGCAATGAAGAATAACATGTGTTGAATTTTTCTTGAATTCCATCTCTAGAATTATTTGTGATTTCATATTAATTGCCATTGATTATTCTTTGTAGGTTTTCATATATGACTCTTGGACTTCCTTCAAGCATAGATCCCTTCTATACCTTCTTCAGTGAAATCTGTCTCTCTCAGTCATGATGAATTAAGAGAAATTGGATACTTATTAAGTATTCTTATCATTTTTAATATTGGCTACTTAAACAAGACCTATAGAATTTAATACAGACCTGCACACAATAACATTCTTATTTAATCTAGGTTCCAGATCATGCACTTAACCTGGAGAATAAATAAACTCTTCTCTCTAGTTGATTCACTGGAAAGAGCAGCCCATTTTTCAACATGCAACACCTTCCTTTTTTGTCCTTCATTGCATTATGTCCTCCAAATATTCATAAGGAGTGACATACTTCCTTGAGCAGAGAAACTCCTGACCTTCCCTATAGATTACTTTGAAATGACTAGGATCTATCTGTAGGACCTTGTTTAAACCTCCAAGCAGTTGCTTGAATTCCTTCATCTTTTAGCCACATCTTTATGAAGTTGGAATATACATGGAGGAGGAAAGTATTGATATATGTTATCCTAGTCATTATCATGATTAGTTTTGGATGATGAAATTTATCCAAGACATTTCCACTAAGCACCCACTCAAATTCCTTCATCTTTAGCCACATCTCTGCAAACTTGAAATACATGTGGAGGAGACAAGTATTGATATATGTTATCTCATTTATTTTCATGATTAGTGTTGGACAATTACATTTTATTGATCCATTTCCTCTAACTTTACACTTACAACGACCATAAAAACTAGTGTGTTACATTGTCACATATGGAAATCGATGACTTAAATTAAATAGCATACACCCTAAATGGGAGAATGGGAATCACAAAGTAATTTAAGGGAATTTTTTGTATTAATATTGGTAATTGGAACTATAAAGTTATTGCAATTAAAATGATATTGCACCTCATTAATCCCCATAGAATAATATACTTTTATTTGGGTGATTACATTGTGTTTATTTCATTTCTCGTTTTATGATATCTTGTCGTGAGGAGAAATAACTAATAGTATAGAATTTGTGTATCTATCAAAAAAACATGTTTTTATTGTACATGAAAACTAGGCAATCCTTGCAATGCAATGTACTAAATGGAAAGGTCCCTGAGGTGTAGGACAGTCGGTGACGGAGTGTGTTGTTAAGCCACTCCGTGATGTTAAAGTCACCGGTTCGAAACCTGTGGGGACAAAAAATCCAACCATGTTAAGGGTTGGTGTGGCTCAGGCCGGGTGCGATCCCCGGGTGATTTTGACGGCTTAGATGCCCCTGAGTCACGGTTTCTCAAGCCACAGGTTAATCGCGTATCCAACAAGTTCCGCACAAATTAACAAAAAAAAAAAATGTACTAAATGGAAAGAAATAAAAAAATAGTTATAGTGCATGATAAATTTAACTTAGACACAAGTAAGAAAAAATGCATGTAATCCTTGCAATGTAATGCACTAAATGATAAATTAAATAATAATTTTATTTGCATTATTAAAACATATTTTTGGAAGCCACTTTTGTTGGAATTCGCCAAAATAAATATGGTGTGATTCAATCGACTCAATAAAAAACACATCATTTTGAGATTATAGATAGATTATGGGACTCTGAAAATGCCTTAGACCAATGAGATATTCTGAGCATGTCATGGCATGTTTATAGGGTGTCAATGGAAAACACTAAAAAAAGAAAAAGAAAAACTTTTGGAGAAACTTTATCTCCACAAATTGAAATACAACAAAAAGGAAATACCAATTTATTTGTTATATAAAAGAAATAAAATGAAACTCTATTTACTTAAGGTACATTTCTACTTTATCAATTTTTTAGAAAGATTGTCATAAAAAAACGTTGCAGTGCAGGTTGTGGAGTAAACCCATGAAGAATTGTCCATTGGGCCAAATCAAATTGCAATTTGATTAAATAATGTAGATAATCCCTATCATGAGGAGCCAAAACAAATTCAGATATATATGAGATCATTTTACTAAGTTGAAATAAATAAAATTGAAATATCTAATTCTCCACATTGTAGAGGAGAAGGAGACAATGGGGACACAAGAACAATATCCATTCACGATCGACATATCAAAGATGAAGCAACAATATATTAAAGATTGCTTCTTGAACTGTGTTGAATAGGTAATAAAAAATGAAGGTACAAAATATAAACAAAGACAATATTAGTGCCTTTGATTAACTTAATTCCTCATTTAATACAATTTCTTAGTTAAATGAGGTACTATATGCACAAAGATATCATTATTCCACCATTTTTTGAGATCTAGTACATGATATTCATCATATTTTTTTTTGCATTGTAGGGAGGCATGGAAATGATTGATGAAGTTGAAGTTTGAACATTGTGTGTGTAGCATCCCGCTTTTGTGTTCACTGAGCGAACTTATTCTTTGAGGACACTTGATTACACGTGATCCAGATTATTATACGATTGGTCGTTTGATTATGATTATGAGATATTATGGATTGATGATATGTTATTTGATTGTATTACATAGAGAAGTGATATTGACTGGGTTCTCTTGAGTGTGTAGAACTTTGGACCTCGAGGATGCAGAGGCATCGATGAAACCCCTTAGACTCCAGACCGAGTCAGGGAGTGGACTGTTGGGTTGAATATTGTTGATGTGACATATGTACATATGATTAGATGTTATGACGATTGATTATTATTGTTGACATGATTTGTTGATGGATGTAGGCTGACGATAGCTTGCTGACTAGACTCACATGTGTAGTAGAGGGGTCACTCATGACAACCAAAGACTTTGAAGGAGAGGGGTGGGAGCATCCTTGCTACATCATACTAACACTCTCGTTGTGGCTCAAACTGTAGGTTAACGATTACCTAGTTCGAGAATACCTACGATGTTGTGAGGACAGACTGTGACAGTCGCTCACGAGGATTCTAAGGAGCATGCAATAAGGCAGGGGCCTTATTCCTTAGAGACTCTTAGTATCCCACAAGATCACCTGGCATAGTATTGACTCCAAGTGTTTTTTATGTCTACCAAGTCAGTCAAGAGGCGAGTGACACCCTTGGAGCACGTAGTGCATCCTGAAGGGCACGTCGCACAAGGAAACCAGAAAGAGGCAAGTGGCACCCTTGGAGCATGTAGTGCATCCTGAAGGGAATGTCGGGCAAGGAAAAGGGAAAGAGGTGAGTGTCACCCTTGTAGCACATAGTGCGTCCTAAATGGCATGTCATGCAAGGAAAACAAAAAGAGGTGAGTGGCACCTTTGGAACACATGGTGTGTTCTGAAGGGCACGTCGTGATTTTAACTGGCAAGTGAATAAACATAGTCGACCTTAAAATGAATGATGTGATAATTAATATTTAAAAACAATTATCCTTAATAAAAATGTCGCCCAACCTAGTGAAATTAAAATCTAGGTCTAAGTAGAACATGTGGTCAAAAGAATAAATATAATAATAATAAACAAACATGTAACAAGAAGGGGGGTAAGAAATTCAAATTATTTATTAAAGTCAAAAATTTAATGGAGGATTAAAATTTTAAAAAGGGGAAATGGTTGTTTTTATCAATTTTTGCTAATTTATTTTTTGTAAAAAAAAAGAAAAAAAACAAGAGGGTAAATGGTTGTTTCATCTACTCTTGCTAAATTAATTTTTAATTAAAGAAGAAAAAGGGTAAATGGTTGTTTTATCTTCACTTGCTAAATTGATTTTTACTTAAAAAGGAAAAAGCGGGAAACTTAAGAAAAAGGGGAAATGTAAAGAAAATGTTGAATGTCTAACTTAGTAAGGAATCTTGCCTTTGGAACTTTCTAATTATGAACTCAGCTAGGAATTAAGTAAGGCATAAGTCATTTAAGAATTGTAAGGGAATTTTGAGACACCTAGGAGCATTTTTAGGAATGATTTTGGGTGGGTGAGGGAAATATGAATAATTAATTAATTAATAAAATTAATTTCTAGTGCATCTAGGGGATCGAGCGACATGTGTACGAGGGGGTTTTTTCCTAATTAATTAAATGAAAAATGAATTTAATGAGAATTGGGGAAATTAATTACTTGAAAACTCTATTAAAAGGATGGAGGTGTTAGGATATTTAGACACTTAGGAGTTAGTTAAGATCTACTTGGTCTAATATGTCATTAGGTAAAAGTGTGTTTCTTAGTGTTTTTCTTTAGTATGCATTAGTATGCATTTGTCGTTAGGAAATCCGACGGTCATGATATGTTCATGACATAGAGTAATCCGACAGTTCATACTCTCCTCGATCTTAACCGCCAGTTATCCATGGATTAACACCTGATTGGTCCATGATCTCTATTTAAAGAGCATGGAGTGTCATTTTCCGATGGTCAATTATGAGAAACTCTCTTGTAAAATCTCTCTGTAATCTTTTTCTTTGCATTAATAAACTACTCCAAGTGGCCGCGTTGGCTGGGGTCGTGGATGTTTCCCCGTAGGGGTTTTACCACATGAAAACATCTGTGTGTTGATCTTTGATTTAGTTAKGTGAGTGGTTACAGAAGGTGTTCATCCTCTGTTGGAATACTTGTGTTTTTGAACATGGTATCAGATCTTGTTTGAAGATCGGCTCCTGTTGAAGATCGTGATCGTGAAGCCGAGTTGCCTCATCTCCAATTTCTTTCATTTTCKTACATTTTTGGGCTAAGAGGACTGTTCCATTGCTCCCAGAGCGCTCATTTCAGTTAGGAACACTTTTTGTTTCACTCGTAAAGGTTTTCGTTTGCCCAATATACGACCACTACAGTCAGATCCAGAGGTATAAAGTTTGAATACACATTTTTTTAAATTTTTGCATAGTAGTATGTTGGTTTTATTTCGTTTTTTTTTTTTTTTTATTTCTGGGTTGTTACTCTTTTAGATATACGTATTATGTTTTCCCCGTTCCCTGTGCGATCTCAGGAAATCAGAAACGAATAGGAAAATGTGCATCTTCCGGGTAAGCTAGGCGAGATCTAACCCTTGTTGTCATCGAGAAGCGAATTTTTTTTTCTTGTGTGAAAATAGATTTTTTTTAGCACGCTCTCTAAGGTCGTCTTCAACAACAACAACAAAAACAACAACAACAATCCTCCTTCTGAACATTACAATATGGTTTTCTATATCATTTGGTTAAAAGTTGCCTTATTAAGTAAGAGGTCTTGAGTTCAAGTCTCTCTTTTGTTACCATTTTTGAAAAAGTTCATGCTAAAATTGTAAAGTGTATTTCACTTCAAGTATAAAAGTGAATCACTATAAGTAGCTTTAATATTTTATTTTAGAGTTATTTATTTTGCATGCAACTTTTCTGTTATAAAGTAACTTCATTGTAAAAGTGATCTCCACATCTCTTTATAAAAGTGGATCACTTCATAAAGCAACTTACACAATCACGTGGTCATTTGGTTACCGATTGTGCCTTTTTTTTTAAAGTGCATAACTCTAACATCAGAAGTCCGTTTTCGGTGTCGTTTTTCTTAAAACCGCATAATTTTTCGAGCTCTTTCCATCCAAATCATCATTTGCAGTTTTTAAATCCACATTATCTTCATATTTAATATGGATTCTACAAGTATTGTCTTGCTTACTAGCAACAACTACTTCCAATGGAAATCTCATATGGAAGATTTATTAAGAAGTAAAGGCCTGTACCGGATTACCTTGGGAAAGGAAAAAACACCCACTAATACTGATAAGAAAGCCAAGTGGGATAATAGGAATGACGAAGCACATGGACTAATCAGAATTTCCATCTCTCCTGATTTAAGGTACCACATTCAATATATTGATGACCCCAAAGAAGCTTGGGACCTGATTGAATCTGTGTTTGGTGAACTCAATATTATTCGAGTAAAACAGTTAGAAAATCAAATACTGAACTAAAGTCCAAATGATTTTTCTTTCCTTGGAGACTATCTATCTAGGTTTAAAACACTCAAAATTCTATGTGAAGAATGTAAGATAAAGATCGAGGAAGAGTGTTGCATCTATCTTATTCTTTCTAAGCTAGGTAGTGTATATTCTGTGTTTGTATCTACCTTTTATGCCATGAGAGAGGCTCTAGGGGAAGAAGCTTATGAAAAACCCAGTCTTGAGTCCTTTTATGCTTCTTTGATTTGAGAGGAAGATAATCTTATAAAATTTGGAGTGATCAACACTGTAGGTCCCTCCAACAAAGCCTTAGTTGCCCAGCAGAAAGATAAACCCAAGTATCCCAAGAAGAAACATCCTCGCTACAACAACAAACCACATAAGGGTCCCAAACATGCTCAAACAGCTTCAGCTCCTACTGGTGACAAAGGAGAAAAATATAAAAGTAAGAATACTAACAGACATTGCAACTTTTTTGATAAAGATGGTCATGATGAGTCCAAATGTTTCAAGAAGATGGAAGATTTAGAAGCAGCGATGAAGAAGCACAAGATTAGTATTGATTCTACTTCTTCTTCTCACGGACATACACTTTTTTCTTCTGGTTTCTCCTTCAATTCAAAATCTACTACTACTTATTCTTATGATGAGTGGCTTATTGATTCAAGAGCATCTTATCATATGGCTAAAGATAAAGCCATATTTTCCGCTCTAAATGAATGTAACACCAAGAAAATATTTTTTGGTGATGATAGATATCTTAGTGTTGTAGGATCTAGAACAGTTCAAGTAGATAATGGTCATTTCAATGATGTATTATGTGTTCCAAGTCTTTCTTGTAACCTTCTATCAGTATATCAAATCACTCATTCAGGTGAAGGTAAAACTGTCTAGTTTTCACCACACCAAGTTGTAATCAAGGATCTAAAAGATCCTAACCATGTTCTTGCAACTGGAATTGTTAATGATATTACCAGGTTGTACAAGTTTGACAACTTTGGGTCATCATCGTTTTCATCAGTTTTTGTATTTGGTAGTATAGCATGGGCTCACAATACTGATGAGAAAAGGAAAGCATTGCAGCCTAAAAGTGAGGAGTGTATATTTGTTGGTTATTCTGAAGATGTCAAAGGTTACAGACTTCTTCAATCACATTGTAATGAAATTATTATTATAAGAGATGTTAAATTTGATGAAAATCTCTTGGTCTACGAGCCTAATTTGGCGATTGTGCCTTCTTCGGCCTACGAGCCATATTCAGCGTTTGTGCCTTCTTATGATTTGGTTTCTTCTTCAGATGATGATAGTGAGAATGAAAATCAACCTCCACCTACTCACCCTCCTCCAGATGAGTCCTTTGAACCTGAACCAGCACCAGCTCCACCGCTTCCTAGATGGGTCTATTCAACACAAGAAGCAACTGATGATCTTGTCGGTGATCCTTTTGATCAGCATCAGACACGTTCACAGTTCTAGCGAGCCTCTTCTCTTTTGGCTAAAGTTTCAGAAACTCGTGATCAAGAGACATTTGAAGAAGCTTCAGGTCATACAGATTGGGATACAACAATGAATGAAGAGTATCGTTCTTTAATGGAAAACAATACTTGCGATCTTGTACCTCTTCCAAAAGGAAGAAAACTTGTTAGATGAAAATGGGTCTACAGAACTAAGTATGCATCAGATGGAAGTGTTGAAATACACAAGCCTCGGTTAGTTGCTAAAGGATTTTCCCAAGTTGAAGGAATTGACTATAATGAAGCCTTTGCCCCTGTAGCAAAAATAAATTCCATCTGCCTTGTTCTTTCCCTTGCTGCCTCACATAAATGGGAGGTCCATCAGATGGATGTTAAATTCGACTTCTTGAACAAAGATTTGTCAGAAGAAATCTACATGGAACAACCTCCTGGATATGTTCAGAATGACTCTAGCCTTGTTTGTCACCTCAAGAAATCTCTTTATGGTCTCAAGCAAGCTCCCCGAGCTTGGTATGCCAAAATGGATAACTTTCTTATTGAGACTGGATTCTCTAGATGCCATTCTGATCCTAATGCCTATACCAAGAAATCAAGAAGCCATATCATAATCCTTGTCCTTTATGTTGATGACCTTATCCTTACTGGTAGTGACCCAAAACTTTTAAACCATGTGAAAACCAGCCTTAAGAAGAAATTTGAAATGACCGACTTAGGTTTTTTGCACTATTTCCTTGGCCTCCAAGTTTTGCAAACCAATGAAGGAATTTTTCTTTCCTAGTATAAGTATGCTTGTGACCTCCTTCATCACTTTCACATGGACAATTGTAAACCAACCCCTTCTCCCTTTAGTCTGGAGTCAAGATTTCTACCACCTGTACTTCTCTTGAAGTTGATGCCACCCTATACCGTCAGTTAGTTGGTAGCCTCTTATACTTGACTTATGCATGTCCTGATCTTTCCTTTGTTGTTGTTCTTGTTGCCCGATATATGAAAACACCCCATGAAAGCCACTAGAAAGTAGCTAAAAGGATGCTTCGCTATGTTCGTAGTATAGTTCAGTTCGGGATACATTACAGTTAAGGGGGGACTCCTTTATTGGTTGGTTTAACTGATTCAGATTTGGCCGGTGACCCTGATGATCGGAAATCTACTATAGGTTATGTTTTCAGCCTTGGTTTAGGACTTGTCACTTGGGCCTGTAAGAAACATCAAGCTATTGCACTTTCTTGAGCAGAAGCAGAGTACCGAGTAGTGGAAAATGCAAGTCAAGAATCCTTGTGACTTCGATAGATCCTTTCAGAGTTTGCATTCTAGCACGAGCATCCGACCAGCCTTTGGTGTGACAATGAGAGTGGCATCAAGCTCACCAAAGATCCAGTTCAACATCAACATAGAAAACACATCGAGCTACACATTCACTTCATCAGAAAGCTAATTCATGATCAAGTTATTGAAGTGCTCTTTTTCCCTACAGAATATCAAGTTGTAGACATTTTCACAAAGTCTCTTATGGAAGCGAAGTTTTCCAAACTTTGATCTATTTTAGTTGTTCAATAAGTTGTCATTAAGGGGCGATAGGCTCTAATGCCTCCTTCCTTCTCCTATTGTGTCACTATTGTAAATCCTTCAATCCTATCCCAAGTTGTTCTTAAGGGGGATGTTAGGATATTTAGACACTTAGGAGTTAGTTAAGATCTACTTGGTCTAATATGTCATTAGGTAAAAGTGTGTTTCTTAGTGTGTTTCTTTAGTATGCATTAGTATGCATTTGTAGTTAGGAAATCCGATGGTCACGATATGTTCCCGACATAGAGTGATCCAACGGTTCATACTCTCCTTGATCTTAACAACCATTGATCCATGGATCAACACCCAATTGGTCCATCATCTCTATTTAAAAAGCATGGAGGGTCATTTGACGATGATCGATTGTGAGAAACTCTCTTGTAAAATCTCTCTGTAATCTTTTTCTTTGAATTAATAAACTGCTCCAAGTAGTCACGTTGGCTAGGGTCGTGGATGTTTTCTCATAGGTGTTTTACCACGTGAAAACATCGGTGTGTTGATCTTTGATCTGGTTATGTGAGTGGTTATTGAAGGTGTTCGTCCTTTGTTGGAATACCTGTGTTGTTGAATACGAGGAGGGGGAGTATGGATATCATATTTTTGTGTAACGTTACGTTGTTGAATTTTTTTCTTAAGAGAACTTCTCTTTTGGGAGCTGGGATACCTAGCTCAGGTTACAAGTGGTAGCTCAACCTTATGAGGCAACCTTAGTGATAGAAGTTCTATGGTATTGTCGGCATGGCCCCTTTGCAGCTCGGGGCGCCCAGGGGGAAGAAGAGTACCTCTAGCATTGGTTGGGAGGTACCGGTAAGGTGACATCGATTGGAAAGCAGGAGCTGAATGAAGTGCACATGGAACAACAACTTGGAGCTTTCACATTTGGCTATGGTATGCATGTGTATATTTTGAATGGTAGTTTAATATTGTTCCTGTGCTTTCAATATGATACTTGTATTGTGTAAATATTATGTTCTATTCAGTGTTTTATAATCAAAAACTTAAAGTCATCCCATCCTCATGCTCGCTATATTTTGAGTTGATTCCCTTGGAAAACCCAAACTCTTATTGATATGACTTCTCTATGTTTTTTTTATTGATTATTATGAAGAAATTTGTGTTTTTCTCTTATCCCTTTAGTTATTGGTTTGTGCCTGAGCAGTCAGCCAGGAGCCAAATCGACAGTCATCACTTTGGTGTTTAAACACCTATAGATTCAAATGCCTTTCTTTCATGTACATGGATAATAAATCCCAACTATCAACCCTTACTTCTCGAAGGATAAGTTTCGCCCAATTATCAACCCTTACTTCTTGAAGGATAAATTTCACCCAGTTATCAACCCTTACTTATCTCTGTGTTTTTCTCTTATGATTAATCTCAATTCCTTGCGCCTTCTTATGATCGATTAGTCTTTGTGTTTTGTTGATTCGTCTCTGATATATCCATCTCTGAATTTCCTTGAATGATTATCTCTGCATTTACTTTGAATGATCACCTATGCATTTCCTTGAATGATCAACTATGTGTTTCTTGGGATGTTTAAGCTATGCATTTGAATGATTAATCTTTGAAGGAGTAATCTGAAGAAATCGTTTTTCACATATTCTTTTCACCAAACCATTTTTTCCAGAGCATCACTGTGTTTTATGACTAGGTGTGACATCGTTGATTTGTTTACGTTTGAATGGCAGTGAATCCCCCCCTTTTTTTATTGAATGACAACTAAATTTTATATTGAATGACAATGAGGTTTTTTAGCTTGAATGGCAGCGAATTTAAATATCAAATGATTGCGATCTTGTATATATTTTACCCAGCATTCAAAAACATTTTTATTGGAATTTACAGAGTATGCATCCACGTTTTTACTGGCATTTTACCCAGCATTCAAAAATGTTTTTATTGGCATTTTACACAGTATGCATCCACATTTTTATTGGAATTTTTACCCAGCATTCAAAAACATTTTTGTTGGCATTTTACACAGTATGCATCCACTGTTTTATTGGAATTTTTACCCAGCATTCAAAAACGTTTTTATTGACATTTTACACAGTATCCATCCACGTTTTTATTGGCATTTTACACAATATGCATCCATGTTTTTATTGGCATTTTTACCCAGCATCCAAAAAAAAATTATTGGCATTTTACACAGTATGCATCCATGTTTTGTCTGGCATTTTTACCCAGCAGTCAACCACATTTTTAACGGCATTTTACACAGTATGCATCCATGTTTTTTTTGGCATTTTTACCCAACATTCAACCACGAATTTATTAGCATAGTACACAAAAATTACAAAGTACCCACTCAACGAATTGGGGGCTTGAGTCCCTACATTCTTATTGAATGATTAATCTCTGCATTTAATTCATCTATGAGTGTAAGCAAACTGATATTGCATTTTTTGTTATGAATGATCCATGTGTCCTTCCTAGAAATAAACTATGTGATCATGCACTTAATTGACAACAAAATCTTATGTTGATGGACAACATTATCATAGATTTAATGGACAACGATTTAATGGAATGTGTGGGTATTATATATTAGACAATGTGGGTATTGCAAGATTTATCTAATAGATAGCGATATATTTACTTCTTGTTGACAACGATGTATCAAAATACAATAACCTATTTAGACAACGATATATCCTTTAGACAAGCGATGTATCTAATTGACTGTGCCTTTTAATGGAAGCGAATCCCTTTTTGATCTTTTAGCTAGTCATAACCAGGCATTCTTTAAACTAAGAGATGTAGATATTATTATTTAAAGTTAGACAGAGATATATTGTTTCAGTTTTACATTTAAAGGACAACAATTTATATTTAAAATACAACAAGTATATTCCTATAAGATAGCGATATAGTTTCAGTTTTAAATAGTGAATTCAGAAAATAACGAATTCATAGTATTGGAATTCATAAGATAGCGATATAGTTTCAATTTTAAATAGCGATATACTACAACGAATTCATATAGTTACAGTTTTAAAAGATAGTGAATTTAGTTTTAAAAGATAGTGGTATATACTTATCTCATATTTGGAATCGGAAAAGAGTTACAATGAACTCTTTGTTTGATTATGATTATTTTAATATGTATTTAATAGTTTTTAAATCGCATTGTGTTAACAGTTTAATGGTTCTTATTGATCGCTTGCTTCTTATTAACATGTTTTAATAAGTTGCACATAAGTATTGTTGCTTCATCTTAAATCGCTCCTTTGTAATAGGTAACATATCAATGCATAACAATAATATTATGAAGATTAGATTATAATATTTTAGTAGCGTTGGCATCATCTTTATTGGTTCCATTTTAAATGGTAGTTAGATAGGGTGGCACAGTCTAATAATGCGTAGTTGTTTTCATTGTTGATTAGTTTTACATTCGCCTAATAGTTTCAGTTTCAATGACGATATAATCTGGTTATTGATGATTTAATTATGAGTAAGGCATTTACCCCTTCGATTAGATTAACAACCACTTTGCATTTGATCAATGGTTAAAGATGTTTAATGTATTGAATGCCTATAATAGTTTTTTCCTTACGTTAGTCTTAATTGTTTTGATTATATGTATTGGGATTCTCGCCTTACAGAAGCCCTAATTGTTATTCCATCAAGGAACTAGATAAGGACCTATTGAATTATTGAATGTATTTTTGAATAGTTGTTGCAATGCTAGATTTTATGTTGGGACGAAGGGTTGGAATTATTCCGGTTGCGCATGGGCCCTTAGTGTGCCCATCGCACTGTGGAAAGATGATTTCTTGAGATTGGATTGTTGTGCACATGGATCAAGAAGAGAACACGATAACCCAGCTTAGGATCATGTGCCACCCGATGTGGTTGATGACTATTGTTTTTATGGTGGTAATTGTTTTGTAACTTTTTTGTTTGTCTCTCGCTCGCCGGGAAGGTTCTAGTTACTGGTCATCAAAGAAGATTCTTGATTTTATGCTTTAGCTTGTAGGCATTGTCTTGATTGTTTCGGGCTCATAGACGATTTTATATGCCTATTGATTAACACATGTTTCTTCCAGTTACATGATGTGCTATTATGGTGGGTTGTTGTTGTCGGTTTCCTGAAGGCGTAAGTTGTGTTCATCATCAAGTTGTGTTGATTAATTATGGTTGTTGATTTCATTCCTACTTAAAAAAAAAAAAATTGCACTTCCTTGCATCACATGTGGTCGTAATGACATGGTTCGTTACATATGGTATTATAGCAGGTTCAACACTGCGACTGTGGATCGCCAAACTTTCCATTGCAGTAGACCCTTGAGTATTAACCTAGCACTAATTAAAAGCTTTAATGTGTCCTTGTGGTGATATCGATTAGAATACGCCACAAAGATTCACAACGTGGTGTCGTGCAAGGAGGTGCAGCACCTCCAGAAGTACCTGCGCCCTCAGAGTATAACCCCCAAGGGGGAGGAACAAGTCTGTGGGTGAGATTCGATTGTTGTAATTGATGATGATGGTCTTCCAGGGAATGTTAGAGGCCTTGATTCACCATCTATACTGAGATGAGGCCAGGGCACCTATACCCCTGAGGGTCCAGAACACGCCTCAACCAGTGTCATTATCTGTCACCGTTAACTCGAGAGGGATAAGTTCTCAAATCCATGAGTGTCTCATGTGGCCCAGCCATCAAGGCATAATTGGAGAGAAAGGGGGTTTTCTTCTACTTCGAGTACTAGGATTACTAGACTGAAGAAAGGGTGTTGGACATGTGGGGAGTGACATTTCCAGCGTGACTGTCGAGTGGAGAGGACTAGAGAATCTATATCATCCAGACCCACTATCATGGGAGATTTGGGCAAGGCCCATCAGATTCATGCAGTAGTGAATAAACGCTAGGCAGAGCACTAGTCGACTGTGCTCAAGACGTCATGTACTATTGCTGACCAGATCCTTAGTATTTTGATAGATCCCGGTGCTACAGATAGTTTCATTTTTGGGGCAACGCTAAAGAAAAATAAGGTAAAGGAAGTCGAACAAGATGAGTTTATCTTAGTAGAAGTGGATTCGGGAGCCAAACAAAAGGTTGGTGGGAAGGTTACGGGTTGTAGCCTTAACCTGGGAGAGTTTGTCACTAGGGCCAACCTATACTTCACGATATTAGGATCTTATGATGTCATGATCAGTATGGATAGGTTGGAATCACATGAGGCGATACTCAACTGTAAGACGAAATGGTTAAGCTTGGTAGATGATGAGGGATAGAGACATGTAACTGTAGGTCGGAACCAAGAAGTTTCCCTGAGGTTCATCTATTCCTTACAACCACAAAAGATCTTGCACAAGGGATGTAAGATTTATGTGATCCTTGCGTTAAACGAAAAGGGAGTAGCAGAAGGTCTAGGACACCTTCCAGTGGTGAGAGAGTTTTTGGACGTCTTCCTTGAGGAGTTACCAAGGATGTCGCTAGAGAGGGAATTGGAATTTATCATAGACCTAAAACCAGGGACTGAATCGATAGCAAGAACGCCTTATCGGATGTCGACCCCAAAGTTACAGGAGTTGAGAATGCAACTGAAGTAGTTTTTGGACCTAGGACTTATACGTCGAAGTGTGTCACCATGGGGTGTGCCTGTTATCTTCATACGGAAGAAGGATGGGTTGTGGATACTCTGCATTGACTATCTTCAATTGAACAAAGCAACGGTCAAGAATTAGTATATGTTGCCAAGAATTGATGATCTGTTTGATTAAGGATCAAGAAGGATGATGCCTCTAAGACTTCCTTTAAGACGAGGTTTTGACATTACGAGTTTACTGGTTTTCCATTTGAACTAATGAATTCCCTAGGGGTACTTATGAGTTCGATGAATGCGGTGTTCCATGAATACTTGGACAAGTTCATCCAAGTATTCATTGATGATATTTTTATTTACTCTCAGACGTTGGAGGAACATGATGACCACTTGTGCTTGGTACTATAGTGTTTGCGAGAGAACAAATTGTATGGGAAATTATCTAAATGATCATTCTATCAATCGAATAATCACTACTTAGGACATGTCATCTCCGACGAAGGTGTCATTGTGGATCCAACAAAGTTCAAGGCTATTATGGAATGGCCTGCGCCGACGAATGTACCAGAAGTGTGTAGCTTCATGGGTTTAGTGGGATACTATCAACAGTTCATCGAGGGTTTTTTGAAGATAGAAAATTCGATTAAGGAATTGCTGAAGAAGAAAAACAAGTTTGATTGGACCGAGAAATGCGCGGAAGCATTTCGAAGGATCAAGGAGTTGTTGACAACAACATGTTGGCATGTTTTACAGGCAGCGTATTCTTGTCATTGATGGAAAGTACAACAACGATGATGGCTTAAGTACAGGAAGAATGTGCCAGGCGGGCACCAGAAGTATTTTGGGAAGACGCAACAGAGCAAGCTCAATAAGATCAGAAGAGATAGTGCAGAGTATGCATGTTTGTGATTGATGGCAAAGATCATGACCAATAACACAGGGATAATGGCATGGCAATGGCAAGTTCAACAAGTGATCGTTGGATCCCATTCAGAAGCGCAAGCTCTAGGAGTCAAGGAAGCAACTCACGACAGGAAATCACAAAATGTGAAACCATGACTTAAACTCCATTTCAAAGTTTTGGATACCGGGAGTTGGAGGAGTCAAGAGTCAAGAATCCTTATCACAGGAGTCCCGAAGTTGTGAAATGTGAAACGTTAAAATCCTGAAATAGGCACATCAACAAAGACTCCATTTCGGAGTTTTGCAAATCGGGAAATCAAAGATCAAAGGAACTTTAACCTTTGAAGTAGAGAACCCCAAAATCCTGAAACAGACACATCAACAAAGACTCCATTTCAGAGTTTTGCAGACCAAGAAGTCAAAGATCAAAGGAACTTTAACCTTTGAAGTAGCGAACCTTGAAATCCCGAAACAGGCAGATCAACAAACCACGTCAGCAAACCACATCAACTAAAAACACGTGGCACAATCAGGAAATGACAAGTGTCAAGTTGATTCAACATTTCAGGCACATGTATGTCACGAATCAGAGTGACACGTGGAAACCATTTGGCACGTGTCAATCCACGTGTGATGTCAGCAGGTTTAAGTCACATCAGAACTCTCTATTTCGGGGTTTTACATAGCAAGCAGAAACTCCACCATCATGAAGTCTTGAACTCTGAAATGCCAAAAGGGACAATTGTGAGTCTTGAAAACCCAAAAGGAAAAAATATGAAATCCCATCAATCGTCCATCTCAGTGGGTTATGTGAACCGTACGATCACTTCGGAGATTTTTTTATCATGAATTTTACAATGTTGGAGTCACGATGACATGAAGGGAAAAACACTGAAATCCCACCAGTCGTTCGATTAAGAAAACAAGGGATCATATTATGAAGTCTTGTGGACCATTGATCTGGCTCCATTTCGGGAATCATGACTTGGAGTGTCGAAACACTTCATCATAGAAATGTTGAAACACCGAAATACGAAATGCCGAAATATCTTTAGATCATTTCGGGGTTCGTGACTTGGAGTGTTGAAACACTTCATCACAGAAATGTTGAAACAACGAAATGCATTTTTGAATAAGGTTGTGGTCACAGCCAGTGGTCACATCTGCGGAAGATGGAGGAAGGATCTAGTGCAACCAAGCTCCATTTCGGTGATCGCAACTTGGAGTGTCGAGACCCTTCATCATAGGAATGCTGAAATGCGAAATTGTGAAATCACTTTATGGATAAGCTCTTGGTCACCACCGGTGGTCACATCATCGAAGAGATTTAGAGAAGAGCTCGAAGAGACAAGCTCCATTTCAGAGTTTGGGACATGGAGAGTCGAGACGCCTCTTCACAAAATCCCTGAAACATGAAATGTTAAATGCGTGTTCAGAACTGGCCCCTGGTCATAACCTATGGTCACATCGATGAAGGCTCAAGGGAGGAGCTAGCACGAAGGTAATCTCCATTTCATAGATCGCGACTTGGAGAGTCGAGATTCCTCACAACAGGAATTGTCGAAACGCGAATCGCGAAAGTGCCTTTTGAACAGGCGTGTGGTCAGTGCCTAAGGCCACATGTGAAAGGAAAGGTGAAAGGTTCCAAAGACATAAGGCTCAAGAGGTTCACAGTGTAACTGCCTGAAATAACTGATTGTTTAAAAATCAAAGAGGCTTCAGTGTGATTCCAAGAGGAGATAAAGAGTCTCAAAGAATCTACCCGTGGAATGAAGATTGTTCATAGAGGTGATTGACAAATGGAAGAGCATTGAAGCCTGTAACTGCAACAGAGAGGATGAACTCGACTATGATAGAGAAGATGAAGAGTCTCGATTGCTATACAGGATAAGGAATCTCATCATAACACCCAGTGATGATGAACGCATGGGGATAACCGCCAGAAAAGATGAGGAATTTCCATGATGACCAGGAAGAGGACTCAACATGAGGAGAACATGCAGAACAGAGAGAGTGTGTTGATGCTCGAGGGAGTGAAGCGGTGGCAATGTGGATTGGCAGTGAATATATTGATGTGGAGAAAAATGGCGCGGGGAAAGCATGCAGAAGGGTGTCACATATAACATGCACAAGGTGGACAGAGACTTGAGGAAGGAAGAACAAAGAAGAGATGAGTGTTTCTATTGAGAGGGATTCAGGCATGTAGAAGGAGGTAGTGTGCAGCAACTGAAATACACAGAAGAGGAATGGTGCATTGAATGGACATGGTGCACAGAGCATAAAAGTCAGAAGAACAGAAAGCGCAAGGCATGTGTGCAGGAAGACAATGAGGCAGACAGAGTAGGGTAGTGTAGCAGAACAGTGATGAGACTGGTAAGCCATTGATGAACATTCTAGCACTATAATAAGTTTAAGTAGAAAATATTAATATTTCAAGGTGGTTGGGAGGTGCTAGGGAGGACTGTTGTACTCAGATTTTCAAGTGGGTGCTTGAACATAGGGAATTTTTGCTTCCATCTGGTTGTATCCAGAGAAACCAGGGTGGCAGGGTGGTGCAAGGGAGAACTGTTGTTCTCTGTTTTACAGGTTGGTGCCTGTGTGACTGGAAGTTGGTGTTGGAACACTTAGGGAGTTTTTGCTTCCTTCTAGTGGGTGCTAAAGAAACCAGGGAGTTGGTGCTTGCTTCTAGTGGGTGCTAGAGAAAACAGGGAGTTGGTGCTTCCTTCTAGTGGGTGCTAGAGAAACCGGGGAGTTGGTGCTTCCTTCTAGTAAGTGCTAGAGAAAATAGAGAGTTGGTGCTCTTAGCAAGTTGCAACTTGTAAAAAAGAGGTTGTAGCCTCACAGTGAGTTGGAGATCATATGTATGATAATGTATAGAATGTAAAGATTACTTATCATACCAAGAAGAAGAGGTTTTTACCCTTTATGGGTTTCGTCAGGAAATATTTGTCTCTGTATATTTCATATGTGTGACTGATGTTGAATGTTCTATTGCTTACCTCCCTGCATTATTGTGATTTTCATTAAGTGCTCTACAAAGAGTTTAAAATAAGCATAATTGTTTAAGCACGGTAACAACTGATTCACCCCCCCTCTGAGTTCTCCAACAATTGGTATCAGAGCCAATTCCTTTTATATAAAGGTAGATCTGTAAGCTTAAACATGACAAGTCATGAAGGGACTTCAGCCACTAAGCCTCCTCTATTTGATGGAACAAATTTTGCCTTCTGGAAAGTTAGAATGAGAACATACCTAATGGCCTTAGGTGTTGATGTTTGGGATGTAGTAGAGATTGGATAGATAAAGCCTGTTGTGCTAGCTTCCAAGGATGATAAGTTTTTTATTTAGATTTAATGCTAAGGGAATGAATGTTATCTTGAATGGACTTGCAAAAGCCGAGTTTTTAATGGTGATGTATCTTCAAACTACCAAAGAAATGTGAGATAAACTTATTAGCAGTTATGAAGGAAATGAGAAAGTAAAAGATTCCAAACTTCAAACATTTAGGTTGAAGTTTGAACAACTAAAGATGAATGAAGATGAAACATTTAGGAAGTATTTTTTAAGAGTTGAAGAACTTGTGAATGCCGTGAAGGGTCTTGGTGAGAATATTGAAGAATCAATTTTAGTTCAGAAGATTTTAAGATCTTTGCTTGATAAAATTAATCCAAAAGTCTCTGCAATAGAAGAACTAAATGATCTTAAAACTTTGTCCGTTGATCAACTCATAGGAAATTTAACTGCATATGAAATGAGAATAAAAAAATATAAATCCATTACTAGAGAAGCATCGTTTAAAGCAGACAAGGATACTGATTCATATTTAGATGATATTGAGGCAAAATTTGTGAGAAGGTTAAAGAAAGGATCAGGAAAATATCAAGGAAAGGTTCCCCTCAAATGTTTTAACTGTGGTAAGATATGTCACTTTGCAAATAAGTGTCCACAAAAGAAGAAGGACCAGAACTCTGAAGGTGGAGAGAAGTACAAATCCAAAATATTTGATAGAAAGAAAAGTTTGTGTGTAAACAATGATGACTCCTCAGAAGACACCGATAGTGACTCTTCCTGTGAAGATAAGGTAAATGACTTCATGCTTATGGCCAAAGAGGATTATGATAATAAAAGCATAGGCAGTGATGATAATGATGAATAAGTTGTGGTTGACTTGGAAAGAGAGTTGATCAATGCTTTGGAAGAGATTGACAAACTCAGACTTAAGAAGAGAAAGCAAAAACAATTGCTGATACAGTTCAAGAAAGGCACTAAAAAACCCGATGAAGACTTTGCCCTACTAAAAGTGGAATTAGAACAGGCAAAGAAAATAGAGGACATTCTAAAACAACAGTTATCAGAAAAGAAGGCAAGATCTGAAGCCCTGGAAGAAGAATTAGTGAAAACAAGGAAAGAGTTGGAGAAGTTTCAATCCTTGTATGATCAAAATCTGTCAAGTATCAAGGCCTCAGAAGGATTAGCCACCATTCTGAATCAGCAAAGGAATCCAAAGATGAAAAATGGTTTGGGTTATGAAGAGGGATGAAGTAGTGTTCAGCCAAGAAACAAAGAACCCATCAAGTTTGTCAAATCTACAACCAATGACAACAACAAACCTACAGAAACAAAGGAAGACAATCAGTCACCCAGGAGGAATAAAGAAAAAGGTGCCAGGACTGAATCTGTATAACAAAGAAATAATGCACTCCCTGCTCAAGGAAATCATCAGCATGAAAGAAATCGATCTGCTCAAAGAAGACAACCATTTTCCAGGTACCAAGGATTTTTCTATGGATATTGTTTTTTCTGTTCTAACTTTAGTCACAAAGTTGTAAATTATCCTTTAAAATTTAGATATGAGCAAGCAAGACATTCATGGTATAGATATCCGCCACAACAATGAATGAGACACCCAAGTAAAAAAACCTCTACAAATTGTAAATCACTTGATGGTTGGGAAAAGGACACAAGTTAAGCATAACAATCGTTTTGACTCTTTAATCAACAAACCAGAATGATACATCTGTCATAACTATGGACATAAAGTTGGTGATTGTCACTTAAAGAAATATAAATCAGATTTGAATTCCTCTGCTGAAAATGTCAAGGTTTGGAAGAAGAAAGAAAGTGATAAGTGTGGATTAGTGTTTTCATCTCAAAGACAAAATAACCCTTGGAATATAGATAGTAGATGTTACAATCACATGACTGGAGAAAAGGATAGGCTTCTGCTTATAAGAAAAATCAAAACAGGAAATGTGATCCTTGAAAATGATGAACCTAGTAAAAACAAGGATAAAGGGATGGTGAGTTTAAGTAATGGAAAAGGAGATTCTCAGGATGATCTTCCTATAGATGGGATGAAACATAATTTTCTCAATGTAAGTCAAATGTGTGACAGAGGATGTAAAGAGGTGGTCCTTTCCAAAGACTGTAAGATAAAGTCTGTAAACTCAGGACAAGTGGTGGCTAAAAGTATAAGGACAAACAACAATGTTGAGGTTGAATCCTCCCCTGCAAGTAAAGAAGAAGATTCAGATACAATAAAAGAATGTTCAGTTAGCATTTATCCCATGGAAGAAGTAGGAGAAAAATCATGTCATACGCTGGAAGCAGAAGTTTTGAAGGTTGAGAAGTCAAACACCCAAATCAAGTTCTTGAACAGTTCCATGACCTTGGATAAAATCTTGGATAGTCTGAGATCACCAAATGACAAATCCGGTATTGGACTCAACAAGGTAGAAATCAGTGCTCCTAAGAAACCTGATACAGGTCCTCCATTTGTAAAAAGTAAAAGATGTGAGATTGTAGTGTTTTTGTCTTGTGATGCATATGGTCATAAAAGCCTTGGGTTGTAAGAATCATGGAATAAAAATGAATTTGCAGTAATAGAAATTGATGAGAAGCAATGGGCATATCCAAGGGTTGTTTGAAAAGTATGAGCTACAATTACGTAGTGTTTCAGCAAGACAACAACATCCTCACCAACAACATTTTTTTTTACAAAATGATATACATGACATCCTGTATAGTTAACAAGAGGAAAGACCTTGTCATGGAAAGATAACCTTTTAGGAACAAAGGGGGAAAGCAGTCAGAAGCAAAGAGAGAACAATGATAGGGGGAGTGATCCAGTTATGACAAGAAAAGGTTGATGAAGGAGTCCTAGTAAGAGAGTTGAGAAATTTTGAGTATTCTACAGAGGATACAGCGGAAGCTGAAGATGAACAGGTCCAAGAATCATAAGGAGAAGACTCTGGCTTAGATACAAATATTTTGTAGGCCTCAAATAAGAGAGTCCATCCTGTCAGGGGGAGTTTGTGTTGGTTTAATATCTGATACCTCCTAAAAATACTGCAACAACACAGGGGGAGCATGTGCTCATTTACATTGATGTCAAAGGGGGAGAAAAGAGTCTAGGTGCCTTTTTTGTCATCAATGCCAAAGGGGGAGATTGTTGTCATGTTTTACAGGCAGCGTATTCTTGTCATTGATGGAAAGTACAACAATGACGATGGCTTAAGTACATGAAGAATGTGCAAGGCGGGCACCAGAAGTATTTTGGGAAGATTCAACAGAGCAAGCTCAATAATATCAGAAGAGATAGTGTAGAGTATGCGTGTTTGTCATTGATGGAAAAGATCATGACCAATAGCGCAGGGATAATGGAATGGCAATGGCAAGTTCAACAAGTGATCATTGGATCCCGTCCAGAAGCTTAAAATTCAGGAGTCAAGGAAGCAGCTCACGACAGAAAATCGCGAAATGTGAAACCATGAATTAAACTCCATTTCGTAGTTCGGATACCAGGATTTGGAGGAGTCAAGAGTCGAGACTCTTCATCACAGGAGTCCCAAAGTTGCGAAATGCAAAATGCTGAAATCCAAAAATAGGCACATCAACAAAGACTCCATTTCGGAGTTTCGCAGACCAGGAAATAAAAGATCAAAGGAACTTTAACCTTTGAAGTAGCGAACCCCGAAATCTCAAAACAGACACATCAACAAAGACTCCATTTTTTATTTTTGCAGACCGAGAAATCAAAGATCAAAGGAACTTTAACCTTTCAAGTAGCGAACCCCGAAATCCTGAAACAGGCACATCAATAAACCACGTCAGCAAACCACGTCAGGTAAGAACACGTGGCACAATCAGGTAATGACAAGTGTCAAGTTTATTCAACATTTCAGGCACATGTAAGTCACGAATCAGAGTGACACGTGGCATCTATTTGGCATGTGTCAATCCACATGTGACGTCAACAGGTTTACGTCACATCAAAACTTTCTATTTCGGTGTTTTACATAGCAAGCAAAAACTCCACCATCATGAATTATCGAACTTCGAAATGCTGAAAGGGACTATTGTGATTCTTGAAAGCCCGAAAGGAAAAACTCCAAAATCTCGTCAACCGTCCATCTCAGTGGGTTATGTGAACTGTCTGGCCACTTCAGAGATTTTGTGATCATGAATTTTATAATGTTGGAGTCACGATGACTTGAAGGGAAAAACGTCGAAATCCCGTCAGTCGTTCGATTAAGAAAAGAAGGGATCAGATTGTGAAGTCTTGTGGACTGTTGATCTGGCTCCATTTCGGGGATCATGACTTGGAGTGTCAAAACACTTCATCACAGAAATGTCGAAACGCTGAAATGTGAAATGCTGAAAAACCTTCATATCATTTCGGGGTTCATGACTTGGAGTGTTGAAACACTTCATCACAGAAATGACAAAATACCGAAATACGTTTTCGAATAAGGTTGTGGTCACAGCCAGTGGTCACATCTACTAAAGATGGAGGAAGGAGCTAGTGAAACCAAGCTCCATTTCGGTGATCGCGACTTGGAGTGTTGAGACCCTTCATCATAGGAATGTCGAAATGAAAAATTGTGAAAGCGCTTTATGGATAAGTACTTGGTCATTGTCGGTGGTCACATCGTCGAAGAGCTGTAGAGAAGAGCTTGAAGAGACAAACTCCATTTCAGAGTTTGGGACATGGAGAGTCGAGACGACTCTTCATAGAATCCCCGAAACACGAAATGTGGAATGCGTGTTTAGAATTGGCCCCTGGTCATAACCTATGGTCACATCGACAAAGGATCAAGGGAGGAGCTAGCATGAAGCTAATATCCATTTCGAAGATCGCGACTTGGAGAGTCGAGATACCTCACAACAGGAATTGTCGAAATGCGAATCATGAAAGTGCCTTCTGAACAGGTGTGTAGTCACCGCATGAGGCCACATGTGAAAGGAAAGGTGAAGGTTTCCAAAGGCATAAGGCTCGAGAGGTTCACAGTGTAACTGCCAGAAACAACTGATTGTTTCTGCACAGAAAAATCAAAGATCCCTCAGTGTGATTTCCATAGGAGCTGAGGAGTCTCAAGGCATCTGCTAGTGGAATGAAGACTATTCATAGAGGCGATTGACAGATGGAAGAGCGTTGAAGCCTATAATTGCAACAGAGAGGATGAGCTCGACTATGATAGAGAAGACGAAGAGTCTTGACTGCTAGACAGGCTAAGGAATCTCAGCATAACACCCAGTGATGATGAACACATGGGGATAACCGCCAGAAAAGTTGAGGAATTTCCATGATGATCAGGAAGAGGACTCGACACGAAGAGAATATGCAGAACAAAGAGAGTGTGTTGATGCTCGAGAGAGTGAAGTGGTGGCAATGTGGAGTGGTAGTAAATATCCCGATGTGGAGAACAATGGCATGGGGAGAGCATGTAGAAGGATGGCACATATCTCATGCACAAGGTGCACAGAGACTTGAGGAAGGAAGAACAAAGAAGAGATGAGTGCTACTGTTGAGAGGGATTTAGGCCTGTAGAAGGAGGTAGTGTGTAGCAACTGAAATACACAAAAGAGGAATGGTTCTTTGAATGGACATGGAACATAGAGCATAAAAGGCAGAAGAACAGAAAGTGCAAGGAATGTGTGTAGGAAGACAGTGAGGAAGACAGAGCAGGGAAGTGTAGAAGAACAGTGATGAGACTAGTAAGCCATTGATGAACATTATATCACTGTAATAATTTTTAGTAGCAAAGATTGATAATTCAGGGTGGTTGGGAGGTTCTAGGGAGGACTATTGTCCTCATAGGTTCAAGTGGGTTCTTGAACACAGGGAGTTGTAGCTTCCATCTGGCTGCAGCCAGAGAAACCAGGATGAAAGGGTGGTGCAAGGGAGAACTGTTGTTCTCTATTTTACAAGTTAGTGCCTGTGTGACTGGAAGTTGGTGCTTCCATCCAGTTGGTGCTGGAACACTTAGGGAGTTGTTGCTTCCTTCTAGTGGGTTTTAGAGAAACCAAGGATTTGGTGCTTCCTTCTAGTGGGTGCTAGAGAAACCAGGGAGTTTGTGCTTCCTTCTGGTGGGTGCTAGAGAAACCAGGGAGTTGGTGCTTCCTTCTAGTAGGTGCTAGAGAAAATAGAGAGTTGGTGCTCTTAGCAAGTTGCAGCTTGTAAAACAGAGGTTGTAGCCTCACAATGAGTTGGAGCTCATATGTATGATAATGTACAGAATGTAAAGATTACTTATCATACCAAGAAGAAGAGGTTTTTACCCTTTATAGGTTTCCTCAGGAAATATTTGTCTCTGTATATTTCATATGTGTGACTGATGTCGAATGTTTTATTGATTACCTCCCTACATTATTGTGACTGTCATTAAGTGCTCTGCAAAGAGTTTAAAATAAGCATAATTGTTTAAGCACGGTAACAATTGATTCACCCCCCACTCTCAGTTGTCCAACACAACACGGATACTAAACGTTCCTGACATGGACACAGACTTCTTGGTATGCACTGACGCATCCAAAGTGTTAAGAACCAAATATCAATATAGCATAGAAAAACCTTAGAAAAAGTACTCAACGCCTTGAAAAAGAGATAATTTCATATAATAAGCCTCTTTGAGGGGGAAGCCTCCTTTTACCCCACTTAAATGTTCAAGTACAAGATGATTCAAAATGAAAATGTCTCCTTGGTATATATAGGAGACTAGGAGGCATAATTACAACTAATGTCCTAAAGCCGACATAAATAAAATAACATTACTAATATAATATGCCCCAATTAAGGGGAAATGAGCCAATATTAGGACTTAACATGCCCCTCCCCTTGAGACAAGTGTTGTCCATAATGCTTGAGTAACTCTGGATGCTTCTATATAAAAGACTCATCTTCCCAAGTGGAATCTTCAGCTGATAGTTTCCTCCATTTAATGAGATACTCTGAAATGGATCTATTCCTCAACTGGCAAATTCTTGTGTCAGTGATGGCTTCAGGCTCCAATATGATTTTTCCTTCCTCATCAAGTTTTGGCAATATAGTTTGAACTGGGATATTGTCACCTATAACATTCTTTAAGCATGAAACATGGAAACCTGGGTGTACTCGTGAAGATGCAGGCAGCTCCAATTTGTATGCCATAGTACCAATGTTTTACAACACCTTATAAGGGCTATTGTACTTTGGTGATAATTTATTATCCTTCTTAGCTTTCTTGAGGGACATCTGTTTGTATGGTTGTAGTCTTAAAATCACCCAATCCCCTACTTCAAAACTTCTTTCACTACGATGTTGATCTACTTGTTGTTTCATGCGATTATGTGCCATGGTCAGGTTGTCCTTTAAGATTTGGAGAACTTGTTGTTGATTCTCGATGTGATCTTCCACTAATTGAACCTTATATTTTTCTTTTAGAGAAGAAGTGATGGAAAGAGGGTGGTATCCATAAAGTGCCATAAATGGTGTCATTGTTGTTGCAGTATGAAAGGAAGTGTTATACCACCATTCTGCCAAGGGTAACCATTTGAACCATTGTGTTTGTTTATCAGAGACAAAGCAACGAAGGTAGCCTTCCAGACATTTTTTCACTATCTCGGTTTGTCCATCATATTGAGGATGATAGGATGAACTATGAGCCAATTGAGTACCCAAACAAGAAAATAATTCTGTCTAAAAATGTCCAGTGAAGATGGGATCTCTGTCACTTACAATAATCTTTGGGCTACCATGTAGCTTTTGAACTGTGTCCATGAATGCGGTGGCAACTCTACTAGATTTGAAGGGATGAGAGAGTGCACAAAAGTGCACGTACTTGGTCAGTCTATCAACAATCACCATGATTACACTGTTTCCTTTAGACTTTGGTAACCCTTTGATGAAATCCATGGAAACCTCCTCCCAGCATTGACTTGGGATGGATAATGGATGTAAAAGAACTGGGGTCTTAATTGTTTCCACCTTATTTTGTTGGCAAACTAAACATTCTTCCACAAACCTTTGAACATCATTTTTAAGGCCATCCCAAAAAAATTCCTTCTTGACTCTATGGTAGGTTTTCAAAAATCTCGAGTGCCCTCCTACTGGAGTGGTGTGCAATTCCAATAGTACCTTTTATTTGAGTTGGGAGTTCATACATAAATATAAGCGATCTTTGTACCATAGTGAATCATTTTTCCATGTAAATGCATCTGATGCACTGGAATTCTGCTGCAACCTTTGAATGAGAGACCACAATTTTTCGTCATTCTTCCATTGATCCCTTGATTCTATTATCCAATTCGGTTGGATGATTGAGATAGCACAGAGAAAGGCCTCAACATCTTCATCCTTTATTGAGAGTGCATCTACCACAAAATTTTGCTTCCCCTTTTTATAGAGGATTTCAAAATCGTAACCCAATATCTTGGTTACCCATTTTTATTGTTCTTCTGAAGATATTCTTTGTTCCAAGAAGTATTTAAGACTATCATGATCTGTTTTGACCTTGAATTGCCTACCTATTAGGTAAGGACACCATTTCTTCAATGCATGTAGTATTGCCATCATTTCCTTCTCATAAATGGGTTTGTGCAAGTCCTTTCCCTTGAGTGGTCGACTTTCAAAAGCCAGGGGCCTTCCTTCTTGCATTAGGACAACACCAATTCCATTTCTCAAGGCATCACATTCCACAATAAAGGTTTTTGTGAAGTTTGGAGTGGTCAAGACAGGAGCTTTACACATCACCTCTTTAAGTTGTTCAAAAGCTTTAGTTTCCTTTGGAGTCCATGAAGATGCATCCTTATTAGTTAGTGTCGTTAAAGGTGTTGCTATTCTTCCATAGTTCTGAACAAACTTGCGATAGTAACCTGTCAAACCCAAAAATCCTCTAATATTCTTCAATGTTTTGGGAATCGGCCAGTCCATCATGGCCTTAATCTTGTTAGGGTCTACCTTGACACCTTGATGAGATACAACATGACCCAAATACTCTACCTCCTTTACTCCAAAGAAACATTTGGATAGTTTGGCATATAGTTGTTGCTCCTTTAGTAGTTGTAGCACCTTGTCAACATGTTTCACATGATCCTCCCAAGACTTGTTATAGATTAGTATATCATCAAAAAATACTAACACAAATTTTCAAAGGAAGGGCTTATAAATGGAATTCATCAACCCTTGGAATGTGGAAGGTGCATTTGTAAGGCCAAAAGGCATGACCAAAAATTCATAATAGCCTTCATGAGTTCGGAATGCTATTTTTGGGATATTGTCTTCCTTCATTCTGATCTGATGATACCCTGAACGAAGATCCAATTTTGTGAAAAAGATTGCTCTATGTAGTTCATCTAACAATTCATCAATGACGGGAATGGGAAACGTATATTTAATAGTGATCTTGTTGAGCTCTCTATAATCCGGACACATACGCCATGAGTTATCTTTCTTGAATACCATTACCACTGGTGCAGAGTAAGAACTTTGGATAGGTCTAATATTGCCAGCCTCTAACATTTCTTCAACCATACGCTCAATTTCACTCTTCTGGGTGTAAGGGTATCTGTATGGCCTGATGTTAGGAGGAAGACTCTCAGGAATTAGGTGAATTTCATGATCATGATTTCGAGTGGGTTGAGGACCTTTCGGAATATCTTCAAATACTTTGGAATGCTTATCAATGATCCTCTGGAGATCTTGAAGAATAGATGGCTTAGATGTTTGAACATCTAGTGAGCATAGTTGTGCAATAATGCCTTGATGCCCCTTTTTCAATAATTTTGTCATCCCGTTAGAG
>ML781913.1:419267-436271 GCA_009831015.1 Picea engelmannii | reverse complement strand
CCATGAGACTCCCGGCCATGGTTTTTCTTTTTCGAAAAGAAGATAATAGCATTCCGTATGTTCTTCGAAAAGCTTGCTCGAGATCTGGATCGATGCCAAATCGTATGTCCGGTCAGAGAAAAATAAATAAAACTAATAGTCGGTTGCCCTTCCCAGTACAATTTTGAATGACGTGAAGGTTGCAATAACAGGTGAAAGATATTAGCGAATCAAATGTTAGAAAAATATTTTTTTTTATTATTAAAAATAATACGTATTTTGATTTCCTATGTTACAGATTTGAAATAAATCAAAAATCTATAGTCAACCCTAAACTAATAGCCAGTCAACGATGAACTCATCACTATTAGTCCCTGGCCTTTGGCAGGGACTAATAAGAAGGGGATTTACAAGCTCTGGCTCTAAGTGATTAGGCTTTGAGGAGAACTTTCTATGGTTAAACCCCGACCTCTATAACCATAGTAACTAAAACAAGGTTATTGTTGGCATCGTTACGTGTCCAACGATAACAGTTATTTGTTCTAAGATTGAAGAGGAAAACAAACCCGATTGGTCAGACTTTGGTCGCGCCCTAACCTACTGTTCTAACACTCTGTACTGACTTGGTATGAATGACGATTAAATGGTTTTTCAGTTGCTGATTAATACTTTCGTCTGTTCTATTAATGGCTATATGCAATAGCACCTCCCGAGGGCTATCGCTCAGTCGCCGTGGCCAATCCCAAACGTGCCACCTCCATCCTGTCACATGGAAAGGTACAACCCTAGTTACTATCACTAATTACTTGGCTCAACGAAGGGTCTCTAGGGTTAATGTTCATTCTCTGTGTATGAAGACACTCCAATGATAACCCTGTGATATTCGACTCAGTGAACAGGGCTCGAGTCTTGTGGTTGGGATCGGATTGAGCAGGACGAAATTAGGGTCGACTACAAGTTGGATGCTACCCTGTGCAAGGTAAAAACTCTATTTCACTTTATTTTGATCTCTCTGCGATTCTAGATGAACATAGTGCGCACTAATCACCATCTATTTTCTCCTTGTTCTATGGGATCAGACTTTCTGGACGCTGCATTAGAGGGTTATCGTGTGTCGGATACCCTTCAGGATTTTTGGGTTTTTCGTAGCTCCACCCTATTTACTGTATTGGGTCTTACTCCTTATACCCTGTGATGAATACTTTCATCCCTACAAACTTTGTAGGAAGTCTGGTTCTCCGTTAACCTCCCAACAGGGAGTGGGAATACTGACAAAGCAAGAGATAGTTTCTAAAGAGAAAAAGGGAGGTCGAGTTTACTGTGGTTTCGACTTCTCATAACGTGATTAAATCTTTGTTCTATTTCGTCATCCGTCTTTAAGTAGTCATCAGTTCTTGTAAAATATGTATTGAAAATAATGAAGAGTATACATCCGCTGTATGTTAAAAAAATAAGGGAGGTGCCCTCCATCCCTGTCTAGATGTTTCTGTTTATAGGGTCATCCTCTACGGCAAGCAAGTGTTTTATCTCTGTTCGAAATGCATACTGTATTTGTGATGAGGGGGTTACAATTTTTGTTTCTTTGGAGCTTCTACAATAGTGTTTTTGTAGGTAAACACAGTCCAGCCACTTTGTCCGAAATCCTGAACTATTAATTCTTGATTTTGCGAATATGCATCTCGGATCTTACTATGATGAAATTCGTTTTCCTGTTTTCACGACGCAACATTAATGTTATAGTTTTACTTTACATGATGAGTCCTTCGCTTTCATAAAAGTTTGACTGTGAATTCATTATACCCTCGGATCAAATGATGAAATTCATAAATCCTTTCGTGTGGGTGTTATAAGATTTATTCGATGTTGTGTAAGGATATTTGTAACTGGTTCATTACTCTAAGTTAATTACATTTATCATACTCGTAGAGGAAATGCTATAGCCACACTATTCCACTGTGTAAACAATTCCAGAATGTAACTTAATTAGACTAATTACTCACAAGTTCCCTTTTCTGTACTTTTGTGTCTGAAGCTTGTCTAGTTGCATTTTTCTTCTGTGTAAATTTAGAATAATAAAAGTGACATCCAGAGAGCAATAAAACGTGTTTGTGCATCATGCACTGTACTGTGCGAATTATTCATCATTATGGTTATCAAAATATTAAACGTTTTAGGAAGGTTCTTCTTATTTATTTGCTTTCTGAAATATTTCGCTAAAACTTCGGTTACCATAATTTAATGATGGGACCCCTATTTTACTTGAGAGGGTATCCATCAGATAATTCCGGTCCACCTCTCTCCTTTCGGGCTTGGGAAAATTTCTCAGCGGAGAGCCCCCGCACCAACCTCAAGCTAAGTATTACTTCGTGTATTAAATCTATAATATTTAATTTCATGAATTCGTCCTGAACATTACTCTGACCCTAAATTTCGTTGATTTGTTTCATAACTCTGTTTACTGATATTCTTGGTCTTTAACATGCAGGACTTAATCACTCTAAGGATGTGGATTGACGAGGTTACCTCACTCGAAAGGTATTCCAACTTGCAGCATTAAAGAGAAACAATCACCCAGTTAGTTTAAAGTGATACAGGTTCCACCCTAGGATACTATTATCGTGATAGTTTTATGCCAGGGTCTGTAGATAGCTGGTTACTTGTACCTTCAATTTTTAAAGAAAATGAAAAAGGGGAAATATTATATTGAATATGATTTCACTATTAAAGGTTATGATCGCACGTGTTATGTAAAATTTGAAGATTTGTTGTACGTGTTGTACGACTCTATAATATGTAGTATGCTTTGTATTTATATCCCTAAACATTTGCTTCTGGTTATTTTAAAATGTAGAGGGTACTCTAACTATACGACTCTATAATATGTAGTATGCTTTGTATTTATATCCCTAAACATTTGCTTCTACATTTATTTTAAAATGTAGAGGGTACTCTAACTATCTGCTTCATTAATATCATCAGATTCAATGGAAATACTTGAGATTTCAGTTATTCAAAGTGTCAATAAATAACTTTTTGTGTTATTTGTTTATATAGTTCTGTACCTTTATTTATGTTGCGATATATATATATGCATGATTCAACTATATTGTAACTAATTTCACAATAGCCTTCTTCGATTTACTGGTTGTATAAAAATTAAACTATAAAGGCTTATTCTAAATCCATTTGATTCTACCAACTATTTATCTCACAAAACATTCTACCAAAATAAGTAGATGTATTCTATTAACCATTAATCAACAGAACATTTATTTATCCAGAATCAAGTAAATGTATTCTACCAACAATTAATCAACAGAACATTCAACCAAGAAATGAGTAGAGGAACATATTTGAAAAAAGTATTGAAACAACAAATGGAACAACCAAGTTCCACCCAACCATAGAACAAAACAACAAATATACTTGCTCTGTTCACCCCTTAGCCTGACCATGAATCCATGAGGGTGAACCTCAAATCGCCTCTTTCGCTATAGTTCTATTTTAGATCAGAAATTTCCCCTTGCCTCATACTTAGAAATAATGCTCATAACAACAATTCATATCCTTTCCCAGTGTAATCGGGAGTGTCCTGCCTCCTCCCATATGCTCTATATGCAAAATCATCTTGTGCCTAGTTCTTTTCCCCCTTTGGGAATTTTCACATCTTTACAAATCCCTGATTTTCAGGGCCTACCAAGGGTCAAATTCCTCATTTTCCACATGTAAAATTCATCCCTGAGGTAGTTTAATCCAATTCCCCACTCATGGAGTCATGGTCAACTGATTTCAACCTGGTTTTTCCATTTGTCTCTCAACAATTAATATAAAAATTATGTCTCTTACAAGTTTCATAGTCAAAGAGTTGGTTGGGAAAATCAAATCTTTGCCCAACAGTCTCAGTAATTAATTACAATAATCCAAATTCTAAATTTGGAATTGCTATAAATGACAATCATTTTGCAAATTCAAATTTTCCAAAAACGGAAATAAATTCCTAAGTGCACACATACTTTAATAATTAATGATTTTTGGGGATATTACATCCTCTCCCCCTTTAGTACAACACTATCCTCAGTGTTCGTCCCTTTCTCGGAACAGGGTTGGATAAGATTTCTGCAAATCTTCCTCCAATTCTCAAGTGACCTCCTCAGGGCTAAAGTGCCTCTGTTGTGCTTTTACCTCGACGAAGAATATGTTCCGTAGTATTGTTTCTCTCCTTTCCAAAATGCGCAGAGGTTCCTCTTGGAACTCGCCTTCTTGTTCCACCTGCACCATGTTCCAATCGATCATGTGAGTAGGATGATGAACATATTTTTTTAACAAAGAAACATGAAATACATTATGAATTTTTAGATTTGCGGGAAGTGCAAGTTGATTTTCCACGGGTCCAATTTGAGCTAAGATATCGAATGGGCCACAAAACCTGGGCACCAAATCTAAACAGTTTCCTAGCTGTAATGAACTTATTCTTGCTTTGAATTTTAAATACATGTGTTCTCCAACTTGAAATTTCTGGTGTCTTCTTTTCAGGTCCACGTAACTTTTTTGTTTGTCTTGTTCCTCCTTTAAATTATGTTTCACTTTTCTTACTGTATTCTCCATTTCCTGGAGCATTTTTTGTCCCACCATGAGACTGTCATCTAGGTTATCCCAACTAATCGAAGTTGTACACTTTCGGTCGTACAGTACTTTGAATGGGTTCATCTTAGCTAATGTTTAGTAACCATTATTGTATGAAAACTCCACCAAGTGCAGGAAATATTCCCACTTACTTGGTTTCGTCCCTACGTACATTCATAGCATATCTTCCACAATTTGGTTGGTTGGTTCATTCTGCCCATCCGTTTGTGGATGTTAGCTTATGCTGGAATTCAAGTTAGTATTCAACTTTGTAAACAATTCTTTCCAAAACGTAGATGTAAATTTCACATCTCTGTCCGAAATCACCATTTTAGGAATACCATGCAGTTTAAAAAATTTCCTTCATGAATATTTCAACAATGTTAATATCTTTATAAGTAGATTTTACAGGAATGAAATGTGCATACTTGCTAAGATTATCAATTACTTCCGTAATTGAATCATTCTATTTTTTAGTTCTAGGCAAACCTGTGATAAAATCCAGTGATATAGTCTCCCATTTCCATTCCGGTACATGTAGAGGCTGCAACATATGAGCTGGGTGTTGGTGTTCATCCTTCACCTATTGAAAATCTACGCACTTAGACAAGTATTCTATTGTCTCTCCATTCATATTAGGCTAATAAAATAGCTTCCTTAGTGCTATCACCATTTTCTAGTATCCTGAATGACCAGAATATGGCTTCTTGTGTACTTTGAGCAAAACTGTTAACTTTAATTCAGTAGAATCTGGTATGTACAACATGTTTTGGAATATTAGTAGACCATTTTTGTCCAAACTCAGATATGTTCTGATCGACAAACTAAGGAAGCGACACCAAGCTAGGGTTTAGGGTTTCTTCTGCTATGCTACAACTGTTTGCCCCATTGGGGCACATGCCTCTGAAGGAGGGAGGGCTGAGAGGCCCCTCTTACAGCTAGGCAATGGATAATGGAAGCACGGGAGAGGGCTCCAAGCGGCCCACCTTCGAACCTCTCCCCAATCTACGCTCCAAGTTATTAGCCGAAGAAATGTTCAAAGACAAGGAGATGGACATTGATTCAATGAAAGAGTCATCACCCTCAAGTGTGTCAAGGCCATGGCTACTAGGAAAGTGTATCCCACAAGAACCACATGCCCCAAAATAAATTATCAGTTCTCCCCGCATTGAGGAGCATAAACAATATATGAGAGATTATGCCTTAGCAGGCAAATTTTTAGGGCTCTGGACCTTGGAACTGGACTTGGTCAAATGGATACAACATTGGTGGAAGACCAAAGGACATTATGAACTACAAATGGGCTCCAAGGGTTTCTTCATGATCATCCTGCAGAGCCTCGAGGACCGAAACCGCATTTTTTATGGAGGGCCGTATTTTTTCAACTCAACGAGACTCTCCTTGAGGTTATGGATAGAGCAATTTATCCCTAAAACGAAATACTTCGCACACGCATTAGTGTGGATCAGACTATATTCCCTACCTCACAAATTCTAGCCAGAGGAGCTTCTTGCAGGCATAGGTAACACCATTGGCATCTATGTGAAATCTTTAGAGGCCATTAAGCAAAGATGATACACCTCATATGCTCGCAACTGTGTATACCTAAACATAGCCAAGCCTCTCCTGGGATCCATAGCACTAGAATACTATGATGAGGACTCGATGCAAACCATTGACTATGAACATATGTTGTTCAGATGTAGGAAATGGCATGAGCACAAACATATTTTCAGAGAATGTCCCCTCAATGCCACAATCGAAGAGGGGAATTCAGATGCTCCCTTCCATCCAAATACCTCGGCATCCCCTTGCTAGACAACACCCTTAGGAACAGTTCATGGGAGCATCTTGTCTCCTCCTTTGCTAAGAGGCTTTCTTCCTGGACCTACAGATCCCTCAATCTCCCCAGTTGTCCCATTTTACTTAAAGTCGTGCTTCAAGCCCTACCTGTCTATACCTTTTCTCCTCTCGCGGCCCCAAACTTTGTCCTTACTACCATTAAAAACTTTCAAAGGAATTTCCTTTGGCAAGCCCTTAAAACAGGGAAAAAACTGGCATTGATCAGCCAGAATAAACTTTGCAAACCCAAAGCTCAAGGGGACCTTGGGTTAAGGGACCCCTCAGTTATGAACAAAGTCCTAAGCGCTAAGGTCTGGTGGAGATGGCTCAAAAAACCGCAAGATTTGTGGGCCAATATCTGGAGAAGGAAATATGCACCCAACATGGCGGAGAGAAACCTGATTAGATGGAATGGGGAAAACCCTGGATCCCTAATCTGGATGACAGTCAGGAAGAATCAACATCTTTTCACAAGTCACGCCTTCTGGGAAATTAGAAATGGGAAAACAACTTTGTTCTGGAAAGATTCGTGGCAACAATGGCCAACTCTGGAGCATGAAGACTGGGCTGACACTTTCATCATCCCAGCCACATAGGCGGGCTTGAAAAAAGTGGTAGACTACTAGCAGGACAACCCAACAGAGCCCACCTAAAGATGCTAGATTTCAAACAAGGAGCACCTGAATTTAGAGGCACACGTGGACCTTCGGCCTTGGCACATCGAAATCAATAAAAGGAAAATCCCCATTCTGACAGGGGAGGAAATCCTACGATGGAGATACTTGCCAAGGGGAACCTTCAGCATAAAAGAGGCCTATGCCATTACAACTCACTCGTATCCATTACCCCTAAGGAAGGAGTGGAGAAAAATCTGGGTCGTGAAACACTGGCCAAAAATCAGTCTTTTCCTCTGACTTGTTACTCACTCGAGCATCCTCACTTGGGATAACCTCTCGAAAAGGGGTTTTCTTGGTCCATCCATATGTATTCTTTGTGGAGAAGAAGTTGAGACTATGAACCATCTCCTTAGCACTTGCCCCTACACCACTCAAGTTTGGGATCAATGTGCACTAATCATGCACACCTCAGACCGCAAGCGGGACAGTATCATCAACACTATAGCAGAATGGAGAGATAATTTTTTTCAATCACCCCTTCTCAACTATATCTGGAAACTTCTCCCAGGCTTTATACTTTGGAAAATATGGAAGGAAATGAACAAAATAATCTTTAGGAATTATTCGCTCCCTTCACAGCACTGTTGGAAGCAAAGTTGCCTCAACATTCTAGAAACCATCAGGCTAAAGCATTGGCAAGTAATGAATCTGAATGGCCCTCCTTCTGAGAAAAGTATTCTTCATCACTAGAAAGTCAATCTGGTTTAGGATCTGTCCCCCCCCCCCTCACCACTGAACCTCGTCAAAGCATCCCCACACATTGGTCCCCCCCAATGAAAGGCTTCATCAAACTCAACTTCGATGGAGCCTCCAAGGGTAACCCCAGGGCAACAGGTTATGGCGTGGTCTTTCGTGATCACTAAAGCCATATTCTTCTCATTAACGCAGGTATCCTAGGCCAAACTACGAACAATGCTACGGAGTTATCGGGGCTCACCCGAGGCTTGCAATTAGCAATTGAGCACAACTTCACCAAGCTGATTATTGAAGGGGATTTGTTAGTCATTACTAATCTCTTCAAGAGAATCTTGAATGGAGCTGACCTAGAGAGAATCTCACCTAGCTGGAGACTCTCCTATGGACTAAAAACAATTGTGAATCTCCTGCAACCCAATCAGACCTTCATCCCCTCACACAGCACGAGAAAGGTGAATTAGGTTGAATATGAACTAAAAAATCTAGGAATGAATTGGGAAGGGCCAGAACTCCTGTGACAAACTTTCCTCAATCCGACACATCCCATACTCCAGCAGTGCACTGAAAAATCCACTACGGTGGATAGACCCCCAGATGGGGTGATAGTGTGGGACACATGGCACTTGGAGGCGACGTGAAGAGGCCATCATGGCGATTTCCATGTGACTGAAGTGTGGCAAGAACCACCGCCACCCCCATGCATTTAACTCCCCCATACGACGTCCCAAGCACCATTAAGCCTGGTGCGCCTGACCACCTCAAGATGTCCCCTCCATGGCTCTGCTCATTGAACGCGCCATTACATTGCGCATGCGACATCACCTTCTTCTTCATCAACTGTGAATCCATGCCTCATTCCAGCCTCCCTCCTTCGTTGCACACTCCTGCAACTAGATTTTTCTCCAGCTCCTCCTCGACCATCTGGGGTCTTCCCCTAAACTCACCATCTCCCCCTGGGTCGTCAAAATGCCGAGACAGAGAGGAAATCCAAGGAGAGGCTCACCCTGGCAACCACTACGGACTCAATTGGTCCTCTCTCAGGTTCTTACAACCTCCCCAGGCTCCTCCCCTAGTTTGTCCCCCTCTCAGTCCTCGCATTCCTCACAGTTTGAACAAGGACCACTCGCCACCTCCTCCCCTCCCACTTCCCATATTGAGGGGTTGGAACTCTCTGATAGCTCATTGGGTTTTCCCTCAGGACCCATCCTTGACAGAGCCTCTTCATCTTGGGCGCCTCCTGCAGTACCACCAAATTCACTAGCCAGTACACCGGCTCCACCAGAGACCTCCTCAACTCACCCACTCTTGGAAGCACCACCTCTTCTACAGGAAACTCAGGTTGGGCCACATTCCTTTTCAGACTCAGTCCCAAACTCGCAATTGCAAGATAGCATGGTCATTCTCCACGGGCTGGTCTTCAAGCTTCGACAGGGTCTGGATGACCTCCAGTTTCAGCTGGAGCTACTGGATGGGAAGACCTTTGTGCTCTTTCAAATCCTCTCCGTGTTTCAAGGGGCCTTCCGCTTCAGACCAGATGCACCGGGGGTAGAAAAGCAAATTCATACAGGAGACTCAAGTGAAAGGGGGTTTCCCACAGAAGGTGGTGACTCTGGGCAGGCCATTCACATGGCCATGGACGAGGAATACACACCCACCAAAGAAGAAACACCTGGGGCGTACATTGCAGTAGGACTAGGCTTGCATGTGTCCAGGGAAGTGGGAGGCACATGGCCCGACAACATACTGGAAAGGGGTTACTCAGATGCTAATATGCATGAGAAAATTGAATGGAGAGGGGTAGCTGTCGAAGAGGAGCCCTGGGACCTTGCAACCCATGCCGCCTCTCCGTCTGGTTGGCCAGCTTACAAGCCAAGTGTATGACCAACACATAGGCCTTTTGTGGCCTCATGAAGGCCAGTATTAGAATTTTACTTATGACTTTTAGTTTACTTTTCTTCGCTCTATTTTTCAATTTTTGTAAGACTAGTAGTCATTTTGATCCCAACACCGACTGGATGAATTGGTTTCCCTGTAGGGTAGTTCAATTATTACAGTATGACACTATTGCACACTTTGTAACTCTGGCTTTTTGAAGGCTCCTTATATGTAAATTCTTACTTAAAAAAAAAAAAAACTCAGATTTGTTCCATCTAAATTTTCTGTATTATTTTGTAAATCTGCCATTCTTTTAATGTATTTTTCATCATTAGTACTTGCATCCTTTATCCTTTGCGCAATGTCTCTTTTTGACCTGCTAATGTTTATCTCAAACATCCCATGAAATCTTCTACTTAAGGCATTTGCCACTTTGTTTTCCTCACCCTTGATGTGTCTCACCTCGAAATCAAATTCGATCAAGAAGGCAAACCATATTGCTTGTCTTTCTTTAAGATCTGGTTGACTAAATAATAATTTCACACTACTATTATGAGTTAGCAACAAAACATTTCTTCCCATTACATAGTGTCACCACATTTTTAATGCATGGATGACAACTGCTAATTCCAAGTCGTGAGTGACATAGTTTCGTTCGTTCTCTTTTAGTTTTCGGGATTCGTAACACATAATGTGCCCTTATTGAGTTGGGACACATCCCAAACATTCTTTGCTCACATCTACGTAGACTGTGAAGTCTTTATCCAGGTCTTCTACCCTTAAAATGGGTGCGGTTGTTAACAATTCTTTTTACTTATTGAAACTGTCCTAACATTTATGTGACCAATTAAACTTGGTTCCCTTTTTCTGTAGGGATGTTATAGGGTATGCAATCTTAGAGAATCCTTCTATAAATATGTGGTAGTACCCGATGATTCCCATGAATGATCATTTATCCACTATATCCTTAGGCATAGGCCATTCCATGATAGCCTTTATCTTCTCTGGGTCGACTGAAATACCCTCTTCAGATATTACATGTCCTAGATACTGTATTTTCTTTTGGTAAAAGTCACATTTGTCAAATTTCGCATACAATTTGTGTTTTCATAACGTTTGTAATACTATCATGATATGTTCTTTGTGTTTTTCTTTTGTTTTCGAATACACTAGGATATCGTCAACGAATACCAAAAAAAACTTATCCATATGCTGGTTGAAAATGTTATTCATTAAGAACATAAATGTTGTTGGTGCGTTAGTGAGACCAAACAGTATAACAACAAATTCACAATGTCTATATCTCGTCCTAAACATTGTTTTACTTATGTATTTATCCTTTATTCTAACTTGGTGATAACCAGATATTAAATTCAACTTAGAAAAAATATTTTCCCCTCCCACTTCATCAAACAGATCATTGATTCTCGGTAGGGGATATTTGTTCTTAACAATCATTTTGTTTAACTGTCTGTAATCAATGCATAACCTTAGAGTTTCATCTTTATTTTTAAGAAAAAGGACTAGTGCTCCCCACTGTGAGACACTTGGTTGATGTATTCCTTGTACAATATTTCTTATAGTTGAATTTTTAACTTTGTTAATTCAGGTAAACTCATTTGGTAAGGTGCTTTAGATACATGGGCTGAACCAGGCAACAGGTTGATAGAGAAGTCTATCTCTCTTCTTGGGGGCAGTTTAGGTATTTTGTCTACAAACAAATCTATAAATTCATGTAAGACGACAAAATATTCTAGGCTATTTTTTTTTCCAACAGATTTGTCACTTGGATAGCATAAATATGACAACCTTTACTCATGCACTTCTTAAATTGCATTTCTGAAATATGCCTAACTGAGACTGGTTTTTGTATGCCTTGTATTGTCCTAACAATGTTGTTTTCGTCTGTGTAAGTGAGTTATTTTTCATAACAATCCAAAATGGCTTTATGCCTCTCTAACCAATACATTCCAATGATTGTATCGTAAGACCCTAACGATAGAATATTCAGATTTATCTTTGTGTTTTGACCACCTAAACTGAACTCACAGTCAGAAATGAATTCGGTTACTTTTTTGTTTTGTTCCTATTGCTAGTTGTACTAGCAAAGAATTTGTATTCCTTACTTTATTAAATTTATTTTCATCCACTATACTAGGAGAAACATAGCTACTAGATCAATTAAAATAGAAACACGATTATTATTAAATTTACCTTCGACTTCCACCACAATGGACTAGTAATTAACTTGTTGCCCATCCATGACTGCATTGATCCTGTGTACGATTCTGCCCACATCTCCCACTGTAGAGGCCTATTTTAGGCTGTGAATTATGGTCCTTGCTACATAATTTAGACATGGACAATTCCTCCTTAAGTGAGTTTCTCAGCATTCCCAACATTTTAACGGTTCTCTGGGGCTATCTCCAAACTTCTTTGTTCCCATATTAACTGGTTTGCCTCCTCCTTGGTTGTTCTGGTTATTGGAGTGAAAATATTTCCTTGGAAATATCTTTGCTACATTCCAGAAAGGGGATGGTTGATAGCCCTTCTACCGCTGGTTCATTATGTCTTGTTTCTTGTCTTTCCAAGCGTGGGAAATTTAGACCGTTGTTTGTATTGATCGTAACACATTCAAGCCTTTCTGGAAACTTCTCTTAAGGTCTTGGGGTTTTCAAACTCGATTCTGTCCTTATAGGACTTTGGTAAGCATCTTAAGAACCATTGGATTTTTACTTTGTCTTCCTGGATATAAGGCACGAACCTTAATACTTCCAGAAATTTGTTTATCAGGTCATCCATAGTCATTTGACCGAGTCTTAGCTCATAAAAATATTTGTTATTTCTTTCATAGTAACTTTCAGACAAATACTATTTCTTAAAGTATTTCTTGAAATACGACCACTTCATTTATTTTTCCTTTAGGCCCTTGGCCAACTTCAGGTCTTGCCACCATATACGTTCTTTTCCTTTCAGGTTATAGATAGCCATTCTAACCTTCATGTTTTTGGAATAATTTTAGACATGGAAATACTTTTTTGTGTCTAGTAACCATGCTTCAACCTCCTCCCTTGTCCTGGATTCCCTGTCAAAGGTGGATGGTTTGATTTTCTTAAACTGTCCCTCCAGGTGGTGAACCTATTTCCTCTTTATTCATGTGGTTGTTTTATCTTCTTCTGATGGTGTGCCTTCAGAAGAGTTATCCCCTTTTTCTTTTTTAGGACCGGAATTCTTGGAGGCTCTTTTTCTGACCTCTTCTTCTTGTTTATTGTCTTTTGGGATCTTCTTTGTTACTATGATATGCAACAATAATTCATTTATTTCCCTCTGTTCTTGTTGTGCCTTTTTCATTTTCTCATTGACTGCTTTGAAAACTTACAGTTCCACAATATGATTTCTCATGGTTTCCAGAACTTGGGTGGTAGAACTTCCTTCACTGTTATGCCCAGGCTCTCTAGGAGGTCCTTGCTTGGGATTTTCCTCAAGTATGATCTCCTCTTCATTCTGTGTTTCCATTATCACAATAGAAATAAAAAAATTTGTTTGTAGCAGTAAACATTTTTGTTAGTTTTTCATCAACAAAAAAAATCTAATAAACAAATAGTTTTGGCCCTGTTTAAGGTCCAAGTGTTGTAACCTTTTCTTTGATACCATATGTAATGTTCCCCAAATTTAACAAATAAAAAAAAAATATTGTTAGGGACATTAAATATTTCCTCCTGGAACAATTCATTTCGAAAGACATCAACTAAAATTTTGTAGGTATCTTTATCATCACTATTGACTTTCAAAATGTTTATGTTTACCATTTTATTGAATACAATCATCACATCATGTATGATAGGTTTAAACTCTGAGTTATTACCTACTACATAGTAACCCCATTTAAGAATATTTAAGGGTATAGCCCCACTATCCCTTGACTCCTAGTTACTAAAGTTTTTATGCACTAAAGAACATATAAAGGGTCATGATTTAAATGATTAAAACCATACTAGAAATACAAGTATCCCTATGCATAAACATTAATGTTGATAGTAATACACTCCACTTAGTATTATACCCACCTTTATGCATAACATTCCTTATACCATAATTGGGTCTATTCGAATTCGGGCTCAAAGCATATATCACATACTTTAACAAGAAGGGGATTTACAAGCTATCGATCTAAGTGATTAGGCTTTGAGGTGAAGTGTCTATGGTTAAACCATGACCTCTATTACCATAGTAACTAAAACAAGGTTACAATTGGCATCGTTATGATGTCCAACGATAATATTTATTCATTTTGATCTCGAACAGGAAAACAAACCATATCGGTGAGACTTTTGTCATGCACTAACCTATTGTTATAACACTCTGTACTGACTTGGTATGAATGGTGATTAAATGGTTTCTCAGTTGCTGATTAAAACTTCTGTCTGTTCTATTAATGGCTATCTGCAATAGCACCTCCCGAGGGTTGTCGCTCAACCACCATGGTCAGTCCCAAACGTGCCACCTCCATCCTGTCACATGGCAAGGTACAACCCTCATTAATATTACTAATTAATTGGCTCAACGAAGGGTCTCTTGGGTTAATGTTTATTCTCCTTTGGCTCTATGTCTTTTATGAAGACACTCCAGTGATAACCCTATGATATTCGACTAAGTGAACAGGGCTCGAGTCTTGTGGTTGGGCTCGGTTTTAGAAGGAGGAAAATAGGGTCGACTACCAGTTGGATGCTACCCCGTGCAAGGTAAATAACTCTCTATCACTTTATTATGATCTCTCTGCGATTCTAGGTTAACATAGTGCGCACCAGTCATAATGAAAGTTATACTTTCACTGTATGTTAGAAAAATAAGGGAGGTACCCTCCATCCCTGTCTAGATTTTTCTTCTTGTAGGGCCCTCCTCTGTGGAAAGAAATTGTTTTCTCTCTGTTCGAAATCCATACTGTATTTTTGATGAGGGGGTTACAATTTTCGTTTCTTTTGAGATTATACAATATTGTTTTCATAGGTAAGCACAGTCCAGCCACTCTGTCCAAAATCTCGAACTATTGATTCTGAATTTTGTGAATATGCATCTCGGATCTTACTGTGATGAAATTTGTTTTCCTGTTTTCACGACTCAAAATTAATGTTATAGTTTTATTTTATGTGATGAGTCCTTCGTGTTCATAAAAGGTTGACTATGAATTCAATATACCCTCGGATCAAACGATGAAATTTGTAAACCCTTTCCTGTGGGTGTTTTAATATTTATTCGTTGTTGTGTAAGGATATTTGTAATTGGTTCATTACTCCAACTTAATTAAATTTCTCATACTTGTACAGGAAATGTGATAGCCACATTATTCCACTGTGTAAACAATTCCAGAATCTAACTTGATTAAAGTAATTACTCATAAGTTCCCTTTTATGTACTTCTGTGTCTTAAGCTTGTCTAGTTTATTTTTCTTCATCGTAAATATAATAATAAAAGTGACATACAAAGATCAATAAAACGTCTTTGTGCGTCATGCACTGTACTGTGCGAATTATTTATCATTCTAGTTATCAAAATCTTAGACGTTTTAGGAAGGTTCTTCTTATTTATTTACGTTCTAAAATATTTGGTTAAAACTTCGGTTAGCATAATCTAATGATGGGACCCATGTTTTACTTGCGAGTGTACCCATCAGATAATTTCAGTCCACCTCTCCCCTTTCGGGCTTTGGGACAATTGTTGAGTGAACCCAATGGGAAAGCACTCACGCCAACCTCAAGCTAAGTATTACTTCGTGTATTAAATATGTAATGTTTAATTTCATGAATTCGTCCTGAACATTACTTTGACCTTAAATTTTGTTGATTTGTTTCATAACGTTGTTTATTGATATTCTTGGTCTTTCACCTGTAGGACTTAATCGCTCTAAGGATGTGGATTGATGAGGTCACCTCACTCGAAAGGTATTGGAGTTCCAACTTGCAACATTAAAGAGAAACAATCACCCAATTATCTGTTTAAAGTGATACAGGTATTATAAGTAGGTATTTATCATCACTATTTACTTTTTCAAGGTTTATGTTTCCAGTTATTGACACAAATTAACTATAATTATAACAGATTTTATCTCTGGTTCTTTCCTACTCCACAATAGTCATATACTTAAAGGGTCAAGATAAATTCGTTGTACACCAGCCTCTAAGATTCCCAAAATATCTAACATAAGCATAATGGTTAGTAAATTAGTCCCATTAATCATTATGATCATTTCCCAATATCTATATATAAAGATATACATGTATTAATTTAGATTTACAGAGGAAGAACCCTACTCGAATTACAAAATTCCTTAAGCGTAGACAATATCCATGTCATACAGGTCTAAACAATGTGGAGTCCAAATTGTAGAATTGCGTGCTTAAAGAAAATAAGGTTCAGTGCATCTATCGCATACTTAAAACCTTCTAACTATGCACGCTCTACGCGCTTCTCAGTCTACAGGGCCTAACTCCTCTTCACTAGCCCCTTCACTCATATGCCCTTCTTTCCTTTTCTGTGCATCTCCCCAGAATCCTTCTATCTATCGACACATAGCTCCCCTATGGATCAATGACTATCTTTGACTCCACCTTTTCGGCCTCCGGGAGTTTCAACTCTCAACTCTACTCTTCTCTGCGTGATGATTGTTGAGCTCAAAATCTACCCAAGTAAATTAGAGTGCATTTATTATCAATCCGGTGTTTGTAAGACTTAGAGGCATGTCCAAAGTATATGTATTTTAGATATAGTTTTTATCTTTTATGGAGATAACCCAAAAACCTATCTAAGGCTGACTGTGCAAGAGACACTAAGCTTCTATTTAGAAGTCATCTTCATAGTCCTCATAACAGTAATCAACACTTTGTTTTTCTAAATGGTAAAAACAGTAAGCATAAAACCTATTCTAAGGCTGAATGTGAAAGAGAAACTAAGATTCTATTCAGAAGTCATCTTCATAGTCCTCACAACAATAATCAACACTTGTTTTTCTAAATGGTAAAAACAGTAAGCATTCAAGAGAAAGTTTAAGACCTATCAAATGTTGGAAGAACAAAACTCTTATTCAAGAGATGCATTCATTGTCTTCTTTCATTCATTCATTAACATCAAATCAAATCAAAATACGGAAAGCATAAAATAACTCAAAAGCATTTAAAACTATCTTAATGCTTGAAGTCTAACTACACATTGAGTTCTCATTCAAGAATCCATTCACAATGATGAGTAAGTCTTGAAAACATTAAGCATGTAACTGAACTATGAAATTCATTTACCTACAGCAAGATAAAACTCATCT
>ML781913.1:394578-409395 GCA_009831015.1 Picea engelmannii | reverse complement strand
AGAAAATTCAATTCTGAAGTTAAAGGATGACAAATATACCTTGGATAGGCTGTTTTATGGGAAATGTGGAATAAAATGAAGGAAAAATGGGAAAATAAAGAGGCAAAAGTATGGTTTATGGAAGCACAAAAATGGACTCAACAATGATCTCCCGGAGTGGAATATATATTGCCATCTGTCCCCTTGAATCCATGACTATGGTCTCCTCTGCGGATCTGGCCTTTAGGGATCTCAAATCTGAAGACCCTTTTTCCTTCTCCTTAAATTACACAGATCCTACCACGTGTCCACATAAATTGAATGGCCTAGAATTGCTTCGGGTCTTTTCTTGGAGTCCACATATCTTCTCCACATCTCCTCTATGGATCTGATGGCTCAGATTCACTTCGAGTGATCTAATGTCTCATATCTGTTCCAATTCTCCAGATTTCTGAGATCTAAAATCTCAATATCTCACCCCTGTTGACTGGGTATCTCCCAGAGTTCTAGATCTGGCACCACGTGACCTCTTTCACATCAACAGTTCTCATCGTTTCTAGGACTTTGACCTTTGATGATTTCAAGTTTCAAAAACCACGAGTCTCCGGAGTGAATCCTTCCGGAGTCCACGATTTGGTGACACCTGTCCAACCTAGATCGAAGGCTAACGTTTGCTCCAGCTTTTCGGGCTTTGGCTATTTCAGTTCTCAAACTAAAAAATCCAGGGTAACTCTCTTCGGAGCTCCCAATCTGGTGACAAGTGTCCCCTCACAGATTGACACCTCTTAGCTCTTTTCTCCCCTGGGCAACCACTGTTTTAACACTTTAACTTCTACCTCCTTCTGGATCTCCTGACCTATTGACACGCATCCTTTTTTGGATCCAACGGTTAAGAGTCTCCTTTCGAAAATTGGTATTTTGCGACTTGCAATTTCCAAGCTAACACTTCCTCCACATTCTCGACTTTCGAAATGTCGACATTTCAGAACACCCAAATGCGACGGCTCACACTTCTATAGATCTAGTTGTCCCAATCTTCCCTTCGTGCATTGGGAATTTGCGTTTCGCGAAGTTGGATGGGTGTTCACTTCCCTACTTCTGATCCCTAATACCCCAAAATTCTCCCTGGACAATCGATGGTCCAGATCTCTCCTCCATCAACGGCTCAAATTAAATCGTGATTTTGCATTTTGTGAATCCTCACGGCTCTACCCTTTGACCTCTTCCCATTACGAGTCATCGAAATGTTTATCTCTTGACATGTGTCCCCTTTCTATGGAGGGTCCCGATGATTTCGAGATTTCTTGTTTCGGAGTTTCCCAAATTTCACTATGTTTCTTCCAAATATTCTGATTTGTGAAACTACGATACTTCCTCGCGACTAACCAGTGTGCTAATTTTTTGAGATCTAATGGCTTGAAAGATTTCATCTTCTCTTGGATGGATCTTTACCCTTGAGCTTCCTTCGATTATCTAACGACCTAGATTCTATTGAAAAAGATACAAATCTACCCTAGCATACTATTATCTTGGTAGTTTTTATACCAGGCTCCTATAGAAAGCTGGTTAAATTTATCTTCAATCCTTAAATAAAGGATAGAGGGGGAAATCCCTATTGGAGACGATTTTCCCTAATCAATAGTTATGATCGCAAATGTTATGTAGAGTTTGAAGACTCGCTTAAGGGACCAACTCTGTAAATGGTAAAATGTTTATGTATTTAAGTCCCTGGAAATTTTTTCCTGAGATTAAAAAGAAAAAGAAACTGTAACCCCTTTGTTATAGTTAACATAGTCGGCTAAAGAGGAAATTTCTTACAATAATTGAAACATGGATTCCTGTGTAATAGATGTTCATATAGCTCGGAGAATCCATATAGGTAACAACAAATATACATATATAGTCCAATTTTGATATTCGTTCGAACTTCCATTTGGTAATTGTACAATTTAAACATTCCTTAATATCATTCACAGATCGATCTGTTAATTGTTTTCTATTGTAGACCACAGATTATATCAAAGGGATAGGAAACTTTCACACTTTCATCAACAACAATACATACAATAGTTTTCTTAGCTCTACTCAAGAAACATCCATACATTTATCAATGGTTAGCACATACAACAATCATCCTTCACTCTACTCAATGCATAATTCAATTATAAAGGCCTAATCAATAATTCGTTTCCTTCTACCGAACAAGCATATGTATTCTATCAGTCATTAATCCGTAGAACATTTAAGCCGACCTAAGTAAATACATTCTACCAATTATTACTCAACAGACAGATCAATCAGGGAAGAGTAGAAGAACATATCTGAAAACATTGTTGGGACAACAAATGGAACAACCAAGTTCCACCCAACCATAGAATAAAACAACCAAATTAATTGTTTCGTTCACACCCTATCTTGACCATGAATCCATGAGGGTGAACCTCGAAATCCTCTTTCTCTACCATCCTCTTTCAGATCCCAATTCTCCTTACCTCACACTAAGAAATAGTGTTCATCACAACAAGTTTTTCTTTCTTCAGATCATAAGTTCTCCTTGCCTCACACTCAGAATTAGTGCTCGTAGCAACAAATCTGTCTTTTCCCCAACATACTAGGTAGTGTCCTGCCTCCTCCCATATGCTATATATGCAAAACCATCTTATGCCTAGGTATTTTCCCCTTGGGATTTTTCCCATCTTTACAAATACCTAATTTTTAGGGGCTGCCAATGGCCAAATTCCATATTTGCCACTTGTAAAATTCAGCCCTGAGGTAATTCAAGCATGTTCCCCACTCATGGAGTCATGGTCAGTTGATTTCAAACTGGTTGTTCCATTTGTCTCGCAGCAATAAATATATAAATTATTTGTCTCTTACAAGTGTCACAGTCAAAGATTTAGTTGGGAAAATCAAATCTTTGTCGAACCAGTCACAATAATTAATTACAATTAACTAAATTCCCAATTTAGAATTGCCATAAATGACAATAATTTTCCAAATTCAAATTTGCCAAAAATGGAAATAAATTCCTAAGTATTTTTAGTCTTCCAAAATAATTTGTTTTCGGGATATTACATCATTTCCCCCTTCAGTACAACAGTGTCCTCAATGTTTGTTCCTTTCTCAGAACAGTGTTGGATAATATTTTTGAAAATCTTCCTCGAATTCCCAAGTAGCCTCCTTAGGACTAAAGTGCTTCCATTGCACTTTTACCTGGGCGACGACTCTGTTCTGTAGTGATATTTCTCTCTTATCCAGAATGCGCAGAGGTTCCACTTGGATCTTTCCTTCTAGTTCCACCTACACCATGTTTCAATCGATCATATGAGTAGGATCATGAACATAACTTTTTAACAAAGAAACATGAAATACATTATGAATTTTTAGATTTGCAAAAAGTACAAGTTGATAGGCCAGGGGTCCAATTCAAGCTAATGTCTCGAAAGGGCCACAAAACCTGGGTGCCAACTTGGCACATATTCCTAGCTTTAATGAAATTCTTTTTTCTTTGACTTTTAAATACACGTGGTCTCCAACTCGAAATTCTTGTTGTCTTCTTTTCAGGTCCGCGTAGCTTTTTTGTCGGTCCTGTGTCTCTTTTAAATTTTTCTGTACTTTTTTTACCCTACTCTCCATTTCCTGTAGCATTTCTGGTCCCACCATGAGTCTCTCAACTAGGTTATCCCAACTAATCAGAGTTGTACAATTTTTGTCATACAGTACTTCAAAGGGGCTCATCTTAGCCGACGTCTGGTAACCATTATTGTATGCAAATTCCACCAAGTGCAGGTAGTCTTCCCACTTACTTGGTTTCATCCTTACGTACATTTGTAGCATATCTTCTACGATTTGGTTTGTTCGTTCATTCTATCCATTCGTTTTTGGATGATAGCTTGTGCTGAAATTCAAGTTAGTATTCAACCTTGCAAACAATTGTTTCTAAAATGTAGATGTAAATTTTACGTTTCTATCCGAAATCACCATTTTTGGAATACCATGCAGTCTAAAAATTTATTTCATGAATATTTCAGCGATATTAATAGCTTTAAAAATATACTTTACAGGAATATGTGTGCAGACTTACTAATCGTGTCAATTAATACCATAATTGAATCATTTTGTTTTTTAGTTCTAGGCAAAACTGTAATAAAATCCAGTGATATAGTCTCCCATTTCCATTCCGACACAGGTAGAGGCTGCAACAGGTTGGCTGGATGTTGGTGTTCATCTTTCACTTGTTTAAAATCTTGGCACTTAGATAAGTATTATGTTGTCTTGCCTTTCATATTAGGCCAATAAAATAACTTCCTTAGTGTTGATACCATTTTTTGGTATCCGAGATGACCAAAATATGGTTTCTTGTGTACTTCGTCCAAAATAGTTGACTTTAATTCAACAAATTCTGGTATGTATAATCTGTTTTTAAATCTTAGAAGACCATTTCTGTCCAAACTTAGATTTGCTTTCTCTAAATTTTCTGCATTATTTCATAAATCTGCCACTGTTTTAATGTAATTTTCATCATTATTACTTGCATCCCTTATCCTCTGCTCAAGATCGCTTTCATCCCTGCTAATGTTTATTTCAAACAACCCATGAATTATTCTACTTAAAGCATCAACCACCTTATTTTCCTTACCCTTGATGTGTCTTACCTCGAAGTCAAATTCCTTCAAATAGGCCAACCACCTTTGTTGCCTTACGTTGAGGTCTAGTTGACTAAACAAAAATTTCACACCACTATTATCAGTTAATAAAATAAATATTCTACCCATTATATAGTGTCACCACATCTTTAAAGCGTGTATTACAACTGCTAAATCTAGGTCATGAGTGATGTAGTTTCATTTATGCTATTTTAGTTTTCGAGACTCATAGAAAATAGCGTGCCCTTCTTGAGTTAGGACACCTCCCAAATCTTCTTTACTTGCATCCACACAGACTATGAAGTATTTGTCTGGATCCGCTACCTTTAAAATGGGTGTGGTTGTTAACAATTCCTTTAACTTATTAAAAATGTCCTGACATTTCTGTGACCACTTAAACTTGGTTCCCTTCTTTTTTAATGATGTGATAGGGTATGCAATCTTGGAGAATCCCTCTATAAATCTGCAGTAATATCCGGTGATTCCCATGAATGACCAGATGTCTACTACGTCCTTAGGGATCGACCATTCCATGATCACTCTTATTTTCTCAAGGTCAACGGAAATACCTTCTTCATAAATTACATGTCCTAGGTACTGTATTTTCTTTTGATAAAAGTCACACTTGTCGAATTTAGCATACAGTTTGTGTTTTCTTAAAGTTTCCAGTACTATCCTTAGGTGTTCTTAGTGTTCTTCTTTTGTTTTAGAATACACTATCATATCATCAATAATTACCAAAACAAACATATCCAAGTACTAAATGAAAATGTTGTTCATTAGACACATAAATGTCGCTGGCGCGTTAGTGAGTCCAAACGGTATAACAACAAATTCGTAATCTCCATATCTTGTTTTGAATGTTGTTTTACTTATGTCCTCATATTTTATTCTAACCTGATGATAACCAGATCTTAAATCCAATTTAGAAAAAATCTTTTCCCCACCTACTTGATCGAACAGATCATTGATTCTAGGTAAGGGGTATTTGTTCTTAATAATCATTTTGTTTAATTGTCTATAATCAATGCATAATCTTAGAGTTTTGTATTTCTTTTTCACAAAAAGGACTATTGCTCCCCATGGTGAGACACTTGGATGAATGTATTCCTTTTCCAACAGTTCTTGTATTTGAATCTTTAATTATGTTAACTCAAGTAAACTCATTCGGTACGATGCCTTAGATATAGGAGCCGAACCAGGTAGTAGGTCGATAGAAAAGTCTATCTCTCTGTTGGGGGAAATTCAAGTATCTCATAAACATACACATCTCTAAAATCATGCAAGACGACAAAATACTCTAAGCTAGGTTTGTTTTCTTTTTCCAACAGATTTTTCACTTGGATAGCATAAATCTGACAATGTTTTCTCATGCACTTATTAAATTGCAATGCTAAAATATGTTAATAGAGACTGGTTTTTGTATGCCTTGTACTGTCCTAATAGTGTTGTTTTCATATTTATACTTGAGTTATTTTTCATAACAATCTAAAATTGCTTTATGCCTTTCTAACTAGTCCATTCCGATAATTATATCATAAGACCCTAACGATAGAATATTCATATTTATCTTTGCGTTTTGATCACCTAAATTGAACTCACAGTCGGAAATAAAATCAGATACTTTTCTTTTTATTCCTATTTCTAGTTGTACTAGCCAAGATTTTGCATGTCTTGTTTTCTTTTGTTTATTTGAATCCACTACACTACGAGAAATATAACTCAAAGTATCTCCTAGATCAATTAAAATAGAAACACAAGTATTGTTAACTTTACCTTCAACTTCCACTACAGTGGACTGGTGATCATATTGTCGACCATCCATGACTGCATTGATCCTATGTAAACTTTTTCCCACATCTCCCACTGTAGAGGCTTCCTGTAGGTTGTGAACCGTAGTCCTGGATCCAAAAGTTAAACGTGGGCAGTTCCTCCTTAAGTGAGGTTCTCCACATTCCCAACATTTTAACAGTTCTCTGGGGCTGTCCCCAAACTTCTTTGTTCCCAGATTAATTGGTTTACCACCTCCTGGAGTATTCTGGTTATTGGAGTGAAAATATTTTCTTGGAAAACTCTTTGCTGCATTTCAGAAAGGGGCTAGTTGATAGCCCTTCTTCCGTTGGTTCATTCGGTCTTGTTTCAGATCTTTCCAAGTCTTGGGAAATTCTGACCGTTGTTTGTATTGGTCGTAACAGATTAAGGCCTTCTTGAAAACTTCACTTAAGGACTTGGGGTTATTGAATTTGATTATGTCCTTATAGAACTGTGGTAAACAGTTTAGGAACCACTGGATTTTTACTTTGTCCTCCCGTATATAAGGAAAAAACCTTAATAACTCCATGAATTTGTTTATCAGGTCATCCATAGTCATTTGATCGAGTCATAGTTCATAAAAATCCTTGGTTTTTCTTTCATAGTAAATTTCATATAAATATTGTTTCTTAAAGTATCTCTTAAAATCTGACCACTCCATCTATTTTTCCTTTAGGCCTTTGGCCAGCTTCAGGCCCTGCCACCATATGCTTGCCTTTCCTTTTAGATTATAGATGGCCATTTTGACCTTCATATTGTTGGAATAGTTGTAGATCTAGAAATATTTTTTTATGTCTAGTAACCATGCTTCAACCTCCTCTCCTATCTTGGATTCCCCGTCAAAGGTGGATGGTTTGATTTTCTTAAACTCTCCCTCAAGATGGTCCACTTGTTTCCTTTTTCTTCTGGTGGTTGTTTTATCTTTTGTTGATGGTGTACTTTTGGAAGAGTTGTCTCCTTTTTCTCCTTCAGAACCAAAATTTTTGGAGGCCCTTTTACTGACCTCTTCTTCCTCATTATTGTCCTTCAGGATCTTCTTTGTTAATATGCTATGCAACAATACTTCATTTATTTACTGATGTTCTTGTTGTTCCTTTTTCAGTTTTTCATTGTCTTCTTTGAAAACTTGCAGTTCCATAATGAGATTCCTCATGGTTTACAAAACCTTGGTAGGTGAACTTTTATCACTTTTCTTCCTAGAATCTTCAAAAGGTATTTGTTTAGGATTCTCCTGGAGTTTGATCTCGGCTTCATTCTATGCTGCCATGATCACAACAAAAATAAAGTTTTTCTATTTGTAACAGTAATTTCGTTTATTAGTTTTTTCATAAAACATAAAACATGCGTTAAGAAAACATTTTTGGCCCTGTCTAAGCTCCAAGTGTTGTAACCTTTTCTTTGATACCATATTTAATGTTCCCCAAATTTACCAAAAAAAAAATAAAAAAAATCTTAGGGACATTAAATCTCTTTCTCTTCGAACAACTTATCTCGAAAGGATTTTTCAAGGTTTATGTTTCTAGTTATTGACACAAATTAACTATCATTATAACATATTTTATCTATGGTTCTTTCCTACTACACAATAGTCATATACCTATAGGGTCAAGGTAACTTCATTGTACCCCAACCTCTAAGATTCCCAACATATCTAACACAAGTGTAATGTTTAGTAAAGTCCCACTAATCATTATGATATTTTCCCAATATATATATATATATATATATATATATATATATAAAGATATACACATATTAACGTTATATTTACAGAGGAAGAACCCCACTCGAATTACAGAAGATCCTTAAGCGTAGAAAGTAGCCATGTCATATAGGTCTAAATGATGTGGAGTCCAAATCGTATAATTGCATGTTTAAATAAAATGAGGTTCAACGAATCTATCGCAGACTTGAAACCTTCTGACTCTGTGTGCTCTGGGCGCTTCTCAGTTTACAGGTGCTAACTCCTCTTCACTAGCCCCTTCATTCATATTCCCTTCTTTCCTTTTCCACGCGTCTCCCCACACTCCCTCGATCTATCGACACATAGCTCCCCTCTAGATAAATGACTATTATTGACTCTGCCTTTCTGGCCTCCGAGAGTTTCAACTCTCAACTCTACTCTTCTCTACATGACAATTTCTTGGAGTGGAAGATATATTGCCACCTGTCCCCTTAAATCCACATCTAGGGTCTCCTCTGCGGATCTGGCCTTCGGGGATCTCAAATCTCAAGTCCATTTTTCCTTCTCCTTAAATTACTCAGAATTCTGCCACGTGTCCACTTAATTCAGACGGCCTAGAATTGCTTCGAGTATTTTCCTGGAGTCCACATATCTTCGCCACGTATCCTATACAGATCTGATGGCTCAGATTCACTTTGGGTGATCTAACGACTCAGATATGTTCTGCTTCTCTAGACTTCTGAGATCTCAAATCTCAATCTCTCGCCCCTTCTGATTGGGTATTTTCCAGAGTTCTAGATCTAGTGCTACGTTCCCTCTTTGAAATCGATGATTCTCTTTGTTTTCCAGACTCCGACCTTTGGCGATTTCAAGTTTCAAAATCCATGAGTCTCTGGAGTGAATCCTTCCAGATTCCATGATATGGTGACACCTATCCAACCTAGATCGATGACTAACGTTTGCTACGATTGTTCAGGCTTCGACTGTTTCATTTCTCAAACTAAAAACTCCAGGATAACTTTCTCCGGAGCTCTCGATATAGTGACAAGTGTACCCTCGAAAATCAACGAATCTCTTCTCTTCGACTCCCCGGGCTACGACTATTTTAACACTTCAACTTTCGCCTCCTTTTGGATCTCCCAAACCATCGACATGTATCCTTTCTGGATCCAACAGTCAAGAATCTACATTTGCAAATCGAGATTTCATGACTTGCGATTTCCAAGTTAACACTTCCTCCACATTCCCGAATTTCGAAATGCGGACATTTCAGAATGCCCAAATCTAATGGCTTGCTCTTCTCTGGATTTAATGGTCTAGATCTTCCCTTCACGCATTAGGATTTCATGTTTTGCAAAGTTGTATGGGTGCTCACTTCCTTTCTTCTGATCCTTGATACCCCGAAATTCTCCCTGGAAAATCGACGGTCCATATCTCTCCTTGATCATAGGCTCAAATTAAATCTTGATTTCGCATTTCGTGAATCCTCACGACTCCGCCTTTTGACCTATTCCCCCTGTGAATAAGTGAAATGTTGATCTCTTTCCACGTGTCCCCTTTCGATGGATGGTCCCAATGATTTTGTGATTTTGCGTTTCAGAGTTTCACAGATTTCACTCTTCTTCCTCCAAATCTTTTGATTTGTGAAACTTCGATGCTTCCTTGCGACTAACTATTGTGATATTTTTTTGAGATATAATGGCTTGAAAGATTTGTGCTTCTCCTGGATGGATCTTAAACCTTGAGCTTCCTTCAATTATCTAACGACCCGAATTCTATTGAAAAAGATACAAATATACCATAGCATACTATTATCTTGGTAGTTTTTATACCAGGCTCCTATAGATAGTTGGTTAAATTTATCTTCAATCCTAAAATAAAGGATAGAGGGGGAAATCTCTACTGGAGATGATTTTCCCTAATCAATAGTTATGATCACAAATGATATGTAGAGTTTGAAGACTCTATTAAATAAGGGACCAACTATGTAAAAGGTAACAAGTTTATGTATTTAAGTTCGTGGACATTTGTTCCTCAAATTGAAAACGAAAAGAAACTATAACCCCTTTGTTATAGTTAACATAGTCGGCTAAAGAGGAAATTTAATACAATAATCGAAACATAGCTTCGTGTGTAATAAATGTTCATATAGATCAAAGAATTCATATAGGTAACAACACATATACACATATAGTCCAATTTTGATATTCATTCGAACTTCCATTTGGTAATTGTACAATTTAAACATTCCTTAATATCAATCACAGATTGATCTGTTAATTGTTTTCTATTGTAGACCATAGATTATATCACAAGGATAAGAAAATTTCACACTTTCATGAACAACAATACATACATCACTTTTCTTAGCTCTACTTAAGAAACTTCCATACGCTTATCAATGGTTAGCACATATAGTAGTCGTCCTTGACTCTACTCAATGCATAATTCAACTGTAAAGGCCTAATCAATAATTGTTTTCCTTATACCCAACAAGTATATGTATTCTATTAGTCATTCATCCATAGAACATTTAACCATAACTAAGTAAATGCATTCCACCAATTATTAATCAACAGAATGATCAACAAGGGTAGAGTACAAGAAAATATGAGCAAATTGTTGGGACAACAAATGGAACAACCAAGTTCCACCCAACCATAGAAAATAGCATCCAAATTACTTGTTCTATTCACCCCCTAGCCTGACCATGAATCCATGAGGGATAACCTCCAACTTCTCTTTCACTATTGTCCTCTTTCAGCTCCTAATTCTCCTTGCCTCACACTCATAAATAATGCTCATAACAAAAAGTCTGTATTTATTCATATCATACTTTCTTCTTGCCTCACACTCAGAATTAGTGCTCAGAACAACAAGTCCATCTTTTCCCCAACATACTAGACAATGTTCTGCCTCCTCCCATATGCTATATATGCAAAATCATCTTGTGCCTAGGTCTTTTCCCCTTGGGAATTTTCACATCTTTAGAAATCCCTGCTTTTCAGGGGCTGCCAATGGCCAAATTCCATATTTTCCACTTGTAAAATTCATCCCTGAGGTAATTCAAGCTTGTTCCCTAACTCATGGAGTCACGGTCAACTGATTTCAACCTGGTTGTTCCATTTGTCTCTCAACAATCAATATATATATATATTATTTTTCTCTTACAAGTGTCATAGTCAAAGAGTTAGTTGGGAAAATCAAATACTTGCCCAACCAGTCACAATAATTAATTAAAATTAACTAAATTCCCAATTCGGAATTGCCATAAATGGCAATAATTTTCCAAATTCGAATTTGCCAAAAACGGAAATAAATTCCTAAGTATTTTCAGTCTTCCAAAATAATTTATTTATGGGGATATTACACTATTATCATGATAGTTTTATGCCAGGCTCCTGTAGATAGCTGGTTACTTTTACCTTCAATTTAAAAAAAAAATTGACAAAGGGGAAATCTTATAATGAATACGATTTCACTATTAAAGCTTATGATCACATGTGTTATGTAGAATTTGAAGATTTGTTGTAGGTGTTGTGCGACTCTGTAATAGGTAGTATGATTTGTATTTATATCGATGAACATTTACTTTTGGTTATTTTAAAATGTAGAGGGGACTGTAACTATCTGCTCCATTAGTATCATCAGATTCAATGGAAATAATTGAGATTTCAGTTATTCAAAGTGTGAATAAACAACTTGTTGTGTGATTTGTTTATACAGTTCTATATCTTTATTTTGTTGCAATATATATATATATATATATATATATATATATATATATATATATATGATTCAACTATATTGCAACTAACTTCACAGTAGTCTTCTTCGATTTACTGGTTCGATAAAAATTAAACTGTAAAGGATTATTATAAATCCATTTCATTCTACCAACTGTTTATCTCTAAAAACATTCTACCAAAATAAGTAGATGTATTCTATCATCCATTAATCAATAGAACATTTATCCAGAATAAAGTAAATGTATTCTACCAACTATTAATCAACAAAACATTCAACCAAGAAATGAGTAGAGAAACATATATGAACAAAGTGTTGAAACAAAAAATGGAACAACTAAGTTCCACCCAACCATAGAACAAAAAAATTAATCTACTTGCTCCGTTCACCCCCCAGACTGACCATGAATCCATGAGGGAGAACCTCAAAGCTCCTCTTTCACTATAGTCCTCTTTCAGATCATAAATTTCCCCTTGCCTCACACTCAGAAACAATGCTCATAACAACAAGTCATATCCTTTCCCAGCATACTCGGCAACGTCCTGCCTCCTCCCATATACTCTATATGTAAAAACATCTTGTGCCTGGGTCTTTTACTCCTTTGGGAATTTTTGCAGCTTTACAAATCCATGATTTGCAGGGGCTGCCAATGGCCAAATTCCTCATTTTCCACTTGTAAAATTCAGCCATGAGGTAGTTTAAGCTTGTTCCCCACTCATGGAGTCATGGTCAACTGATTCCAACCTAACTGTTCCATTTGTCTCTCAACAATTAATATAAAAGTTATTTGTCTCTTACAAGTTTCATAGTCAAAGAGTTGGTTGGGCAAATCAAATGTTTTCCCAACAGTCACAATAATTAATTGCAATTAACCAAATTCCAAATTCGTAATTGCTATAAATGGCAATAATTTTCCAAATTTGAATTTGCCAAAAACAGAAATAAATACTTAAGTGCACACAGACTTTAATAATTAATTATTTTTGGGGATACTACAAAGCGATTTGAACACATGACAACGTCGTTGGTCAGAATTGCTTAGCAAGTACATTTTCGAGATTACTTACATAAATAAAATAATGAACAAAGTGGTGAATGTGTTGAGTCAGAGACCACACATATTTTTGGTAATGCCTCTTCAGACGAATCTGAGTGAAAATATTTTAACCTTACAACGCGGCGATGACTAGTACAAAGAGTTCAATGATTTTATCGGACAAAACACAATGATGGTGCCAAAATTTGAAGGATTTACTATGGAAAACGATGGATTATTGAGATCTAAAGTATGAATTTATGTACCGACCAACTATGAGTTGAGGAGTTTGATCCTAAACAATGCTCACAAAGCAGTGGACATGGCTCACCCAGGATTCACAAAGATGAGGTCAGACCTTAAACCATTATTCTTTGGGAAGGGATGGAGGTAGACATAGTCAACTGCATGGCAAGATGTCTAGAATGTCAACAAGTGAAGGATAAACATAGACATCCGACAATGTTACTACAACCACACGCTATTTCGAAATTGAAATGGGAGGTAAATTTGATGGATTTCATTGTTGGATTGTCACTGACAACAAGGAGACACGACTCAATTTTTGTGGTAGTCGACACTTTGGCAAAGAGTGCTCATTTTATTCCCGTGTGTACGACATATCAGGCACCTGACATAGCTAGAGATTTCATCAATGAGATTTTGAGGCTACATGGCATGCCTAAGAGGATTATATCCAATAGAGGATCAGTGTTTAGAGGACGATTTTGGACTAGTTTCCAAGAGGCCTTGGGAACACAACTTAAATTCAGTACTGCGTATGACCCAGAGAGAGACGGGTAGATGAAACAAACAAACCAAATCCTGGAGGAAATTTTGCATATTTACGTTATAGACCAACATAAGCATTGGGAAGAGTTCTTACCACTGGTAGAATTTACGTATAACGATAGTTATCAAAGAACCATTAAGATGGCACCTTTCGAGTTTCTTTACGGGCAACCATGTTCGATGCCTTGAGTTGGCATCATGTTTAGAATAGGGTCCTAGTGGAACTGGAAGTGATCCAAGAAATGAAATATCAAATGAAAAATATAATACAAAAGATCAAGGAAGCACATGATAGAAAGAAGAGTTATGCCAATGTGCATCGTGTTGACTGTAGTTACGATGTTGGCGATCGAGTATTCTTGCGGGTGAAATCACATAAGAGTCGATCATGTTTGGAAATGGTGCTAAAATGTCTCCTAGGTTCACGGAATCCTATGAGATTGTGGAAAAGAGAGGGTCCTAGCCTATTGACTATCCTTTCTTGATCCTTGAGGCATATGCATGGTGTATTTCATATCTCTGTTTGAGACATTATGATAGTGATCCTACACATTTTTTGACTTGAGTACCTTGTAGGTATTGAATGAGGGTGTTCTCACGGCTAATCCAATCCGTATCCTTGACTATCACATTCGAAAACTACAACATCGAACAATAGATTAGATCAAGGTCCAGTGGCACAACTATAGTCCGCACTCTGTGACCTGGGAGGACGCATATGATATGCATTAACAATTTCCATTTTTGTTTGATAGGTAGACTTGTGATACTGTGATACACTTTATTTCAGCACTTATATACTGTGAAACTTCAGGACTAAGTTTATACCACTACTACATATTGTAAAAATTCCGACGTTTTATTTGCGGCATTATGGACAAAATTGTCCATATTGTCGCAAAATAGAGGAAATTTATAAAAAAAAAAAATCATGTTGCCCGATAACGTCGCTCTTGCGACGTTAACGTCGGTCTTGCCACGTTAACGTCGCTCTTGCGACGTTTTCCACTGGAACGTCGCTCTTGCGACGTTTTCCACTGGAACGTCGCTCTTGCGACGTTAACGTCGCTCTTGCCACGTTTGTGAAGATGTATGTCGCAATTGCCACGTTAACGTCGCTC
>ML781913.1:350550-374961 GCA_009831015.1 Picea engelmannii | reverse complement strand
TGCGACGTTTGCAACGTCTCTCTTGCGACGTTTGAAACGTCTCTCTTGCCATGATTGAAACGTCGGTCTTGCCACGTTTGCAACGTCTCTCTTGCCACGTTTGAAACGTCGGTCTTGCGACGTTTGACACGTCGGTCTTGCGATGTTTTCAACGTCTCTCTTGCGACGTTTGCAACGTCTCTCTTGCGACGTTTGAAACGTCGCTCTTGCCACATTTGAAACGTCGGTCTTGCCACGTTTTCAACGTATCTCTTGCCACGTTTGAAACGTCTCTCTTGCGACGTTTGAAACGTCGGTCTTGCCACGTTTGAAACGTCGCTCTTGCGACGTTTGAAACGTCGCAAGAGAGACGAAAATTAGGCCGTCGGAAAAACGACGTCATGTGAAACGACGTTTGAGGGGGTCTGAGGTTTGTCGGTCTTTCGACAATAGAAAGTCGCAATTGCGTCGAACACGCCGTCGGAATTTGACACAAATGTAGTAGTGTACCAAGAGGGGGTGTATGTAACATCTTTCTCTTTCATGCACTAAGCAAACTTATTCTTTGAGGAAACTTTCTTGCAAGTGATCCAGATTATTATACGATTGGTCGTTTGATTATGATTATGAGATATTATGGATTGATGATATGTTATTTGATAGTATTACATAGATAGATGCTATTGACTGGATTCTCCTGAGTGTGTAGGACTTTGGACCTCGAGGATGCAAAGGCATCCATGAAACTCCTTGGACTCTGGAGCGAGTCAGGGAGTGGAATGTTGGGTTGAATATTTTTGATGTGACATATGTACATATGATTAGATGTTATAGTGATTGATTATTATTGATGAAATGATTCGTTGATGGATGCAGGTTGATGATATCTTGCTAACTAGACTAACAAGTGGATTAGAGGGGTCATGCATGACAACCGACTACTTTGAGGGATAGGGGTGGGAGAAACCCTGCCACAACCTACTAGCACTCCCACTATGGCTCGAATTGTAAGTTAACGATTACCTAGTTCGATAGCACCCACAATGCTGTGAGGGAAGACTGTGACAGTCGCTCACGATGATTCTAATGGGTTTGCAATATGACAAGGGAATTATTTCTTAGAGGCCCTTAGTCTCCCACAAGATCACTTGGAGGAGTATTGACTCCAGTGGTTTTTGATGTCTACCAAATTAGTTAAGAGGCGAGTGGCACCATTGGAGCATGTAGTGCGTTCGGAAGGGAACATCGCACAAGGAAAAATGAAAGAGGCGAGTGGCACCCTTGGAGCATGTAGTGCGTTCTGAAGGGCACATCGTGCAAGAAAAACATAAAGAGGTGAGTGACACCCTTGGAGCACCTGGTGCATCCTGAAGGGAGCATTGCGATTTTAACTAGTAAGTGAATAAACCTAGTTGGGCTTAAAATGAATGATGTGATAATTAAGATTTGAAAACAATTTTCTTTAATAAAAATTTCGCTCAGCCTAGTGAAATTAAAATCTAGGTCCAAGTAGAACATGTGATCAAAAAAATAAATACAATAATAATAAATAAACATGTAACAAGAAGGGGGTAAGAAATTCAAATTATTTATTAAAGTCAAAATTTTAATGGAGGATTAAAATTTTACAAAGGGGAAATGGTTGTTTTTATCTATTTTTGCTAATTTAATTTTTGTAAAAAAAAAAGAAAAGAGAAGAGGGTAAATGGTTGTTTCATCTACACTTGCTAAATTAATTTTTAATTAAAGAAGGAAAAGGGTAAATGTTTGTTTTATCTTCACTTGATAAATTGATTTTTGGTTAAAAAGGAAAAAGGGGGAAACTTAAAAGAAATAAAAAACTTAAAGAAAAAGGGGGAAACTTAAGAAAAATGGGGAATGTATAGAAAAAGGTGAATGTCTAACTTGGTAAGGAATCTTGTCTTTGGAACTTTCTAATTATGAGCTCAACTAGGAATTAAGGTGTAAGTCATTTAAGAAGCGTAAGGAAATTTTGGGACACCTAGGAGTGTTTTTAGGAATGTTTTTTAGGTGGGCGAGGGAAATATGAATAATTAATTAATTAATTAATTAAATTAATTTCTAGTGCATATAGGAGATCGAGAAACATGTGTACGGGGGAGGTTTTTCCTAATTAATTAAATGAAAAAAGAATTTAATGAGAATTTGGGAAACTAATTACTTGAAAAATCTATAAAACGTATGGAGGAGGGGGAGTATGGATCTCTTATTTTTGGGTAACGTTACACTACTGAATTTTTGTCTTGACTGAACTTCTCTTATGGGAGAGCGGATACCCAGCTTGGGTAACAAGTGGTAGCTCGACCTTGCGAGGTGAGCTGGGTGCTAGAAGTTCTCTGGTATTTTGTTTGTGTCCCCTTTGTGGCTCGGGGGGATCAAAGGGAAGAAGAGTACCCCTAGTGTTGGTTGGGAGGTACCTGTGAGGTCACATCGATTGGCAAGCCGGAGCTGGATGGAGCGCGTGCGGGACAATGACTTGAAGCTTTCGCATTTGGCTACAGTAAAAATGTGTATATTTTGAATGGTAGTTTAATATTGTTCCCATGCTTTCTGTACTGTACTTCTATTGTGTAAAGATTATGTTTTATTCAGCGTTTTATAATCAAGAAATCAAAGTCATCCCAACCTTATGCTTTTTGTATTTTGAATTGATTCCCTTGGCGAACCCAAAATCTGATTGTTATGACTTCTCTGTGTTTGTTTTATTGATTACTATGAAGAAATTTTTGTTTTTCATTTATCCCTTTAGTTATTAGTCTGTGCATGAGCAGTCGGTTAGGAGCCGAATCGAATGTCGTCACTTCATTGTTTAAAGACCTATAGATTCAAATGACATGCTTTCTTGTGCACAAATAATAATTGAAGGATAAATTTATCCCAGTTATCAAACCTTACTTCTCGAAGGATAAATTTTTCCTAGTTATCAACCCTTATTTATCTCTATGTTTTTCTTTTTTGATTAATCTCAATTCATTGCGCCTTCTTGTGATTGATTAGTCTCTGTCTTTTATTGATTTTTCTCTGATCTATAAATATATGCATTTCCTTGAATGATCGACTATGTGTTTCTTGGGATGTTTAATCTATGTGTTTGAATGATTAATCTTTGAAGGAGTAATTTCAAGAAATCGTTTTTCCCATATTATTTTCACCAAATCATTTTTTCCAGAGCATCACTGCGATTTATGATTGGGTGTGACAGTGTTGATTTGTTTACGTTTGAATGGCAACGAATCCCTCTTTTTTTATTGAATGACAACTAAATTTTATATTGAATGACAATGAGTTTTTTAGCTTGAATGGCAACAAATTTATATATGGAATGACTACGATCTTGTATATATTTTACCTAGCATTCAAAAACGTTTTTAATGGCATTTACACTGTATGCATCCACATTTTTATTGGCATTTTACCCAGCATTCAAAAACGTTTTTCTTGGCAGTTTACACAGTATGCATCCATGTTTTTATTGGCAATTTTACCTAGCATTCAAAAACGTTTTTATTGGCATTTTACATAGAATGCATCCACGTTTTTATTGGCATTTTTACCCAACATTCAAAAACGTTTTTATGGGCATTTTACATAGTATGCATCCGTGTTTTTACTGGTGTTTTACCCAACATTCAAAAATGTTTTTATTGGCATTTTACACAGTATGCATCCATGCTTTTATTGGCATTTTTACCTAGAATTCAAAAAGGTTTTATTGGCATTTTACACAGTATGCATCCACATTTTGCTGACATTTTTACGTGGTAGTCAACAACATTTTTATTGGAATTTTATATAGTATGCATCCACATTTTGCTGGGCATTTGTACCCAACATTCAACCACCAATTTATTGGCATACTACATAGCAATTACACAGTATCCACTCAGCGAATCTGGGGCTTGAGTCCCTGCATTTTTGTTGAATGATTAATCTCTACATTTAATTCATCTATGTGTGTAAGCAAACTCATCTTGCATTTTTTGTTATGAATCATCCATGTGTCCTCCCCAGAAATAAACTCTGGGATCATGTATTTAATTGACCCAAAATCTTATGCTGATGGACAACATTATCATAGATTTAATGGACAACAATTTAATGGATTGCGTGGGTATTATATACTAGATAGCTTGGGTATTGCAAGATTTATCTCATAGACAACGATATATTTACTTGTTGTTGACATAGATGTATTAAAATACAATAACATTTTTAGACAATGATATATCCTTTAGACAAGCGATGTATCTAATTGACTGTGCCTTTTAATGGCAGTGAATCCCTTTTTGGTTGCTTAATTGGTCAAAACCGTGCGTTCTTTAAACTAACAGATGTAGATATTATTATTTAAAGTTAGACAGAGATATATTGTTTCAGTTTTACATTTAAAAGACAACAATTTATATTTAAAAGACAACAAGTATATTCCTATAAGATAGTGATATAATTTCAGTTTTAAATAGCGAATTCATAGGATTGCAATTCATAATATAGCGATATAGTTTTAGTTTTAAATAGAGATATAAGACAACAAATTCATATAGTTACAGTTTTAAAAGATAGCGAATTCAATTTTAAAAGATAGCGATATATACTTATCTCATATTTGGAATCGGAGAATAGCTACAATGAACTCTTTATTTGAATATAATTATTTTAATGTGTATTTAATAGTTTTAAAATCGTATTGTGTTAACAATTTAATGGTTCTTATTAACCACTTGCTTCTTATTAACAATTTTTAATAAGTTGCACAGTAGTACTATTGTTTCATCTTAAATCACTCCTTTGTAATAGGGGAAATATCAATGCATAACAGTAATATTATGAGGATCAGATTATAATAGTTTAGTATCCTTGGCATCAACTTTATTGGTTCCATTTTAAATGGTAGTTAGATAGGGTAGCACGGTCTAATAATGCGTAGTTGTTTTAATTGTTGATTATTTTTACATTCACCTAATAGTTTCAGTTTCAATGGCGATATAATCTGGTTATTGATGATTTAATTATTAGTAGGGCATTTACTCCTTCAATTAGATTAATGATCGCTTTTCATTTAGATCAATGGTTAAAGATGTTTAATGTGTTGAACACCTATAATAGTTTTTCCCTTATGTTAATCTTAATTGTTTTGATTACAAGTACTGGGATTATCTCCTTATAGCAGCCCTAAATGTTCTCCCATCAAGGAACTAGATAAGGAACTATTGAATTATTGAATGTATTTTTGAAGGGTTTTTGCAATGTTGGATTTTATGTTGGGATGAAGGGTTGGAATTATTTTGGTTGTGCATGGGTTCCTAGTGCGCCCATCGCACTATGGTGACATGATTTTTTGAGATTGGATCCTTGTGCGCATGGATCAAGAAGCACACATGATAACCCGACTTAGGATTGTGTGCCACCCGATGTGGTTGATGACTGTTGTTTTTATGGTGGTACTTGTTTTGTAACTTTTCTATTTGTCTCTCGCTTGCTGGGAAGGTTCTAGTTACTGGTCATCGAATCATATGTGTCAAGTTGTTGATGTTGTCCTTTATCTTGTAGGCATTGTCTTGATTGTGTCAGGAAGGTAGCCAATTTTATCTTCCTATTGATTAACGCATGTTTCAACCAGTTGCATGATGTGCTAGTACGTTGGGTCAATGTTGTCTATTGCCTGGAGGTGTAAGTTGTGTTCGTCATCAAGTTGTGTTGATTAATTGTGGTCATTGATTTCCTTCCTTCTTAAAAAAAATAAAAAAAAATTGCACTTGCTTGTGTCACATGTGGTCGTAACGACGGGGTCATTACAGTGTGTTCATCTGATGAGGTTATAAAATATCTAACATACCAATATTCTAGGGTTGTGCAATTCAATTGCTTGGAGTCTAATAAAATACTCAATTTGGTTTTCGGTCATATGAAGCTTGAAGAAAAAAACATCTGGTCGAGCTAGGGATCAACTAGGAACCATTGTTAGTTTTCTTGTTTTTCCAATATGTTTTTCAAAATTTATACTTTTCATGTTTTTGCATCCAAACCTTATACGACCATGAGGATCCACCAAAACTAGACTAGTGTTTTGTGGAGTAGATAGGATATTTCTTGATTCTGTAGGATGATTCTTTTGTTTTTGAGAAAACTCTAGCAGAGCTGCTGCCCAAAAGGGTCATATACATATAGAATTCATCCAAAGCCCACCTGATGTCGATGCTCCACTCGTTTAAAAAATTTAGTGTTAATTAAGCATGCTAGCACATATGAGCTATATTTAAGTCGCACACTAAGTCAATGAAGTCGTTGAGAACTTATCTCAAGAAGATAGGATAAGATTACATTGGTTCATGATATTTAACATGAGTAATTAGATCTATTGATATTGAACGAGATCAACGGTGAAATTCGGCTCTATTTTTTATAAATACTTCCTTCTATAATGCAAAAAATAATCTTTTCATGTGTGTTTATCTTGTGTTTGAGATATTTGACCTCTCTTATGGTATCATATCACAGAAAGAGGTGATAGGGACAAATGAGAGGGCTGCATAGCTTGTTGTTTTTTCATGTTGTGTGGAAGAGTTTGATCTATCCGTTTTTGGAGAAAAAGTTACCGCAGGGAAGAGTAGATTTGCATGTGTTGTATGAGCATAAAAATAAGTTGCTAAGCACCGATAGTCCCTCCACTGTGGCTATTGTTTCTAGGAAAATATATTTATGGTGACTCTGAGAGATTCCCCCATCCAAGAAAGAGTGTTGATTTCAGTTCTTCATATTTTCAATCAAAGGAGGAGTTTGATTCTCAATTTCATTGTTTCGGTGTTGATTTTTAAGGTTAAGCAACTGTCGTGCAATTCTTGTTGTAAGAGTTTCTACTATTGATACAATGTCTTCCCTCGTGAGAACGACACTGGCCATGTCAAGATTTGTGCATTGGAGGAGAATCATCATTAGATTTTCATGATGTGAAATTACTTTCTACCCATAGATTATTGTGTGTCTTTCCCTTTATGAGCCTCTATAGTTCTGTGTGAAAGTATTGATTATTTTCCACTATTTTAATTGTTATTGGTTGTCACAATTTTGATTTCGGGTGCTTACAAAGTTGGATGAGTTGTTATTATGGAGGAGTACAACAACAAGATACAAAAGTAGTAAAGTAAGTCGTTATTGGTAAATAGGGAGTCACTGTAGAGATTCCTAGGAAAGAAGTATTCCAAGACAAAATCGTTGTCTTCAAAAGAGTGCATCTAATAAGGAAGCCACTCTTTGACATCATTTCTCTAAGGAAATTTAATTTACAAAAATGTGTATTTCAATTTTCACTTGCGAGTATATTTTTCTTTGAATATGGTGAATCCATTAATGGATTCTTATTCAAATGAGTCAACTAAGTTAGATGGAGAAAATTATGAAAATTGGAAGTTCAAGTTGCAGACATTGATGGAATCCTACAATGTTTGTTTAACCATATGTGGATATGAAGCCAAACTAGTCACCCTGGGAGCCTCAGTTCAGGACTAGGAAAAGTGAGAGATTAAGGTGAAGGTGTTGATCCATATTTTAAGGGGGTATATGGTCTAAATTCAGATGAAAAATTCATAAATCTATAAAGCTAATAGATTTCCATTGTGGATCAAGGAGATGCCCACCTCTTCATTAAGTAATTGGGATAACAAGTTGCCAATATGTGTCAAAGAGAGTTTGACTTGTCCATTATTGTATTGGGTTTCATTTTCCACTAATTATTTAATTGGATAGTTAGATCTATTATTATAATAATAGACTCATTTAATGAGATCTTTCCATTATTGTATCATGTTTTATTTTCCACTACTTAGTTATTTGGGTAGTTAGATCCATTATACTAATAATAGAGACTCATTTAATGAGCTCTTTTTGAATTTGTCCAATGGACCATTTTGTAATGCTATATAAGGCCTAGCAAGCCTTGTCATAATATAAAGTTACTTATTTTGGCTTCTCTCAAAAAAAAAAAAAAAAAAAGTAAATGAAGTACTTGAGAGGTGAGGCTCAAAGATGAGCCTCACCTCTAAAACTAATTACTAGTAAATCAAATGATCTGTATTTTAAGGGGGTATATGGTCTAAATTCGGATGCAAAAGTTATAAATCTAATATCTAATAGATTTTCCATGTGAATCAAGGAGATGCCCACCTCCTCATTAATTAATTGAGCTAACAGGTTTCCCATATGGGTCAAAGAGAGTCTCACCTCTCCATTATTGTATTTGGTTTTATTTTCCACTAATTAGTTAGATGGGTAGTTAGATCTATTATTATAATAATAAAGACTCATTTAATGAGCTCTTTCGATTATTGTATCGGGTTTTATTTTCCATTACTTAGTTAGTTCAGTATTTAAATATATTATACTAATAAAAGAGACTCATTTAATACTATATTTTTTACTTTGTCCAATGGACCATTTTGTAATGCTATATAAAGGCCTAGAAAGCCTTATCATAATATTAAGTTATTCATTTTGGCTTCTCTCTTATTTTGTATTTCTCATTTTGAGATTAATTAGCTCTGAGTGATTTACTAGTAATTAGTTTTAGAGGTGAGGCTCATCTTTGAGCCTCACCTCCCAAGTACTTCATTTACATGTTTTCTTTTGTCCATGCTTCTTTTCATGAAATATTGGCATGTCTAAGCTCCTCCTCTCTTGACATTCAATCATTCCAGATCTCAGCCCACGAGATTTAGATCAGTAGTATCACAGCGGGTATGCTCTCCATCTAAATAATGGTTTGAAGCATGTTGTGGGTTAAAACATTGGTAGCAATCACCAACCTACTTTTGGTACTATTGAAATCCATTTATCGGCCCATACAATGTAAGCATCACAGTTTGTCCAAAGGCACTATAGGGATCTTTTTTACACTCGGATCTTCGTTCACCATTTCAAGGAGAACCATACATCGATTCACTACATCTATACATGGATTCAATACATCTATACATGGATCCACTACATCCATTGGTATGCAACATTTTCAACAAATTTGTAGGGTGTCCATGTTGCCCATGGAGGTTCAAAAATATCTACAACAATCCATGTTTCTCTACAAACCCTTGTCATCCTTTGTGGCCCTCTACACAACATTTGAGAGGCTATACCATATCTCATCAAAAATATATCTTCAATATCTCAAATGTATATTTCACATAATCGCATTTGGATTCCTGGTTTGAAAGATATTATCGATTGAATCTCATGATGTATTTGACCCAAGGAGGCCGCACGTACCACCATATTCAATGGTATATTTATTCCTTATCATGAAACTACAAAAGGATTTCCAAATGGGTATTTCACGGAATCACATTTGGCTTCCTAGTTTCAGAGAGATCATTGATTGAATATCAACACTTATTTGACCCAAGGAGACCACACATACCACCATATCCAATGGTATTTTTTTCCCTACTCAATAAACTACATAAGGAGTTCCACATATGTTTGTAAATATCTCTTCAATATATCAAATGGGTATTGCACGGAATTACATTTTCTCATCCGGTTTATGAGATATCTTTGTTTTAAGCAGCACATGTCTGTAACCAGCGTGGCTGCACACCCTTCAAATTTTGTCTAGTTTTTCTCACTCCATGAGCCACCTCAAAAAAAGTTCCATATAACGGTGGAAATATCTCTTTAGTAGATCAAATGGGTCTTCGAAGGAATTGGATCTCATCACCTATAGTAGACGTGAATTGATTTGCAAAAGGATGTTCACAACCTCCAAAGTCACGATTTTTCCATATTAGTTTTTTTTAATTTTGGGATTTGATTAAAATTTATTTATTTTTATACCCATGTACAATACCATTTTCAACTAGGTTATGGGTCAACCACAAACCTAGAGCTATGGGTCAACCCAAAAAAAAACTTCTCTTCATTAGATATTTTCACATTGTAATCATAATGGTATGATAATGGGGTTTCTCTTTTTAGCATGGGTGAAATGATGGGGACCATCATTTTCTAAGGGGGAATGAATGATATAGATTTTAAGGGGGTATATGGTCTAAATTCGGATGCAAGTCATAAATCTATAAATCTAATAGATTGCCAATGTGGATCAAGGAGATGCCCGCTTCCTCATTAATTAATTGGGCTAACAAGTTTCCCATATGGGTCAAAGAGAGTCTCACCTCTCCATTATTGTATTGGGTTTTATTTTCCACTAATTACTTAGCTCAGTAGCTATATATATTGTTATAATAATAGAGACTCATATAATGATCTCTTTCCATTAATGATCTCTTTCCATTATTGTATCGGGTTTTATTTTTCAATACTTAGTTGGGTAGTTAGAGATATTATACTAATAATAGAGACTCATTTGATGAGCTCTTATTTACGTTTTCCAATGGATCATTTTGTAATGCTATATAAAGGCCTAGGAAGACTTCTCATAATATCAAGTTACTCATTTTGGTTTCTCTCATATTTTTTATTGTTCATTGTGAAATTAATTAGCTCTTAGTGATTTACAGGTAATTATTTTTATAGGTGACGCTCATCTTTGAGCCTCACCTTTCAGGTACTTCATTTACATGATTTTTTTTGTCCATGATTCTTTTCATGCAATATTGGCACATCTAAGATCCTCCTCTCTTGGCATTCAAGCCATCTAGATTTCATCCCCCGAGATTCATATTAGGTTAAGAATGTTTGTCAAGGACAATATCATTCTGCACATCATGGAATGCAAAACGTCCCATGAAACATGGGAGACATTCAAAGGTTTGTATGAGATGACAAAAACAAATTGTGTGTTGTTTTACAGAGTAAGCTTCATTCAATTAAGATAGAAAATAATGAAAATATTAGTAATTTCCTTTCTAGAATCAAAGACATGAAAGATAAGATTGGTTATATTGGTGAGAAGATTTATGTTACTTGCCTCATCACTATCACATTAACTATCATGTTGGATGAATATCAAATGTTCATCACTGGTCTTGGAGCTAGGGAAAAGGCCCCTACTATGATGAATTGACAGGTATTCTTATGCAAGAGGAAGAATGGAGAAAGAACCTCAGTAGAAGATATCATAGATCAAATTTGGAATTGGTAGCAAAATGGAAACAACCATACAAAGGAAATCCATGGGAAAGTAATAAAGAAGTAAAATCACACACAAACCCAAATCAACGTAAGGCACCACCAAGCACAAATAAAAATGTGAAGAAGAATGAAAAATGCTTCTATTGTGGTAAGTTTGGACATAATGCTAAATTTTGTAGGAGAAGGAAGTTTAATGAGTCCAAATATAACAAACATTCAGTAAATTTTGTTGATAAAGGTTCCGCAATAGGTGATGATTTAAAAAACCTCAAGTTATTTATTTCTAATGTTACTTTATGAGAAGAAGTTGATGATGTTAATATATGGTTTATTGATTCTCGTGCTTCAATTCATTAGTCCTGTAATAAGAATTGGTTTGATACATATCATGAAAATAGTAATAGTGCTCATATTTATCTACAAGATGATGTATCACATGAAATTAAAGGGTATGGATATGTAAGTGTGACCTTGCCTAGTGGTAAGGTGAAACAAATCCATAATTTCATGTATGTGCCAGGAATAAAGAAGAATTTAATTTCAGTCTCCACATTGCCTTTCAGGATCTAAAAGTTGAATTTGTTAAGTTAAATTGTGTTGTGAAGGACATACAGTATCACTGCAAAATCATTGCAAGAGGATCCATGGTTAGTGGATTGTATAATATTGATGTTAAAAGGAGGAATCATCAAGCATTGACATTAAAAACTATATCAACAGAAGAATTATGGAATTAAAGCTATGGAAATCTAAACCATAATGATATTATGTTGCTTTAGAAGAAATAAATGGTGAAGGGTTTACCAATTCTTAAGAATGAACATGTTGAATGTGAAGGATGTGGATTAGGTAAAAAACATAGGGACGAGTTTCCTACACATACAAATAAAAAGAAACAAGAATTATTGATCTAGTGCATACTGATGTTTGTGGACCCATGCATACTCATGTTTGTGGACCCATGCAAACTAGAACTAGATACACTTGGGTCTATTTTATTAGAAAGGTAAGTGATGCCCTTGAATATTTTAAAGAATTCAAGAATATTGTTGAAAAGCAAGTAGGAAGGTACATCAAGATTCTCGGGTCATATTTAGGAGGAGAGTACACATCATAGGAATTCATCAGGTATTGCAAAAACAATGGGATTCAACAACATTTTACAATTCCACATAGTCCTGAACAAAATGGAGTAGCTGAGAGGAAAAATAGAACCTTGGTTGAATGTGCTCGCAGTATGATTAAAGGTAAAAATATTTCTAATAGTTTTTGGGTTAAAGAAATAAGCAATGTTATGTATCTTAAAAATAGAAGTCCTACAAAATGTTTAGAACATATAACACATTTTAAATATTTTTATGGATATAAACCAGAAGATAGTCTCTTGAGAATTTTTGGGAGAAAATAATTTGTTCATATTAAAGAATATAGAATAAATCTTGATTCCAAGGAAATCAAATGCATATTTATTGATTATTGTAAAGATCAAAAATATTATAAAATGTTTGATCCTAGAACTCATAAGGTATTTGCAAGTAGAGATGTGTTGTTTCATGAAAATGCAGATGAAGTACCCAAAGATAATGGTTATTATGTATGGCATATACCTAAAAAAAATGAGGAAAGTTTCAAAGGATAATATGGACAAATTCAAGGTGAAGCTTCAAGCATCATGGACCCTACAAGTATCCATACCATGCCTAGAATAGGTGGAGGAACTCCACAAAGAAATGGAGAACTAAGGAGAACTACAAGATAATATAAGACCCCTATCAGGTATAAAGCTTATGATTTAATAAATCAAGCTATGAATGTAGTGGAACCTTTAAATTATGAGAAATATAAAGAACATAAAGAATGGATGGATGCGATGAAAGAAGAATATGAATCTATAATAAAAAATGAAACATGGGAATTGAAAAATCTTTCCGAGAACAAAAGCTCCATAGGTTCAAAATGGTTGTTCAAGTATAAATTTAGTGATGATGGAAATATATAAAAATACAAAGCTACATCGGTTGCCAAGGGATATTCAAGGAAAGAATGGATAGACTATGAAGACACTTTTTCACTTGTATAAAAAGTGAATACCATTAGATTAATGATTGCATTCACTACTAAGTATAATTGGAAGAGTCATCATTTCTCAATGGAGAATCAAAATAAGAGGTTTATCTTGTTCAACCAGAGGGATTTGTAAAGCAGGTTCAAGAACATCTTGTCAATAGGTTGAAGACAACTTTAGATGGACTTAAACATGCGCCTACGTCTTGGTATGTTAAAATTTATACTTTCTTATTTCAACAAGGTTTCAAAAAATTAAAATTGATCCTAATATGTATATCAAGCAAGATGGAAATGGCAATATTGCTTTGATTTCTTTATATGTGGATGTTCTCATCATAATAGGAAATACTACTAGGTTGATTGAAGAAATCAAAGAAAGTTGTCACAAGAATTTGAGATGAAAGGGACTTGGAAAATTACATTATTGTTTAGGCCTTGAGGTATGGAGGGAAAATGGTAATACATTAATCCAATAAATAAAATATACAAAGGATTTACTTAGGAGGTTTAATATGAAAACATGTAAACCAATATCTACTCCATTAGAACAAAATGTTAATCTCAACAAAGATGATGACACAAAAGAAGTGGATGATACTTTCAATCGATAATTGATGGGATGTCTGAATTATATCACTATGACCAAGCCTAATATTGCATATTCATTGAGCATTCTATGTCAATTTATGGCTAAGCCTCATTACAATCATTAGATAGCAACAAAGAGATTTCTTCAATATTTGAAAGAGACTATTGATTTTGGCATTGAATATACTAATTTTGTTTCAATGTTGATTTGATGGGATTTTCAGATTCTCAATTTTCCAGAGATCGAGATGATAGAATGTCTACCACACGATATGCATTCAACATTGGATTTGTGGTCGTGTCAGAAACAACCAATTGTTTCTTTCTCATCCACTAAAGATGATTACAAAGAATTATGCAGTGCCACATGTGAGACAATCTAGCTAAGGCGAATACTTGAATATGTTGGAGAAAAGAAAAGAGAAAAATACCAATACTCATCAAGTGTGATAGCGAAAGCTCCATCAACCTAGCAAAAAATTCGGTGTATCATGCTAGGTCAAATCATATTGAGATACATCATCATTTTGTAAGGGAGAATATAAACTCAAAGAAAATTAACTTGGTATATTATAATACAAATGATAATGTGGCAGACATCTCTACAAATCTTCTTAGAAACTCAAAATATGTAATATGTACAGATAAGATAAGTATTGTAAGGATTTTTTAATTAAGGAGGAGTGTTTGTTTTAATTAAGCATGCCAACATATAGGAGCTACAGTTTCTAAGAACATGGCTCAATAATATAGGATAATATTACTTTAACTCATGATATTTGACATGAATAATTAGAGCCCTTGATATTGAACCAAATCAATGGTGTATCTCTGCTCTATTTTTTATAAATACTAAACATGCTTTTCGTGTTTTGTTATCTTATGTTTGAGATCTCTGATCTCTGTTAAAAAGAATACTGGATAGATAAGGACCTTTCGTACACCAAATTCGAGAGAAATGTGAATAATCTGGTGAACCAGTCGTCGGTGTCGTCACAAATTGTTTTTTACCAAGTGGAAAATATGGTCACTCCACATGAGGATAACCCGATTTTGTATGTGAAGCATGTGAAGAATTGTATCAAAATGTATGGAGGTAATTGAAGTAAATTTAAAATTTCCTAGCTTATTAGGTTTCTTAGTAGTCCTTATATTAAATCATGCTTTGCTAATATTTGAACATGTTATTTTTATTGCTTTAGTAGATGGGAAAACCCTGGAGAAATTAACCCCATTTTAAACACTGAATTTAGTGCATAAAGGAGAATTACAAAATTGAATTGGATCCTCAAAAAATAATTATGATGGAAGAGCTAAAAACTGAAGGTAAGCTCCAAAGAAGAAATAAATCTAAAAAAGGAATGGTCTACATCATGGATAAAAAAATTCTCAACACTCTTAGTACGGACATTCAAACAATGTTGAATAAATTATTTCAGTAAAATGAGGCTTCTACAAAACATTGGAGTCTCCCTTCTTTTGGGATTTCTCTGGTGGAAATATGAAATGTCGACAAAAGAACAACTTAGAGATTAGGTGAAGTATTAGAGAAAATATATGTTTAAACATGACCTTCGTATCCAATTCACTAATAGATTGTGCAGAAACAGATCTACTCGAGGATTTAAATTGGATCCAAAAGTCAATCTTTTGAAATTCAAACATAAATTGGATTCCTTGATTAAAAAATGTATGGGATACTAAACAAAATGTTTGTTAATGTCTATAACTGTAAGACATGTTAAATATAATGTAACCTCAATAGTCTGACTGTACACTGCCAGCTGTACTGGACAACTGTACTTTCTATTTTTGTCTTGCTTGAGCCTATTTAGCTCAACGTTTTCCCTTTACATTGTAACTTCTTTAGTACTTCTTCATACATTTCAATATAAAGTTCTATTCTTTTCTCTCTGCATTTCTCTTTGCTTCACAATTTATCATGGTATCAGAGCTTCAGCAGTAAGCCTCTTCACACAGTCTGGAGAGCAACACGATCGTCACAGCACAGAGCTTCACGGATCTTGAGAGCACGCGACACAATCTCTTTCATAAGGTTTGGAGAGACGTCCGTCATACTCTCGAAAGATCCTCATAGGAAACTTCCACGAGGAAGAAGTCTGTCTTATGTTCAAAAGATCAACGTAGGAAGCTTGCAGAGGTTGCAGAGAGTACTACGCTCGAAAGAACGAGGAAGCAGAGACCGAGAAAGAAGAAACTTTAAATATTCTTGCACATTTTTCAAGAATAGTCAAAGATTGGCGAAGAAGAGCTGCAGAACGAAAGAACGTTTAAAGAACTTGAAGAATTCATTCAAATCGTTAAAGATTGCTGCAGAAGGCAGCATCGTTTAATTTTTTTTGAAATTCTCTCAAATTTGTCAAAGATTGTAGAAGTGAACAAAGAATCCCTGAATTTCTTTCAAATCTTTGAAAGATTCATAGATCTTTCTTCCACATGAGCAAAGAACGGGTCTCAGGTTCAAAGAACAACCGTCACGGCTGTAAGATTCATCCTGAGAACGGATCTGAAGTGGGAAACTAGCTCAGAAGGGATGAGGAGAGCGTGGAAAAGGCGAAAAAGTTTCATCCGTTAGATCTTGCGCAGAGGCCCGACAACTGTTGGGTCCGCAAGAAAGTGCACGAGGTTTAATCCTTTGCAGCGCCAAGGAATTTTTGACCTGTGAAGTCCCGACATCATCTGGACCATCCATCAAGAGACACGTGGCGAGATCGTGACACTTCGCTGACTTGCAAGGTGTAAAGGTCAGAAGATTGTCGTGAGAATTCGTGAATTGCGAAATCACGAGTCATTCTGGATCATTGAATCAAGAAATATCGTGAGCCGTTGATCTTATCCCATCGCAAAATCAGGGATCAGGAGTTGGACGAGCAAAGATTTCACTCCAAAAACTCCGATACGCGATATCGCAAAATCCCGAGAGGACTTGTGAGCCATCCATCTCAAAGGACAGGTGGCAGCAGATCCAAGTGTCATCAAATCGTCATTTCGGAGTTCGCAATTTTTAAATACCATCGCAACAAGAGTTCTAAACTCACAAAATCATGATTCACGAAATAGCGATAAGATCACAGCCGTCCGTTTGACCAGACACGTGGCGAACATTGAGGAAACCGTTGGCGTTTCGACATCCAGGGTTTCAAGTTGACAGAGAAGTTGTGTCAACGGAGCATCACAAGTTGTGATATCCCGAGGTTGAATCAGGACCGTCCATCTTGTGGGGACGCGTGGCGTAAATCCGAGGACTCGGGAAAAGTCCTAAAAGAAAAGGGCCATCGACATATCAGGATTTTGCAAATCGCGAATCCTTAGGACAAGAAGCACAAGCATTTCGGAACTGCGAAGTACGAAATCCTGACAGGAGGAAAGTTCCATTTTGGGGCCCAGCTGACGTCATCTTGTCAAAATGAGGGATCGGGAATCTCCACGGTGAAACCCCCGAAGCAGTCTTGAGATGTCCATCTGTTAAGGACGCGTGGCAAAGATCGAGGCTTTCAGAAAATTTCCCGAAAGAAGATTCCATCGGCATTACGAGATTCGGAAAATCACAGATCCTGGAGAAGACAAGTCAAGAACAGAATAAATCATGAAATCACGAGGAGAAATCAGGACCGTCGAATATAGGAGGACGCGTGGTGGAGATCAAAGGAATCGAGAAATTTCCCGAAAGGAAAGCGTCATCGGTAAATCAGAGATCGGGGAATCGAGGAGTCATAAGAGCTCGTCATCAAGGTTGATGAAGTCCCGATTCGTGATATCCCGACAAGATCTAGACTGTCAGATCACAGAAAAATATGGACCGTTAAATCGTCCAAAAGAAAATTTTGCATTTTGGCAATTTGAAAGGCAAAAAACCCAAAAAACCCATAGCGCTTTAACATTAAGGTGCGTGGTTACATTGCACAGTGACTAAGGCCAAAATCAAGGCCGGTAAGCTCTTTTTGGCCATCGACAAATCGACATTTCAGCGATCGTAGGTAAATACAAAATTTCCCTCTATTTTTTCTGCAATTGTTTTTATCGCGTCGTCTAGCAATTTAGGACCAACTTAGGGTCTGATTCTTCTGGGAAAGAATTACAAGTTTTGGTCTCTTCGAATGAGGTCATTCTTGCAATCACAAAAGTGTTGGGAACCAATGGATCTTGGATATGTGGAACCAGATCCCGTAGCCCTATCTGCCATGACAAATCCACAGTGAATTGCTCAGGCAACACTGAGGAACAAAGAAAATAAAGCGAAATTCTGGATTCAAAATTCTTTGGATGACTCGATTTTTTCAAAAATCACAGGCGCTGGTACTTCAAAACAGGCCTGGGACATCCTTAAATATTCCTACCAAGAAAATGACAGGGTCAAAACAGTTACACTGTACACCTTGAGGACGCAATTCGAGACTCTAAGGATGACAGAGTCTGAAAATGTGGATCGGTTCATGACCAGAGTCATGGGAATCGTGAACCATATTAGATTGACTGGCAAAGCCATCACTGATCAACGAATTGTTGAGAAAATCCTCAGAAGTTTACCCAAGAAATTTGAAATGGTTGTAACAACAATCCTTGAAACCAAGGATCTGTCAAGATTTTCAACAGATGAACTAATTCGTTCGCTGGTGACACATGAGACCAGTCTGCATCTCACAGATGAGTCAATCTCCAATGCCTTCAAAACTCAATTCTCCTTCAGTAGAGGGAGAGGCAGAGGAAGAAGCAGAGGTCACCAAGGAAGAGGGAGCAATCACAGTTACCCTCACTCCAGTGGAGGTAACAGACAACATTATCCGAATTAAAATTTCCAAGGTCAAAGACAACAACAACAAAATCAACATCAGAATTTTCAGCCTCAAAGAGGCAGAGAGAGAAGATCAAATGAGAAATCAAGCATACAATGTTATTACTGCAAAAAGTATGGGCACTATGAATCTGAATGCAGGAAGAAGCAAGTAGATTAGCTCTCAGGCAGAGCACATGTGTCAAATCACATGGGAGAAAACTCAGGAGGTATGTTTCTTTCGTGTCACAACACTGAACATCAACCTAAAGATCTCTGGTTGATGGACAGTGGATGCAACAATCACATGACAGGTAACAAATAATTACTTTCATGCATTGATTCTTCAATCTCATCTGATATTACACTTGGAAATGATTATTTAGTCAAAGTTCAAGGAAAATGAACTGTTCCTATTCTTACTAAACAAAATGTCAAGAAAGACATATACAATGTCTATCATGTTCTAGATTTGAAACATAATTTTTTAAGTGTAGTACAGCTCATTGAACATGGCTATAAGGTACTTTTTGATGGAGCATCTTGCAAGATATATGACAAATTCCCAAGAAGAAAATTGATTTCTGAAATCCACATGACTCCAAATAGGATGTTTCCCCTTACCCTCAGAACTGCAAATCTGAGTCAACCATATTCACAAAGTGCATATACCCTGAATGAAACAATGGTTTGGCATACAAGATTTGGACATATACCATTTCAGAGTCTAAGTATTCTTCAGAAGAACTCCATGGTCAAAGGTCTTCCTATATTTAAAGAGCAAATTCCCCCATGTGAGTCTTGCATACTTGGAAAACATAAGAGAACTAGTTTTCCATAGTCATCAAATCAAGCCAAACAACATCTTGAACTTGTTCACACTTACCTATGTGGACCAATGCAAACAGAGTCAATAGGTGGTAGCTTTTACTTTCTAACATTTATTGATGATTTTAGCAGAAAAATATGGATCTATTTTCTCAGACACAAGTCTGAAACATTTACAAAATTCAAAGAATTCAAGGCAGAAGCTGAAAAACAGAGTGGAAAATATATCAAAGCACTCAGGTCATATGGAGGAGAAGAATACAACTCCAGAGAATTTGCAAATTTCTGCAAATCACAAGGCATTATCATGCAAACAATAGCCAGATATACTCCACAGTAGAATGGAGTGGCTGAAAGGAAAAATCAGACAATAATGAATATGGCAAGAACACTTCTTAAAGAGAAAAGTTTGTCAAATAGGTTTTGGGCTGAAGCAGTAGCATGCTTAGTTTATCTCTTGAATAGATCACCAACCACAAGTTTAAAGATGAAAGTTCCCCAAGAAGCATGGAGTCGGACAAAGCTCAATGTAGCACATCTAAGGACATTTGGATGCATATCATACGCTCACATACCTTCGGAATTAAGGAAGAAACTCGATGATAATAGTGAGAAATGTATTTTTACTGGATATAGTGAAACATCTAAAGCTTACAGGCTTTACAATCCAATCACCCAGAAACTAATTCTCAGCAGAGATGCAAGATTTATGGAAAATCAATTCTGGAATGATTCATAAAATCAACAAATGGATAGTCAAAATCCATTGTTGCCAAGTTCTAAAAACGCAGAAAATTCAGAACAACAAGTACCTCAAACTATTCTCCCAAGATTGCAGGTACAAAGACAACCTAAAAACTCTCAGGATAACTCAACTTCTAGTATAGAATCATTCTCTGAACCACAGAATCAGAGAACTCGAAGTTTGAGAGAAATCCATCAGCAGTTGGATGACTTTGAGCAACACAACCTTTTTGCTTTAATGTCATGTCAACCTACATCCTTTAAGGAAGAAACTAAGGAGCCACATTGGGTTCAAGCCATGAACCAAGAAATTGACTCCATTGAGAAGAATAAGACATGGGATCTTGTTGATTTACCAACTCACAAGAAGAGTATTGGTGTAAAGTGGGTTTACAAAACTAAACTCAATGAAAAAGGGAAGATCGAAAAACACAAGGCAAGACTTGTTGCCAAAGGCTTCTCACAACAACCAGGTACTGATTATGGTGAAACTTTTTCTCCAGTAGCAAGATTAGACATTGTAAGGACTCTATTGGCCATAATAGTACAACACAAATGGCAAGTATACCAAATGGATGTCAAGTCAACATTCCTGAATGGTTTCTTAGAAGAAGAAGTTTATGTCGATCAACCACCTAGATTTGAAGTCCAAGAGCACCCAACCAAAGTATATCGGTTGAAGAAAGCCCTATATGGATTAAAGCAAGCTCCAAGAGCTTGGTACAGTAGAATTGACACTTATCTGATCAAAAGTGGTTTCAGCAGAAGTCAAAATGAGCCAACTCTTTACACCAAAATAGATCAGCACGGTAAAATTTTAATTGTATGTTTATATGTTGATGACATGATCTATACAGGAAATCTTGAGTTAACAGATTTTAAACATGCCATGCAATATGAATTTGAGATGACATATCTTGGCATAATGAAATATTTTTTAGGGATTGAGGTTCATCAATCAGCCAAAGGCATTTTTGTTTGTCATCAAAAGTATGCAGCAGACATTCTCAAAATATTTCGCATGGAAGGATGCAATCCAACAGAAAACCCCATACCACTATTCACAAAATTGAGCAAGAATGATGAAGGTCCTACAATGGACTCTACTTTATACAAAAGTTTAGTAGGCAGTTTGTTGTATCTTACAACAACTAGGCCTGACATTATATATGCAGCCAGCCTTGTTTCCAGATTCATGGAATCACCCAAAGATTCTGATTGGAAAATGGTGAAGCAAATTTTGAGATATGTTGCAGGAACTCTCAATTTTGGCTTATGGTACACTAAATCTGATAGTAATCAACTTTCTGGTTACACAAACAGTGATTTTGCAGGCATCCTAGATGACAGGAAAAACACATCTGGACATGTTTTTCAACTGGGCACGAACCTGATCTCATGGGCATCAAAGAAGCAACCAGTTGTATCAATATCTTCTGCAGAGGCAGAGTATGTAGCTGCTACCTCAGCTTCCTGTCAAGTTGTGTGGCTGAGAAGAATCTTGAAAGATATGTCACATACAGAAAAGGATCCAACTCCTATTTTTTGACAATACATCAGCAATTGCTTTATCCAAAAATCATGTGTTTCACAAGAAAAGCAAACACATTGACACTAGTTTTCATTTCATACGCGAGCTAGTCAATAATGGTGGTATTGCACTACAATTCTATAGTTCTCGAGATCAGCTTGCTGATATCTTTACAAAGCCACTAGGAAAGTCAGTTTTTGATTTTCAGAGACAACACTTAGGCATAATTAGTGCTGATGTTTGTAACTGTTGAGTTTAAGAGGGAGTGTTAAATATAATGTAACCTCAACACTCTGACTGTACACTGCCAACTGTACTGGACAACTGCACTTTCTATTTTTGTCTTGCTTGAGCCTATTTAGCTTAGCTATTTCCCTTTACATTGTAACTTCTTTAGTACTTCTTCATACATTTCAATATATTGTTCTATTCTTTTCTCTCTGCATTTCTCTTTGCTTCACAATTTATCAATACATGGGATAGGTTGGATTGTTGTTCTATCTAGTTCTTTATTGGGAATCAATAAGACAATTTGGTGGTGTTTTGGGGTTTCCAACTGAACACAAATTGTTGGAAAAGGAGGGAAGTTCCTAACATGTATAGATTAAGTGCATACTATATGAGCAACACATTGTGTGACACAATAGCTCAATTTGTTGATGCAACTATTTTCTATTGCATAGTATATTCTATGGAGAGTTATCAAAGGACTGCATTTGGACTTTTCCTCACCTTTCTTGGGCTATATTCAGTAATCATAGCTTTATCAATGTAACCTTACATGAAGTTCCTATAGGAAAAAATTCATCAATCCAATGGAATGTATTCAACCTAAACAACAATTGCAAGATATGAAACAAAAGTCCATAGAAAAAGACAAGATTATCTTCTCATGCCTCCTCCCCTGTGGAAATCGGACCGATTCCTCTTATTACTTGATGGCTTCGTAGGCATATGAAATTTATTGAGATCACTCTCAAACATCGTCATGAACAGATCTTGTAACTGAGAAAGAAAAGAGATAAAAATAATAAGCGTACAAAGAGATATTTTCCACCATAACAAGTCCACTTTCAAGATTCAGATATTGATGAGGTGTGGTATCATAAGATCGTGAGTTCTATTATGACTCACCTACCCCTTGCTCTCATTCATCATTACTAGCATTTTTCTCAAAAAATATCCCATTTCCTGTACATACATTTGTTTTCCAATGAACTTCTAGATCCACCATTTACTTCTCTTTGAAAAATAATAATAACAATAATCCAAGCTACGATAAAAATCAATGGAATTACTCCTCACAACATCATCATCATTTTCATAAATCTTGCATCTTACATGAATCTTTTTTTCTCATCCGATAGATGTGAATCACTACTCTTAGATGATTGCCCAATCAAAAATTAAATAGAAACAATTTGAATCACTCAATCTAAATCTACTTTTGAAACAAAAAAAAAATATGAGGAACCCAATGGTGGTAAAAATATTAGAAGTTGTTTTAATCAATCAAGCCTTTGTTGGATTAATGAGAGGGTGGAGTGAATCAATAATGAGCAATTTATACCACTTTATTAATCCTTTAAACAACAATGTATATTATTTCAACTTATTCAACAATGTTAATTAATTCATCATGAATACATTATTGTATCATAATCATTAACATCCATTACAGCATAATTAACAATAATAAACACATTCACACAATACACAACACGCCAATATTTACATGGAAACCTAATGCGGTAGAAAACCATAGAATTATTTTCTTATATCTCAATATTTACATTCAAAGAAGCACTAAATTCTAATTCTTCAACTCCAACTAGAAGGAGGCTCCAACCCCCTAGTTTCTCATGCTCCAACCTAAGGAGGTTATAACCGCTTGGGTTCTCTGGCTATAGCCGGAAGCTGGCTACAACTACCTAGTTCTCAGGCTCCAACCTGAAGGAAGCTCCAACTCCTTGATTCTCTGGAACCAATTCAAAGGAGTCTACAACCCCATTTTTTTGCCTCATTCAACCTCCTTGAAAAATAAATTCAAAATGTATAAAAATCGTCATTGTGTCTGAATCAACCACTACCACTACCACTCTATCACTATCAACCCATAACCTTTCAACCTATCCAACCCATAACCTTTCAACCTGTCCAACCTGTCACTGTCACAACAACCTATAGCAACTTGTACTAACAACCTATAACAACAACCTGTACCAACAACATGTGCCAATAACCTATCACAATAATCTCATCAACCAATCATGTACATCAATAACTAGCACATGTACCATCACAAATTTTGTATATTGAAACAACACTATTTTTATAGTGTTCTTGTATTTGTAGCTAGTTTACCTCCTTTGCAAAAACAAATTTACCATTTTATGCAAGCATGATTTATTTTTTAGAGACAAATTATTTTCCATTTTTGCTACAAAATTAGAAGTACTTTTATACTAGAAATTGAAATTTGTCTCAATGCAAGGCACAAAAGGTAGTTGGTCTTGATTAATGAAGTATAATCCTCATGGTCTTGTCACCCTTCAAAGATGTTTGTAAAATCAATGATATAGTTGCACATGATATATGATATTTCAAAATTAAACCCTTTAATTTATATTGAAACAAATCATTTTTAATTTCGGCACACTATTATAGAACACACATTTCCCTTTCACCATCATAAAAAATATAAACCATTTAGAAAAATCAACGATCAAACAATAAATTGATATTTTTAGTTCAATATATATATATATATATATATATA
>ML781913.1:299889-350430 GCA_009831015.1 Picea engelmannii | reverse complement strand
TTTAAACATTTTAAATAAAATATATGTACAAATTTTAAATAAAATGTACATACATCATTTTAGATAAATAAAACAAAGTGTGATTTAAAAAAAAAAAATACATACCAAAGGTGCTAAAGTTTGATCTTCAAACATCCATTTTCTTTTTCCACCAATAATGTAAATATCATTGTAACAATAAAAAGAAAAACCAATAACACATATTAGCATATACTTTATTAGAAAATATTTTAAAGATATTTAACTTTATTAAATAAACAATGAGAAAGAATAACATACCCAAATTCTCTCTTTTTATTATACATTTTTGGCATTTGTTTTTACCAAACTTACATCACGAAGTTATCAAACTTTCAAAATAGTTACTCTCCATATTAAGTCATTCTTTTCATAAATCTTTATTTTTCTTTTATAACCAAATGCTCTTTCAAAATTTCCTACATGATCTAAACAAAGTAAGATCATATCTAGCATATTTTTAAAGAGAAACATTGTGTGTTTGGTAACCAATTTTAGTGTTCAGAGTTAGATAATACCCTGAAAATGAATTCACTTGTGTATGAAGAAAGTTCACAAATCACCATATTAAGCCATTCTTCAAGGAAAATATTTTTCTCCTCTTTCAACAGTGGAATAAATGTTTTCATATAATCAAATGCTCTTTAAAATTCAAGAACTCACAAAACTCCATATTAATCCATTCTTCCAAGAAAATACTTATCTATGGAATTTCACAAATCTCCATATTAAAAGCCATTCTTCTAGGAAAATACTTATCTCCTCTTTCTGGGGTGGAATAGATGTTCTCATATAATCAAATGCTCTTTCAAAAATTCATGTACCTCATGATCTAAATATAAGTACTTGTGATGCAAGAGCATCGCTCCATCTCAGCAATGCGCCATCATTCCATCACATCAGCATGCATTTAAGAGAAGGAGAGGCATTGAGCCTCTCATTTTTAAATATGAAATATAATCCTATATGGATTCATGTTGTAAGCTTGAGTTAAAACCAAGCCATATCTTTGAATAAACAGAAGATAAGGTTGCATTTAATGGCTGACAGGTTGATGGCTCTAGGTTGAATTCAGACTAGATGGGCATTTATGAAACTTCAATGTAATAGATGAGGTTAGGTGAGAGAGGACAAGCTCACAGAGCCCCTATTTTGTAAAGATATATTGTATCATATTTCATAAGGAGACTTAGGAGAATTCATAGAGGTATCAAAAGTAGAACTCGGGATATAGTTAGGATAGTAGAACTTGAGAGAACTGGGACTCTATTGAAGTCCATTTTTTGTAAACATCTGTATAGACACAGAAATATAATAGAAAAAAAGTTTTCCCTGCACATGGTGTGTTTGTATGGTCGTGTTTATTGTTATGCTTTTACATGGTATTCATGTTTTGAATGTATGAACTAGTGAAGTATTGCATGATTTTCAATTGTTTCTCATCTTTGAGTTTTGAGTGAAAGGAGTGCACATTGTCCACAGGAGTGTGTTGACAAAGATTAGTTAACCTCAGAGAAGCTCAGGAGAGATATTGTTAAACCCTCATCAGTGGAAGTGAAAGAAGTGTACAGAAATAATTGTGTGTTGAGTTCATAAAGAGACAGAGTTATTGAACACTTTGTAAGGAAAAGCTATGAAAGGTGTGCATCAAGCAAGGAAAACATTAGGAGGGTGAGAAGAATTTATTTTCAAGAAATCCTTCGGATCTGAGTTTGACGAAATCCCATAAACGCAAGGAGTGCATGGGAGATAGAAATATTCGAGTAGATCAAGATCAAAAGGGATAACGCAAGGATTGCGTGGGTTACAGACTTATTCTAAGTCCTAAAGCTCAGAAGATATAATGCTTTCATAAGCACAAGCGAGACTTGGAGTAGTCGGGTTCGTAGGAGAAAGTTCAAAGGACAAAACATTTGAACACTAAAAAAACTCTTCAAAGGCAAAAGAAATAAAAATCCTAGGAGGAGGAGTCATAGCCACCGTCTGATCAATTGTGGAGAGGATCCTAGACTATTATATCTACATTCAGTGAATGAAGAAAGCGTAGAGGAGAGGAAGAGACCCAATCCGTTGGATATGAACGCATAGGAACAAAAACCGTTGGATCCGAAGATAAGTGCACAAGACTTAACCCTTATGTGTGCAGGAGAGTGGACTCGTAAAAGTCCCGAAGTCCCAAAGAGAACAGGGACTGTTAATTGTCCATGGAGACAGTTGATGAAAGATATGATTTTTCGGGTGAAAGCACTCTGAGAGGAACGAGTGCGTAGGAGTTGAAACTCCCAAAACCCGAAGACCCAAAGTGCATAGAGGTCATCGGATCAAGGGGGATACACATGTCAAGAGATCGTGTGTTTCAGGTGAAATCACTTGAGGAGAAATGAGTGCCTTGGATTTTGAAACTCTTGAATCCTAAATAGTCGAAGCACCAAAGAAATGAAGAACCAAAGAGGTCTAGATCGTTAGATCTAGAGAGACACATGGTTGTAGATCATGAGCTTCAGGTAAGTTTCATTTGAGTTTCATTTGAAAGTTGAAAATTCCAAAATCTGAAGACTGGAAGTGAATATGGGTCATCCGATCTAGAGGAGATGTGGCATAAATCAGAGAACTCCAAGTAAAGTCCCAAAGTAACCTTCAACTGTCTGATCTAAGAGGACACATAGTAGGAATCAACATGATTTGAGGGTAAGTGAAGTTTGAGATTTGAGATATCAGAAGTCTGAAGACTCGAAGGAGATCTCGACCGTTGATCGAACAAAGGGCCATAGGACCGTTGATCTAATTGAAATATCAAACACTCGAAGTATAAGAAGGGTTGTTTATTCAAGAGGAAAGGTGTTCATAGATCGTCAACTCTAGAATATTGATGTACAAAAGAAGAATAGGTTTCTACATTTGAGAGTTTCAAAGGCCAGAAGCTCGAATCAACGAGAGCCATCGATGTTAAGGTGGACACGTGGTGCTAGATCTAGAACTCCAGAGGAAAGCGGAGGAGGAAAAGGTCTGAAGACCTAGAGAATATCTCTATCATTGATTGAGAATGGAGAGGAAGGACCTTCGATCTAGTTGAGGAAGCCAAAGTCCCGAAGCGGGAGTAGAGTCATCGATTTAGGAGGATGTGTGGCATACTACCTGCCATTTCGGAGAAATCTCTTTGGAATAATTGGGAAATTGAGAATTGAAACTTTCAAAGGCCGGATTAACGGAGGGGATCCTAGTCGTAGATTCAGGGAGATAGGTGGCAAAAGATATTCCACTATGGATAATTTTTATATGGAGGAAGCGAAAGTTTGAAAGGGAGCTACGTGTTGACAAATCATGGAGACCTGGGATCGTGCATGGAAGGAGGAAAGAAGGAAGGAAAAGGATATTAGATTGTAGATGTTGATCGCATATTATCATTAAGGGGTTGAAGATTGACGAACGAGTTGGATTGCGAGTTCGGAACTTGCTCGGAGGATAAAAATCTGAGAGCAAGCCACAATTTCAACCACATTTTTAACAAAGAGATACGTAGCAGCTAAAGGTGAATTGTGGGGAAAAAAGTGGTTTCATCTAAAACCACTCTTTCTCGCACCCACAATCATGTTTTTTCTCAAGGACACATCCCAGGGCCATATAAATAATGGGCTAATTGCAGAAGGAACTAGCACCTGAACCTTAGTGTTTTGGAAGTGCGTAAGAATAGCTCGCGAGTCTGATAGAACCTACACACAGAAGGAAAAGGGGCCTATGTATAATTGATTTGGGTTCAATCAGCAGCCCAAATATTCAATTCGACTTAGAAGAAAGAAATATCCTATACTGGGAGGTCGCAAAACCTGAGGAGGGTAGGGGGGCTACATCATGTGGTATCAAAGCCATAATTTTGTTTGCAGATAGTAGGTAAAGAAAGATACGGTGAAAGGAGATACTGTGATATCAAGTGGTATCAGAGAAGGTTTTCGTCCGTAGATTTTAGGTGAAATAGAAAGAGGAGGAGATCGTTATTTTGTTTGAAGATAGCAGGCAAGAAGGAAGTGAAAGGAGATAATCTGGTAACACTAGATGATATCGAAAGTTAAATTTTTCTTGTAGACATCAGGTGAAGGATGAAGGGTATTGATGCTCTGTGAGAAGGTTGTTGCATGCACACAAGAGAAAAAATTTAAACAACCATATGAGTTGTAAAAGAAAATGGAGATTCTCTCAGATGTAGAGTGATCCATAGGCTTGCTAGGAGGGCAGGTAGAAGGTGAAAATGGCTACTGAAGGCCATGAGCATGATCGAAGAGAAGGTCGCAAGAATATATGAAATCCAGAGATGGATCAGGAGCTCAATCAGATAAGAGAAAGGTTGGAACAACTAGAATTGAAGATGTAGCAAGAGGCAAAGGTACACGAGAGGTACGAATGTCCTGTGAACAGGAAGGCAAAATGGCCTGTTCAAAATTTGTTGACCAGAAAACAACAACAACAGTTAAGAAGGTGGTTGAGGGAATTATAAAACCTTAGTGACATAGAGGAGGAACATATTCATATATTTGAATGAGATACAGGGAGACACCTCAGTGATGAGGAGGAGGTGAGATTAGATGAAGATCTCATAAACTGCCAGGTGGGAAGAATTGGACTTTCAAGTTTCCAGGTGGGAAATAGAAAGAGGTCAGTGGAAGGTATCATATAATGCCAAAGGAGTAGTGTTGAAATTTCAAGTTTCCAGGTGGGCAATGAGATGGGATGGATTGATATCATAGAATTCCAGGTGAGCAGAAGAGAAGTCCTAAATTGCTAGGTAGGAAAGGACAAAGAAATGAGACTGTCATAAAGTATCAGGAGCTTAGAAGTGGGTTCATGTCAGCAAGGAGTGTTGATAGGTGAATAATAATGCCGATTTGCAGACCATGTGAATGAATATGATGAGAATTTAGAAACTCTCACCATCCAAAAGGAGGTTCAGAGGAGCATTCTGATTATTGGAGGGATCAAGGAATGTAAGGTAGCTAGAGAGGTAGTGGGGGGGCCCAGAGGGCCCATAGTGATAATACTGGAGGTCATTCAATGTAAGGTGGACTAGGTCCACTATATTATTAAATAAGACCCACTATGGTAGTTAGATATAATAAATGGGTAATCAGATATAATAAATGTGAGAGGGCTTCTTAGAAGGTTCTACTTCTAGAAGATTCCTCCTCTAGAATGTTCTTAGGTGATGGTAGCACTATATAAATGGGTTCAAGCAATGTAATGAGAGATGAAATGAAGTATTGTATTTGGAGCAGTAGCTCAATAGGAGGATGCCCCCTCGAAGAGGCAAGTGAACAGGAGAGGATCCATTCCATAATAGGATCCATTGTACGGTGTTGCCCTACCTCAAGGGTTTTGATATAATAAAGTTGTGATTTTTATATTGTTCTTATATATCTGTTGTGGTGCTTTTGTATTCAGTATTGGGTTCTTAACAAGGAATTCCTACTAAGCATCCAAGTAGAGGCCAGTGCACATGATTAAAGTGCAGCAATAGAAAAAGAAATAAAGCTAGCATAAACTGTCAAAGAGGAAGAAATGGAGTAGACATTGATGTCTACCCCAGCATAAGGAGAAGAGCATTCAACGTAATTGCTCAAAATTTTCATCCAAGAGGCTGAACAAGAGATGAATGTAGCACTAGAGCCTGCAGCAGAAGAGGAAGCAAACAACATGGATTTTTCTGAGCTATATGAGGAATTCGAAGCCCTAGAGAAAAGTGTAATCGTGCAAATATTGCGCATATGACAGGTCAAGTTGGAACCATATGGAGGAGCATACCAACGGTTACACATCAAAATTACTCACTTCAATAGTGTCGCAAGTGTCGTCATTACAAGTGTCGTAAGTGTCGCATATTAACCACAAGTGTCACAAGTGTCGCAAACATCATACACCTATATTGCCTATGTCGTTCCTCTAACGACATCAAAAGGACACTTAAGACACCCTCAAAGATTGGTTTTAGGAAGATAAATCATTTGATGAAGATTACAAAGCATTTTTCATGAAGAAAACCATTTAAAAATTATTTTGGAAGGCAACACTACCCTACTCATTATCAGGGAGCGTCGACGCTCCCTAGCCGTCTTTGGGGGAGCCTTGAAATGCTCTGTGCACCCTTTTGGGGGAGCGCTTCCCTTTCTGAGTGAATTTTGGTTTGTTGAGATAAATCAGGGAAGAATCCCCTCAATCTCTGAAGTTGGTTGGATTCAAATATAAGGTCAAGGCTCGATCTTAGGGAGGATCCACAACTGAAGGAGAAGAATCCTCAACTTATCCCAAGAATCTCTTAGGTGGTTGGGTCTCTCCAAGATTATATAAAGAGGCCTCCTCATGGTGAAAGGATATAGATATTGAGAGATACCGAACTTATGATCTCATGAGTGGTATTGATATGTAGACATTGTGAAGTGTCAAACTTATGATCTCATAAGGGAGATATCATTAAAGCATCAACATTCTGTGTGGATTATTTGAGGAAGGGTCTGGACAAAGAGAGCTTGGTGAAGTTGCTGCACCTACATCCATGGTTGTAAGCATCTCATTTTGTTTTCATTAATATCAAACTATGCTTGGCCTATTTCCTTTAAAGTTTGTGTACATTTCATGAACTTGTTTCTTTCATAGATCCATTATGAAGCTAATCATGCTAGAGTAGGAAGTATGTCTCGTTGTTGTTACTCATTGTATTGCAGGACCTTCGGAAGAACTTGGAGATCAAGATCAACCTAGATCGAGCAAGGAAAAACATTGGTAAAATGGTATTTACTCTTCTTCCTTCTTCTTCTTTGGATAGTTTAGCTTCATGGAAAGGAAAGTTAGTGTCCACAATAACACTTTTCTTTCTTGGTCATAGGGGTCCAGTATCCAAGAGAGAATCCACTTCTCCACAAGGGGATTTCTCTGTAACAGAAATTGGCGACTCCACTGAGGAGGGACCTTGATTTATATTTCCTTTCTTAGGTCTTGTCTTCGCCTTTGCTCTTTATTTTTCCTTCTCCATACCGTGTCTTTGATTCTTAGATATGTTGATTGGCTCTTTATTTCATCACATTTACTTTGATTGACTGAGTTTGCTTGCATTTTTTTATTTTCTGGGCATTTTTTCTGAACTTTAAGAGCCTAGCGCTCCCCTTCCTTTGCTACCAAATCACTGGAGCTCCTTGCTAGACTTACACAGAGGGTTGGAACACTTTGTTGCCCTTTACACCAGAGCGCTGCCCCTTTTTTGTGAAAAATCTTCTAGGGTTTCATTCTCTGAGTTCATTTTTTTCTTTTGGCACTTGCTCAAGAGTCTTACAACCTCAGTACATCTTGGTATTTGCCTTCATCACTCTGATTTCTAAGAATTGATCACCTTTTGTTTGGAATTTTGATGTTTCTTCCTTACCTTGAAGTCACTCTTTGTCTTTGACGATTTAGAGTCAACTTAGTATTTTCTTCTCATTTATCTGACTGAGTGGAAGATTTTTGTGAGAAAATTCAAAGGTCTTTTGCACCATTAAATTTGATATTTGAGATCATTTTCCCAAGAAATTACTGTTGTTTATTCAACCATTAACCTTCTCCTACCTTCACTAGCAAATTCACCTTTTTTCATCCATTCTGGGTAATGTTTTGCAAATTTTTGGGTATTTTTATGAGTTTCTAGGAGCACCAACGCCCCCTGTAGGCCACACCAGAGTGCCATATCTCCCCTATAATGTTTTAGGGGGTATTGCGACACTCTGTGCACCCTTCTAGGGGAGCGCTAGTTTCTTTTTTGAGTGAAATTTCCTTCTTTTGCTCAGTCTTTTGCAACATGTTTTGTAGTAGTCTTTACCCAGAGACTGTGGTTGGTTTGTGAAGTTGTTTCGATTGGTTCTTTATGGTTTTTAATGATTGTCACTCTCTTTTGTCTTGATTGGAGCTTGAAATATCTTTTAGAAACGTGAAATTGTCTTTTCTAGCTGTGTTTTTGTTGAGACAGTTTTGAGTGGTTTCTCTTTCTCCCAATCATTTCTTGGATTCTTCTTTGCATTTTATTGTCATCCTTGAATGCTTTCATTTGAAATAGAGGAATTGCATGTTTTTTTTGGCATTTTGGGACATTTTGAATCTGAAATGTTGAATGTTTTATCCTTCTCGTAGCAAAGTTTTCATCGAAATGAAAAGATTGCATATTCATCTCTTTGCATAACTTTCGAGTCGGTCAAAACACCATATTATCCACACCATTTTTCCTTTGAGTAACAATAGCCTTAAAAATCAAGCGCTAAACTAAAAATTGATTAGACATTTTTTTACATTTTCTGGTAGCGAACCTACATTAGATTAGTTGTAGGGCTTTGGAATAGGTGTGAAATATAACTTTCCAAAGCTACAAACAAACATAAGATCTTGTGTTAGGGAGGAGTGAAATCCAATTGCTACATTTTGTCCTGGGAAGCCCTTCTCACACAAGGGTCAAACCTGAGGTTGCATTAACACTAGCAGAGTTACTCACCCTGCTTTGTTGGTGTTAGTGTAGATATTGCGTGTATTATGGGGGTCGCTTGAAGGTATACCCACAATGATGAGTGGAAGCCTTTCAAGCTGATTTCGGGCTAGATACCTTGCCCTTGCACATGGATCAGACTGTCAACTGTTTCCCCAAGAATCACTATTGTAGTTGGTAACCTTAGTGTCTTATCTCTTTAGGGTCTTTACACAAGGTGGCTGTGGAGGGGCTTCACGGTACTTGGAATCAACATTGGCCAGACTCGCTCGGGCTCCTTGGATGGTATACCCACGATTATGTGTGGGATCTTGTACCAGGGTGTAAGTCTGTTAAACAGGTCGTCAACGTAACTTTTCCACCTACTCTATCTCAGCCCCTTCTTACTTTGTTCCCACGATTTTGGATTTCATCACCAACTAGTGTGCTCATTGTGAGAAGGTTTTGTTTCCTTTCTTTCTTACTAGATTTTTAGTGTGTGTTGTTTGTTCTACCTAGCCGAATTTAGGTTGGATTTTTATTTTTATGGCAGCAGTTCCCGAAGTGCCCAATGAAGGAAACCCTTTTCCAGGGGAACCCTTTGTTTTTCCTTCTTAGGAAAACATTGGTCCTCCTTACATCACTACCTTGAGCCTTCTAGGTCTCACAATTGGGTTATCGGTATGGTTGTTTTCCACTCTGGTGATCTCCAATGTAGGTACCTCAGATGTAAGCACACCACCCACACATCAACATCATGTCGACCTTTCTCCTTCTTCACCCATCGGGTCTCCTTCCATTTATCCTTCTTCAGCTAGTGAAATCTCTCAAGCGAGTAGCTAGATTGATAAGAAGAAGAAGAAATGAAAAGAGAATAAGAAGAACCAGAAAGGGACCAAGACTCCAACTACATCAGATGTTGGATCCAAGAAAATAGCTACTATTAATAGTACTGGGAGTGTTGATGAGGTCAATAATATTAAAATGAATAATCTGAAACCCAAATTCCCTTGCAGTCTTTGTAAGGGTGACTACTTTCTGAGGGATTTCCCTGATCTTCCCAAGGTCTTAGAAATGTGCTCCTCCACGTCATTGACCTCTACTAGACATGTTCGTCACACCCCATCTACTAGTGATCTTAAGGTTGGTAAGAAGAAGACAACTATCAAATTTCCTTGTATGTTATGCAAAGGTGATCATTATTTTCACCTTTGTCCTCGTATGGACAAGTCTTTTTCTCTTTTGAAAAATATTCAACTTCCAATCGATTATCGTAATATTTCTCCCAACCCATCATTAGTTGATGGACTGGTCAATACAACTCCATCCCCAGTAAATCTGGTTGATTAAGTGGTCAATCTAGTTTCATCCTCGGTTGAACCACTAACTAATGTAGTTGATCTAGTTCCGTCATCTATCAGCCCCACTCTTCATCAAAAGAGTGAAACCAAAGTGGTCGATCTGGTTCCACCATTAGTTGATCTGACTCCTCCATTGAGGAGTGCCAAAGTGGTTTCTCTAGTTACTTCATCGGTCAATCCCACTCCTCCTGTGACAAGTTCCAAAGTGGTCGATCTGGTTATGCCATCGATCGATCCCACTCCTCCATTGAGGAGTGACAAAGTGGTTTCTCTGTTTCTGCCATCAGTCGATCCTACTCTTCCTCCGAAGAGTGTCAAAGTGATTGATCCAGTTCCTTCCTCGGTCAGTCCCACCCTTCATCCGAAGAGTGCCAAAGTGGTTGTTCTAGTTACTTCATAGGTCAATCCCACTCTTCCTCTGAAGATTGCCAATGTGGTTGATCTGATCCCATCATCGATTGACCCTACTCTCCCTCTAGAGAGTAAAACCGATTTTGCCCACGTTTTTCTCGTTGATACAAAATATACCATTCCCGTGGGCATTCCTCCTTCTCCTGTGAAAACCCCTCCAAGTAATGAGGCCATCCTTTTTTATTGGGGTGTGATAAATGGACCTTGTCTTCCCTCTCACATTCCTTTCAAGATTATAGTACAGGTTTGTGGTTGGGCCATTCCTCAAACACTGATAGATGAAGGTTTGTCCGTTAGTATTTTTTCCTCTATTTCTTGGAAAGATTTGGGTTATCCTTAGCTTGTGTCGGTTACCTAGACTCTGTTATCTTTTAACAGAAGAACCAATCACCCTTTAGGGATCCTTCCTCAGTTTTCTGTAACTTTGGGAGGGGAAATTGTCTTTATTGATGTTATGGTAGTCCAAGACCCCTTGTATTTCGATTTACTCCTTGGGCGAGATTATGTCTATTCCATGAAAGCTATTGTTTCCACTTTTTCCCGTGTGATATATTTCTCGCACGATGGAAGAATGGTGACTATTGATCAACTTTCATTTGTTGGCCCTGACATGACCATCAACCCAATGACCTCCCTAAATGGGTCTTATATGTATATGGTCTCACTCCCGCCACAGGTCAATTATGTGGATTTGCCTCCCATCACTTCAACTTATGATGACTTAGATCCAGTAGTTGACATGGTGATCTCTTTGGTAGGGATATTGGAGCATGATATCCTTACCCCCAACATGACCCTCAACATGTGGTCCTTGCAGAGTATTTCTATTCCAACTAATGAAGATCTCTTGGAAACCATGATCGAGTTTTGTCCCTTGACATGGTTTCCTTCCAAAGCGTTATCCTCTTGGAAGCCATGATCAAGAAGAGTCTATGAGCATAGTTTTTTCTCTTTGTAGCAAGGTCATTAAAAATGAAACAAAAATCTAGGGATTGAACCCGGAGCCTTGAGCATAGTTCTTTTCCTGTGTCAAGCTCGTTAAAAAATGAAACAACCACCTCTCCTATCGGGTCGTGTCTTTCGCGATATCTCGTATATGTTGAGTCGAGTCTTTCGTTAGGTCTTGTATTTGAACCTTCTTTTCATCCACCCTTATACTTTTTCTCCATCTAGTACAAAAATTTGTGACAACCTCAAAGTCGATGAATGAATTGAATCTTGGGGGGCATGTCTCCATCCTTTGATGATCATTCTGGAGTTAAGCCACTAGCTTTCAAGCTGGGGGAAGAGTACCAAGATTAGTCTTTGTTCTTTCTCACACTTGTAAAAACATGAGAATGTAATCGAGCAACTTTTCATCTCTTTTTTGGGCTCGCATGGATATACGAAAAAGGAACCCCTCAGAGTCTTCTTTAAGCTCTTTTCAGACTCTTTAAACATGCAAAGATTTCCAGTGGTCTTTCTTCCTTTCCCACTCGTTAAAAGGTTTGAAAGGGTGTCTTTCAAGTGATAATTTATCTCTTTTTTGGCCTCCCAAGACTAACATTATGAAAAAGGACAACACTAGAGTCATCTTTAAGTCATTTTCAGACTCTTTGAATATGAAAAACCATCGAGTTTACCTTCTCTGGACTCGTTAAACAATTATACATTGAAGGGCCCATACGAGACCAAACCCTTACTTCTTCTAATTTGTTAAACAAAGGAAGAGGGACTTACCTAAGGTGAGTTATATCGAGCATGTGTTACCCTCCTCGAGCTCGTTAAACTAAAAAGAGGTACTTGTCTATTTGGATGGAGGAAAAAATGAAGTAAGCAAGTCAAACAGTTTTTGAGAACATTACCAGTAATTCTTACAGTCGCCCTTGAGCACGACATTTTATCTTTGAACACATTTTTATCTATCGAACCTCTGCACTGAACCAATCCTTTGAGTTTCCTTACTGCTTTGGGTCACCCGACGAAAGTCACAGTATCCACTGCATTATCAAGTTTTGGTCCTTGTCGAGTTTCTATTGTCATGCCTTTGTTGGATTACTGAGAGGGGGGGTGAATCAGTAATAGCATAATTATAATATTTTTTCTTCAAATGTTATATCAATGTATAATTATCATCCAATAATGAGCAGTAAGAAATAAACAATCACACACATACACAGTACACTAGTGTTTTACGTGGAAACCCGAATCGGGAGAAAACCACAAAATGTTTTTTCTTATATGTCTTGAAGAATTACATTCATTGGAAGCACTGACTTCCTTTGTTTTCCTGCTGCAACTAGACGGAGGCTCCAACCCCCTAGTCTCTTAGGCTACAACCTGAGGGTAGCTCCAACTCCCCAATTATTTGGCTACAACCAGAAGGAGGCTAAAACCCCCTATGTTCTTCGGCTACAACTGGAAGGTGGCTACAACCACCTGTCCTTGCCCCATCCAACCTCCCTGAAGTAGAAGTAGAATGATGGATCCACTGTCACACTATCACTGTGAGATATACTGTTGTAAACATGTACCAATAAATATGAACCATGCATCAACCTGTACCTCAACCTGTAATCAAACTGAACCATAAACAAGTGCATCAACCATGCACCAACCTGTACCAAACAACCTGTAATCAACCTATACCATAAACAAGTGCATCAACCATGAAAGAACCTGTACCAAACAACATGTAATCAACCTTTACCATAAACAAGTCCATCCAACCACATACCAAGTATGTACCAATCTTGTGTCAACTACTCATCAACTGTGACTCATCAATATGTACCAACATCATCAACTATACACCTCATGTATGTGCCAACTCATCAACAACTTGTCTCAACCATGTACTCAACATGTACCTCAACCAAATGCCCTCATCAATTTCATCATCCAAATCTGATTTGTAGCTCTGTAATAGACCTGGTGTATATGATCACATTCCTACAAACCTTCATTAACTTTAACAACAAGAGACTAGCATTTTCAACAAACTTTTCTTTAGTCTCATATGCCTAGTTTTGGATTAGTCAACAACCCTAACTTGAAGTAATCATAACTTTGTACCTATAATGTATAAATATATGAAACTGATACACAATTTTATTCAATTTTTTTATGCAATTACCCCAGGTGTCACTACTTGGAACCTCTCAGAAAAGGAATTATAGCAAAAATGGCATACCTTTCTGAATTCTGGCTTATTCTAGAGAGCGACCTTGTAGAGCGTGCCCCACATGAAATATTTGTTGAATTGATCTAAAACTATTACACAACATATGGAAAATTGTACCCTAACCAACACATTTTTTCTCACTGAATTTGGATCTATTATGAAGAATTTATGACGTTTTTACCCGAACCACTTGTTTTTTACTAGTTTCAGGACTAGCCACAAAACCTATTTTCCATGGAGTGTAACTCCAAAAATAAAATGAACCACAAGATGAATTTTTTACCACATATACTTGGATATGTTTTCTCAATGTCATAGAAATTTCACGATATGAATCATTATAGAAAAAAAGTTATATCGAAAATGGTGAGATGACCTGTAAATAACATACCTTAGAAAGCACCATCAAAAGAATTTATCCTTCCTTGCATTTCGGCCTTTTTTTCTTCACCTTACCTTGGAAATTAGGCTTATATATCCTTGATTACCTCAGACACCTATAGAGATTCACTATGCTCAAGTGTATCTAAAATGAGAGAGCCTTGGCTCTGATTTATACTCTCCAAGTAGCTTCCTTAAAAACATCTTCTAGGTCACTTGGCCCCACTTTCCTTATTTTAGGGTTAGCCCACTTCTAATTTCTCCATTAAATTTATTATAGAAATAATTTATTTTGTATTCACTTTGAATTGTAATACACTCATTACTTCACTTTATTATTTACCTTTTAAAATCTCTTAAACCAATTTGACTACTTTGACCTTTTGGGGCTTCTAGATGACATATGAAGGTCCTCCAACTTCGTAAGGCCATAACCCTCAAACCGTGAGGAGTTATGTGACATTACACATACCACCATAAATGGCATGACATGTACTATCTATATAGAATAATATTATCTTAAAATATATCATAACGCATACCTTTACTCATGAAACAAACTTGGGTCCATTACCTGAACCTAGGGTCTCCAACTTCTCATGGCCATAACTTTCTAATCGTGAGGAGTTATGTGACGTTACACATACCACCAGAAATGGCATGACAAGAAATATCCATCTAGGATAGTTTCCCTAACAAATTCAAAGTCCTTCATCTCATTATTCCACAAAGAAGCATGGGTTCTCTTACTCTGCAAAGCATCTTCCCATGAGGGCTTTCACCATAAGGGGACCACTTTGGAGTTCATCCATATTTACTTCTTATCAACCATGAAAAAACAATGAGTCATATTTACATCAAACAATCTTGGTTCCTTTACCCAAACCTTTGTGCTACAGGGATTTCTTCAAGGTTTGACATCAATGACAACCAACCTTAATCAACAATATCCCCCTTTGGCATTGATGCAAACACTCTGATGCAATACTGAAATCATATCACTCATGCTCCCCCTGGAACCATGCCTTTGTCCTCTGTATTTGATAAATATGCTCCCTTGGAACCATGCCTCTGTCCTCTGCATCTGATAAATCTCTTCCCCTTTGTCATCAATGGAAAAGGTATCCTTTCATCTGGGGCTGCTCCCCCTGATTGAACTGTCCTCTTATGGTGCTTCCTCATGTACATATAAGACATATAAGATAAGCATTCAAAAAAAAACCAAAAAGAACTCATTTTGGAGTATAAATAAATCCAAGTCTTTGGCGAAGATATTCAAAGACTTCCTGTGGAAGTGGTTTTGTAAGGATGTCTACGACTTGTTCTTTTGTGCCCACATACTCAACTCTGATGTTATTTTCTGCAGCATGTTCCCATAGAAAGTGATACTTGATTGGAATGTGCTTAATCTTGGAGTGCATCACCAGGTTTTTTGAGATACTGATGGTGCTTATATTATCACAATATATTGGAATGGGCTCATCATACTCAACTTGTATATCTGTCAAAGTTTGTTTCATCCAAAGAACCTATGTACAACATGTTGTTGCTGCAATATACTCTGCCTCGACTGTAGATAGAGATACTTATGATTGTTTCTTGCTCAGCCATGATACTAAACACTCACCCAAGTAGAACGTTGCTCCACTGGGGCTTCGTCGATCATCAATACAACCTGTCGAATATGCGTCTGTGTAGGCAATTAGTGATAGATCCTTTCCTTTCAGATACCATAGCCCAAACTCTTTTGGTCCTTTGAGATATCTGAAAATACTCCTCACTGCTAATACATGTGATTCCTTTGGTGCTTCTTGAAATTGTGCCACCTGTCCAACTTCTTGCATTACATATGGTCTGGATGTTGTCACATACAATAGGTTTCCCATCATTGACCTGTATTTCCTTTGATCTGTAGACTTTGAATCATCATATTTTCTCAACTTGCAACTGGTTTTCATGGGAGTGACAATTGGTTTGTAATCTTCCATTCTGAACCTCTTTAGCATTTCTTTGATATATTTGGTTTGAGAAATAAAAATAACTTGGTTTCTTTGACTTATCTGAAGTCCCAAAAGTAAGGATAGTTCTCCAAGTAGCGACATTTCAAACTCTTTCTACATATCTTTTGCAAATTTCGGGCTTAACCTGTCATCATCACTACCAAAAATACTATCATCAACATAAACTTCAATTAATAAAATATTACATTGACTTACCTTGATGTAGAGATTGTTGTCTGCACTTCCTTTTCTGGACCCTGCCTGTTGCAGATACTTATCCAGTCTAGAGTACCATGCTCTAGGAGCCTGTTTTAGACCATACAAGGCCTTCCTTAATTTACACACATAATCAGTGTTCTCTGACAATTGAAATCTTTTTGGTTGTTCAATGTAGACTTCTTCTTCAAGTTCCCCATTCATAAAAGATGATTTTATGTCCATCTGATATACTTTAACATTTTTGGAGCATGCATAAGCTAAAAGAAAACCAATTGCTTCCATTTTGGAAATTGGGGAAAATGTCTCTTCAAAGTCGTTTCCTTCAATCTGAGCATATCCTTTACATACCAATCTAGTTTTGTTCCTTGTAACTTGTCCATCTTCATTCAATTTATTGCTGAAAACCCATTTTGTGTCGATCACATTCTTATTTTTTTGTTGTCTTGGAACCAATTCCCAAGTGTCATTTTTCTCTATTTGATCCAATTCTTCATCCATGGCCCGTAGGGAGTTTTATCAGTGGTGTTTTTGAGCATTACTCTGTTTTGAATATGAATTGATGTATGCATTTATTATGTCCAAAAAAAATATCTGCCAATTTTGAATCCATTAGCATTGTTCGAGCCATTTCCCATGTAATTATCATCCATTATGATAATGTTCATTTTTCTTTGAACCATTCTCTAAACTAACCTATGAATCCATTCTGTCTTCTAAAACTCTGCAAGATTCTCAAAGGATGGTTCTTTGGTCTATCATAGTTACTGCATAGACTCCCCCTGTCTAATATTCATATTACTTAGGAGTCTCTAAGCCGGATGGCTTAGTACAATTCCTGCTCTGATGTGTATTCATCATCATCTTCATTGGTAGATTTATTATCATCTTCATTGGTAGATTCATTATCTCTCCGAGCTCTGACTTCTTTATTTCTATCTGTGGATTCATCTTTCACTACAATGTCTAAAAGTACAATCTCTTGAACCTGTTCCTTATTTACCTGTCCTTCATTTCTTTCAGTTATTTTTAAAACTTTCTATATCTGACATCTTTCCTTTTCTTTGTAGAATTTTCTTCATATCGTTTTATTGTCAATCTTGTGATCTCTGGTACCTAGTCTTTGTTAACTTGTTCTTCTTATTTTCTTATCCATACTTTCTTATATCTGATATCAGTATTCTCTTTCATGGAAGTATCAATCATGCTTCTACAATCATTGACTATGTCTCCATAGTTATGAAATTTGTAACACTCAATGTTATGTGCGACCACATAGACACATTCTTCTTGAACATTTATTTTATAATCCCTGCAATCTGCAACCTTATGTCCAAAGTTAGTACAATAAAAATAATGACCATAAAATAAATTTTCATGCCTGGGAGTGAATGATCTTCTTTGTGGTGTAGTCATTCTGAATTTTTTCCTTGACTGATCATGATCATGATTGAAGCTTCTTTGTGGCTTGAACATGGATGGTATTCTTGAAGATGTATCTTCAATAGTTTTCTTAGATTCTGGTTGACCATGATTCCTTCCTTTCAGTACTTCTGTATAACTCTTTCTATTTTCTTCATTGTTCTTTTCTAGCAACGTAGAGTGTTTCTCTTCATTATATACAACTGATGTGGATATTTATGTCTCTTCAACGTTCTTGTTGAGCTTGACTATTTTGACTCTTAGTGTGACAACTTATTATTCAAGATTCTCAACCTCTTCTTCTTTCTTCATTATCTGAGACTTCATGACCTCTTTTGTTCTCTTTGCTTCTTCAAGTTGGATTTTCAATGGAATTATTTCTTCTTCCAATCTTCTCTCTTCTTGAGAAAACTCTTCCTCAAGTTGGTTTAAGTCAATTGTTCTTTCCTTGAGATGATCCATCGATATCTTTTCTCTCTTTTATGCTTCTTCATTTTGTGTTGCTATGTTGGATTATAAACATTTCTTTTGATATTCTAGAGTTTCTTCAATTCTTCTGCCCTCTTCTAGTTGAGATCTTAAATTCTTGATGACATGATGATCCTTTTCGGAACCTTGAACACTTTTCTTTTTCTTCATCAATTCTTTCCTAGATGACTTTTTCTCTTCTCTTTATTTCCTTATATATTTAATTTCACTGATCATTTTTTCTCTGTAATCAACTTCTGCTTCATCATACTCTTCCTCTTCTGAATCTGTCTAACATGATGAGCATCTTTATTCTTGTTATGTATTTGCATCTTCTTTGGAATTTTCTGAATCTGCAATGGGTGAAGAATATATGTGATGTAACTTATCCCAAAGTTCTTTGGATGATGAACATTTACCAACCTTTTCTCTTATCGGTTTAGGTAATCCTTCCCAGATGAAATCCATTGATATTTTGTTATTCTTCTTCAATTCCTTCTTGGCTGCAGTCTTTTCCCTTTTTGAACTATCATATCCTATAACAACTGATAGCCAAATATAATGTCCCAGTGCTTGTAAAAATAATTATCTCCTTCTGCTCCACATCTCATACTTAAAACCATTCTAACCATTAAACATTGGTACTCCATTATGAGAATAATCCGTGATCTCCTTCCAGTGGTTAAATTGTTTCCTGGAGGAACCTCTATTTGAAACCAATTGTTGGATTACTGAGAGGTGGGGTGAATCAATAATAGAGTAATTATAATATTTTTTCTTCAAATCTTATATCGATGTAGAATTATCATCCAATAATGAGCAGTAAGAAAAAAACAATCACACACATACACAGTACACCAATGTTTTACGTGGAAATCCAAATAGGGAGAAAACCACATAATTCTTTTTCTTATATGTCTTGAAGAATTACATTCATTGGAAGCACCATCTTTCTTTGTTTTTCAGCTGTAACTCGAAGGAGTCTCCAACCCCCTAGTTTCTCAGGCTACAACCTGAGAGAAGCTCCAACTCCCCAATTCCCTAGCTACAACCAGACGGAGGCTACAACTCCCTATGTTCTCTGGCTACAACTGGAAGGTGGCTACAACCACCTATCCTTACCATGTTAATTCACCTTGAAGTAGAAGTAGAATGATGGAACCATTGTCGCACTATCACTATGAGATATACCGCTGTAAACATGTACCAATAAATCTGAACCATGCATCAACCTATAACTTAACCTGCAATCATCATGTACCATAAACAAGTGCATCAACTATGCACCAACCTATACCAAACAACCTGTAATCAACATGTACCATAAACAAGTGGATCAACCATGCACCAACATGTACCAAACAACCTGTAATCAACTTGTACCATAAACAAGTGCATCCAACCATGTACCAAGTATGTACCAATCATGTGTCAACTACTCATCAACTATGACTCACCAATATGTACCAACATCATCAGCTATACACCTCATGTATGTGCCAACTCATCAACTACTTGTCTCAAACATGTACTCAACATGTACCTCAACCAAAATCCCTCATCAATTTCATCATCCAAATATGATTTGTAGCTCTGTAATAGACCTAGTGTATATGATCACAATCCTACAAACCTTCCCTAACTTTAACAACAAGAGACTAGCATTTTCAACAAACTTTTCTTTAGTCTCACATGCCTAGTTTTGGATTAGTCAACAAACTTTTCTTTAGTCTCACATGCCTAGTCTCACATGCATGGGTTTTCTTACTCTACAAAGTGTCTTCCCGTGAGGGCTTTCACCATAAGGGGACCACTTTGGAGTTCATCCATATTTACTTCTTATCAACCATGAAAAAACAATAATGAGTCATATTTACATCAAACAATATTGGATCCATTACCCAATCAAGGGTTGACATCAATGACAACCAACCTTAATCAACAACCTCAGTGTTCAAGAGAAGTATCTTCCGCAAGAGTCAACCATCACAAATTCATGTTCCAATACCCATGTTAGTCTATGTTCTTTTGATCTACCAATTACATATTTGTGTCAGTTTTGTTGACTTCAACACACTATATATTTGTGTCAGGGCTCTCCCTCGACGAGTCTATTTCTGTTGACTTCAACACACTATCCAAGAGCTAGACTTAGAAACTAGTTAGTACCTTGGGACCTGCATTCCTCAATGGCAAGCCTCCTCACGTCCGATAATGGGTTTACATCATTGACCTCTGATCGGATGATTCCATGGATTTTCAATTTCATCTCATCCATTCACATTTGTTGTAATGTACTAGATTACCTTGGGAATCATTGACATCAATGGTGATTTCCCTTACTCTTGTTAACGATTTACCTCATTGACCGATAATCAAGTGGTTTTTTCCATGTTCGACATCAGGACATCTATTCACATAGTTAGATTCATACTACATCAGGATTGGTAATAATACCCTGGGTTGATTCATCACTCTTATATGTACTTTTCCCAGGTTGTGATGAAGTTTCTTTTGAACGTTGACACATATATTGTCACATAGATCCACTTTTGCTATGTCTTGTCGGCTTGTAGATCCACTGTGTATTCTCTGTGGCTACGATCAATTCAGGTCATAGGAGTATATATCCACATTGTATCTTCAGTGGCTATACCATTTTGTCAATATAATTATGAATCCGCAGTGTATTTTATGGCGGCCATACCTTGCAAGTCTTTATCACCCAACCATATGTATGCCTGCCTTGGGTTTGAAACATATCATAATATTTGTTTGATGGTTGTGTGCAACTTTTACCAGGTTCTCGAAGTCCATACCCTTGCTTGAAAAAGTATACAAAGTACTTCAGTCATCAGTTTCTCTCTTCTAACTTTGTACTTTGGGGGGAAATCTATTACACATCAAAATTACTCACTTCAATAGTGTCGTAAGTGTCGTCATTACAAGTGTCGTAAGTGTTTCATATTGACCACAAGTGTCGCAAGTGTTTCAAACATCACACTGCCATATTTCCTATGCCACGCCTCTAACAACATCACAAGGACACTTAATACACCCTCAAAGACTGGTTTTAGAAAGAGAAACCATTTGATGAAGAGTGCAAATCATTTTCCATGAAGAAAACCACTTAAAAAATATTTTTCGAAGGCAACACTCCCCTACCCACTGTCAGGGAGTGCCCATGCTCCCTAGCCTTCTTTGAAGGAGAGTTGAAATTATTTGTGCACCCTTTTGGGGGAGTATTTCCCTTTTAGAGCAAATTTTGGTTTGTTGAGATAAATCAAGGAAGAATCCCCTGAATCTATGAAGTTGGTTGGATTTGAATATGAGTTCAAGGCTCGATCTTAGGGAGCATCCACAACTGAAGGAGAATAATCCTCAACATATCCCAAGAATCTCTTAGGTGGTTGGGTTTCTCTAAGATTATATAAGGAGGCCTCTTCATGGTGAAAAGATATAGAGATTGAGAGCTACCAAAATTATGATCTCATGAGAGGTATTGATATGGAGACATTGTGAAGTATCAAAGTTATGATCTCATAAGGGAGATATCATTGAAGAATCAACATTCTGTGTGGATTATTTGATCAAGGGTTTGGACAAAGAGAGCTTGGTCAAGCTGCTGCACCTACATCCATGGCTGTAAGCATCTCACTTTGTTTTCATTAATATAAATCTATGCTTGGCCTGTTTCCTTTAAAGTTTGTGTACATTTCATGAACTTGTTTCTTTCATAGATCCATTATGAAGCTAATCATGGTATAGTAGGAAGTATATCTCATTGTTGTTTCTCATTGTATTGAAGGACCTTATGAAAAACTTGGACATCAAGATCAACCTAGATCAAAAAAGGACAAACGTCGGTAAAAATGTATTTACTCTTCTTCCTTCCTCTTCTTTGGATAGTTTAGCTTCATGAAAAGGAAAGTCAGTGTCCACAATAGAACTTTTTTGTCTTGGTCATAGGGGTCTAGTATCCAAGAGAGAATCCACTTGTTAGCAAGGGGATTTCTCTGTAACACCAGCCAAAGGAATGGTTGGAGGAAGTTGGAGATATCCTAGCACAAGAGAAGCTGACAAAATCTAATCTATCAGAGGAGGAAGCTGAGAAACAACTCATTGATGAGACTTGTTGGCACAGGGGAAGACCCAAGTTTCAGTTCCAAAAACACACCAACAAGCCCTAACTATTGGCCCTTTCGGAAACACCTGTAGAGAAAATGCAGTCGCACCTGAAGTAGCTATAGGGGGTTGCAGGACACAGGTGTCTACAACCAGAGGAAATGCAAAGTAGATCCATGGAAACAATCTCACATAGATCTAGTGATTCTTTATCTTTCTTAAGCTTACTACACGAACTATATCTCAGATGTAACATAATATTGCATTGACAGTATATCAGATATCATAAGAACACAACATCAATCACACATAACAACAGGATATACGTGGTTCACCCTCTCCTTAGGGCTACATCCACCAACTCTTCTCTTCTTTATTATCTTGTTGTCAAGCTTCTTATAGGCACATAGCATCAAAATCCTACTCTACAGAGGACAAGAGAGTTGTGTGCACCTTGCCAGATCCTCCTTCCCCAATATAGGTTACAACACCTTTCCCTTACACAGTCTCTTACAGTTACTTACACTTAGCCTTGCAAGTCTCAAACAATATGCACAAAGCAATTACAACTATCAGTTTCACTTAGCACATTGTCCTCCACTTTCCCTTAGAACACACCTTACTTACATCGCCTAGATTTCTATTTATACATTTCAAAAGGGCCTAAACATGGGTAAACCCATGGGCCGACATCCCATACCCGTTACATAATCCTAAAACCCAAAAATTCCCTAAAAAGGGGCCAAGATCCCGTGATATTCCCTTCGACTTGTGCTCCACCTTTGACAGCCCATCGAAGTCCCAAAAAGGGGTAAAACCTGACCAACAGACCCCCAACACTCACCTATGACTCATCCTGAGTCACTTTTCTTTGGTTAATGCTGCCTCAAAATTCTCAATCTTGGATCGAGCTGCTTCGACCTGTTGTTGTGCAAAGGCCTCCTTCGTGACAAATTCGTAAAGAACTTCCTCATTCACGGGCCCTTCCAATTGTTGCTCAACTGTAGTGACTACCTGTTCTAGTTCTGCTCCTCGTACTTCAATCTCTTCGAACAGTTGGCAAGCTACATCCTGGTCTGGCTGGAGCCTCTGAGTCACTTCCATGACTGTGCTCTATATGGTATGGAATTGTTGTTGGACAATGCATTGTTCATGGGATCATTTCATTCTCTCAAGTACTGAAAAGAGATTCAACTGTGCCTGAACCGTTTTTTCTTGCTACTTGGCATCTTGGAGTTGTGATTCCAGTGTCTTTAGTTCGGTATCCTCAGTGAATATCTCATAAGTCTGTGCACTGCGATCACTTATTTTTTTACATTCCATGGCGAATGCCTTGATTCTCTCAACTATGCTCCGAGAAGTTGCTTCTCTTTGATCCCGCACATCCTGTGGAGTGCTTGGCACTGTTTGTAGCTCTAGATATGTTATTCTCCATTGAATCTGTTGAATGGCTTCAACAAGCCTTGCCATTTGATTCTCTACTAGGTATTTGGCAAGTTGTTCTAATCCCGTCACAAAGCAAAGTACTCTGTTGATTGCTTCTTTGATTTTAATCTGCTTTGTGAGAAATAATTATTTCTCTTGATAGATTTGCGTTTTATCTTATTTGAACTTTATTTCGAGGGTAGCCTTCTCCTGCTGCTCAACCTTACATTTCTCTATCACCTACTTGTGTGCTTGGTTCAAAACTGTTGTGGCCTAGACTTTCTCTTTCTGCACGCGACTAAGGCGAGCTTCAGTGGCATCAGATATTCTGTGTAGTTGGCTAGGCTTATATCCCAACTCTATTTCATATGATGGCAGGGGAATAATGGACGTTGCATGGTTGGATTGAAGGGCTTGTTGGAAACCCCTTAGCTTTGTCTCAATTCTATCATACATAGCCTCTTCTTTTTCTTCAGTTCTCTACAAAATATCTTCTGAGGCATCTGACAAAGCTACGATAATGAAGTCAAAGGCATCCACCATGAGAACAGTCTTTAGCTTCAGCTTACTAGCTTTGAATTTCTTTCGCGATGTAGGTTTCATGGGGGAAACCATTCTTTTCTTCAGTGGATCTTCATCATCAGGGGGATTCTATGGTGGTGTTACTTCACCTGGATTTTTCTTATCTTCTTCCCCTTCTTTCTCTCCTTTGGCCATTTTGTCACCACCTCCTCCGCTAGGTGAGTCTGAAGAAGTTTCTTCTAAGACGTTGTCTAGCTGTTGTACCTCTTCTTTATTTTTCTTCCTGCTACTATTGGGTGGATCATACTCTTCACGGGTAACCAGTGGGTTTCCAATGAGTTTTGGGTCGGGAATTTCTTCCTGGTCGATTGGTATAAGGTACTCTATGGGCCACTACTTCATGATCTCCTCCAGATCTTCCTCAATGATCTTATATTATGACTACAACTCTTCTTTACTCTCATCTGCGTGAAATGATATATATAAAATGCCTATCTATGTGGAACTTCACCAGGGGCCTGAATCTATCCAGAGTGTTCATTGTCATATGGGGGAATGACTCAATAGCCCATTTCAGCTACAGGTAGTAGGTATGGAAAACTATGTTCGATTGCGACTTTTTTCCCATATCGCTCGAATACCAGAGCGTGGTAAACTTCACAGCAAGTGGCTCGAATGGCTCAATGTCAGGGAAGTTTTCACCTTCCGGCATATCCTAATATGTAAATGTGATGAGGATCAGGAGAGAGATAAAGTGGAAGTCATAGCCCTGATCCTAAGCTTTGCGTAAATCCACTTCCAGTTGGTTGACTAAGTAACTAGCCCATTTCATCTGTAATCCCTCCACACACTTTCAAACGAGGTCAACGACAAACCCCGTGACCTGCGTGGGTTTGTCTTTCCTTACTAGCTTACTAGTGATCAAGTGGCAAGCGAGGCACACTACACCATTCTGAATGAAGGCTACCTTGTAGCCTCGTGTTCCCTTCTCTACATTGCCATAAGTATCTTTTATCCTCTGTGCCAGGGTGAGATCTATAGCCTTCCCTGGGTAAAAATCCTGTGGGTCAGGTCCCTGCATACTTAGGTCGGTAATCCTATGGATCATCATTGGATCGATGGTGATGCGTCTGTCTAGACACAAATAACTATCATGGAAGCACAACAACAGGATTTTAACGCACGTGTTAACCTCTTGGTGCCTTCCAAAATGTTGGATTTTCATTATGTTCAGGATAATGGACTGCACGATGTTCATGGTCCATGGTTGGGGAATGATTTTTAGATTTATTTCCCTTCATCTTGTTCAAGTACTTATGAGGCATGAGCATGCCATAGGTCTGGCGGTCTCCTAGATTATAGTCACTGATTTTCAGAGTTGCAATTCTCTCCAATTGTGGTCTGACTGCGCATATCTCGTTTGAGAGGTACATCATGATAACTGGGTAGTTGAAATCCCTTGAACACTATCAGGACTCACCACACTGGCCAGAGGTGGGATGTAGTCGGGTTGGATAGATGGGACTAACTTCGCGTTTTCTAAGTCATCTCTATGCTTAGTCCTTTCCTCTTTTGTAGCTCGAGATGGTTCAGATCCACGAGAATTTGATGGGGAGGCTTGCACTCCTCTCATCGATGAGGCTTGAACTTCTGTGGAGATCACTCTCTCTGCCATTAGATCGATTAACATTTCCTCTACTGAATTTTCCACAATGCTAAGAACGTTTAACATGCACGCTCGATATTGGATATCTCAGGCTGATGAACAATTTCTCAATGCAATAAAATAGATGGAAAGGTCTCAATAAGCACAAAACAATAACAATGAGTTCTCTAGTTGGCTCAGATACAATTCGTGAAAGTGTTCTTGGCGCAAAAGTCAACAAGATAAGTAGAAAGCGATGTAACAGATCTTTCCAATGGACAAGAACTCTTCATCAATGCAGTTATGTCCATTACGATGCGGTCCCAATGATCCAATGGAGAGATTTCTGATCATAACTGTTGTTCTAACCATTTAGGAACATCAATCTAATGGTTATAATTCCTCCAATGGTTATATTGCTCAACCATGGTGAAGTGTCAATCTAATATTCTCTCATATTCTAGAGAAGTTCAAAGTCTGGAGACTTTCCTTCTGTGAAGTCTTCCCTGGGGCTTCCTGTAATTTCTCCAACATTGCTTTCTTCTTGCTGATCTTTCTAGCCTTCTTCTGAGTGATTTGCACTACTGAGTTCATCTTCCCATTTTGATTCTTATCTTCTCTTGGAATAATAACTTCTCATTGTTGATGGTCTTTCATAGAGTTCAAGTCCAATACTTCTCCTCTGGCTGGGGTAGGTGCTCTACCCTCTTGTATGGACATGTTTTTTCAATTCTGTCTATGTTGTTTCAACTTTGACATCCAAGTTTCTGGTTCTAAACAACTTCGATCTTCTCTCTTGTTATTCTATCAAGTGCATTATTCTCCTAGTCATGAAATAATTTAATTTTTTATTTTTGTGTTCAAGGGATTATTCTTCTTTTATCTGGGTCTGATCTTTCTCAATCCGGGGTTTTACTAGCAATAAATCAAATGGGGCACCATTCTCAACATATTTAATAACCTCAAATTCTTCCTCTGTCGAAGAGCCATGAGCACTCATAGATATCTGGATAAGTCTTCCACATAGGGTTATTAACTTTCCTATAAATAATCTTATTCCTCCCAATGAAGGAATCATAGCAGGCTTTCCTAAAATTCCCGAGTTCTTTTTGTCATAACATTCACCTGTGTTTCCTCATCTAGAACAAAGTCTATGTCGAAGTCTCCTATTCTTGTTTCTATGAATTCTTTCTCTTTGAAGATATATGATAAGTTTCTATCTCTGTGGTCATTCAAGGTTCCTTTCATTTGTAGTAATACAATCTCTGATTCTTTCTAGGGTTCTTCCATAATATTAATTTATGAGTCTTTCTCATGTTTTTCTTATTTCATATTCATTCTTTCAAGTTTGGAAATCATTCTAGGGCAATCCAGAACTTCATGGTTCATAGTTTTACAACAAAGACAACTAGGTCGTTTATCGGGGCAATCCTGAGCAAGATGGCCTAGTCTTCTACATCTGTAACAAAGGTTTAATCCTTTGTTCCTCTTAAATGATCCCCATCCTTTCTTTTACTGCGCACTAGGATCGTGGTAGCTAACCTGTAAAACTTCTTCCTAGGGTCCTGCATCCATTTGTTAGTCCAAACATTCTTTCTATGCATAGGAATAACATAACTTTCATTATTTCTATCAGATATACTCATATCCAACCTTATTTTTTCTAGTTGTACCCTATTTTTCAGACTATGACCAAATTTATCAAACATACCTAAATCCATACTTTTGAAACAAAAATCTCCACTTATCTTACCTCTATCAGAGCACAAATATTTCAAATCTTACCTCTTTAATAATAAAAAAATTACTTTACCTTTATCAGGGAACAAATATTTCAGATCTTACCTCTTTTCTTTGGATCCGACTTCTTTTCTTAGAAAATATCTTTCACAAGTCAAGTAGAATATAACACACTAAAGCAATAGATCTACACACATAGATTTCTTTATTTTCCCCAGTTCCCAACAATCACAGTTTCAGGTCCCGACAACAAAACCATTTGTTGGCACAGGGGTAGATCCGGGGTTCAGTTTTAACAACACACCAACAATCCCTAACTACTGGACCTTTCTGCAACACCTACATAGCAGATGCAGTCTCACTCAAAGTAGCTATAGGGGGTTACATGACACAGGTGTCTACAACTAGAGGAAATGCAAAGTGGATCCAGGGAAACACTCTCATACAGATCTGGTGATTCTTTATCTTTCTTAAGCCTATTGCACGAACTATATCTCAGATTTAACACAATATTGCATTGACAATATATCAGAGATAAGAAGAACACAACATCAATCACACATAACAACAGGATATACGTGGTTCACCCTCTCCCTAGGGCTATATCCACCAACTCTTCTCTTCTTTGCTATCTTCTTGTCAAGATTCTTACAGTCACATAGCATCAAAATCCTACTCCGCAGAGGATAGGATATCTATTCGCACCTCACCAGATCCTCCTTCCTCGAGCTAGGTTACAAAATAAATCCCTTACACAGTCTCTTACAGTTACTTGCACTTAGCCTTGCAAGTCTCACATAGTATTCAAAAAGCAATTACAACTATCACTTGCACTTAGCACGTTGGCCTTCACTTGCACTTAGCAAACACCTTAATTACATCACCTAGGTTTCTATTTAGACATTAAAAAAGATCCTAAACATGGGTAAACCCATGGGTTGACATCCCATACCCGTTACATAAGCCCCAAACCCAAAAATTCCCTAAAAGGTGGCTAAGATCCCGTGATCTTCGTTTTGACTTGCGCTCCACTTTTGACATCTTGTCGAAGTCCCAAAAAGGGGTCAAACCTAACCAAGGATCTCCAAACGTTGGTCAAGGGCCAACAAGACTACATAATTGGAGCCTGCAACAGGGTGACAAGATAATGACACAAAAGAAGAAGAAAATGACATGGGGGTTCAAGATGATCTACCCACTGATAGGGAAGAGTTGCAGTCGAGAAGACTGCATAAGAAGAACCAACCACTAGAGTAGCTGGATAGGGTTATAGAGGATATTAGGAAGTTGATGGTGAGGTCATCGGAATCAGTTAGAAAAGGGGATTTGAATAGAGGAGAACCTACCATAGCAACATGAAAGAAGAAAAAGACGCAACAACAACAACATAGCTGAAGAATAGAAAGAGGACAACTCCAAGGAAAATTTTGGTATCCAGGAGGATTTCAACACTGGAGAAGAGGAACTCATGATTTTCCCAACGGTGTAGTATGATGTAGGAGAATCTCTCCACCTCAACAATGTGGCATCATTCCAGCACATCAACTCACATTTCAAAGAAGGAGAGGCAATGACCCTCCCATTTTTAAATATGAAATATAATCCTATACAGATTCATATTGTAATATTGAGTGAAAACCAAGCCATATCTTTGAACAAACATAAGATAAGGTCACCTTTAATGGCTAACAGGTTGATCGCTCTAGGTTCAATTCTGACTAGATGGCCATTTATGAAACTTCAATGTAATAGATGAGGTTAGGTGAGAGAGGAAAATCTCGCAGAGCCCCTCTTTTGTAAATAGATCTTGTATCATATATCATAAGAAGACTTAGGACGATTCAGAGAGGTCTCAGAAGAAGAACTCATGATAGACTTAGGATAGGCGAACTTGAGAGAACTGGGACTTTGTTGAAGTCCAGTTTTTGTAAACATCTGTATAGACACATAGAGAAAATAGAAAAGCATTTTTTCCTGCACATGGTGTGTTTGCATGTTTGTGTTTATTGTTATGCTTTTACATGTCATTCATGTTTTGAATGTATGAACTGGCGAAGTATTGTGTGAGTTTCATTTTTTTTTATCATCTTTGAGTTCCAAATGTAAGGAGTGCACATTGTCCGCAAGGAGTGCATTGACAGAGGTGAGTTAACCTCAGAGAAGCTTAGGAGAGATATCGTTGAACCTTCATCAACAAAAGTGTAAGGAGTGCACAAAAAGAAATTTGTGTTGAGTTTGTAAAGAGACAGAGTTAATGAACACTCTGTAAGGAGAAGCTCTGTAAGGTGTGCATTGAGAAAGGAAAACGCTAGGAGGGCGAGAAGAATTTATTTTCAAGAAATCCTTCGGATATGACTTTGAAGAAATCCCAGAAATGCAAGGAGTATGTGGGAGATCGAAATCTTCGAGGATATCAAGCTTAGAAGGGATAATGCAAGGATTGTGTGGGTTACAGAGTTATTCTAAGTCCTAAAGCTCAAAATAAATAATGTTTTCACAAGCACAAGCGAGACTCAGAGTAGTCAGGTTCGCACGATAATGTTCAAAGGTTGAAACCTTTGAACACTGACAAAACTCTTCCAAGGTAGAATAAATCAAAAACTCAAGAGGAGGAGTGACAACAATCATCTGATTGGTTGTGGAGAGGAGCTTGGACCATTATATCTACATCCAGTGAATGAAGGAATCATAGAGGGGAGGAACAAACTCAATATGTTGGAACTGAGCGCAGAGGAACAACAACCATTAGATTCGGAGATAAGAGAACAATACTTAACCCTTGTGTGTGTAGGAGAGTGGACTCGTAAAAGTCCCGAAGTCTCATAGACAACAGAGACTGTCCATCGTCCAGGGCGATAGGTGGCGAAATATATGAGCTTTCAGGTGAAAGCACTCCAGGAGGAATGACTGTGCGGGAGTTGAAACACATGAAACACAAAGACCTAAAGTGGATAGAGGTTGTCGAATCAAGGGGGATGCACACATCAATAGATCATGTGTTTTGGGTGAAATCACTCCAGAAGAAATGAGTGAATAGGAGTTTGAAACTCCCGAAGTTGGAATATCCGAAATGTTGAAGAGTCGAAGAGACGAAGAGGTCTAGACTGTTAGATCCAGAGGGACACATGGTGGAATATCGCAATCTTCAAGTAAGTTGCATTTGAGTTTCAATTTCAGTTGAAACTTCCAAAATCTAAAGACCCGAAGTGAATATGGGTTTTTTGATATAGAGGAGACGTGGCATAAATCCAAGAACTTCAGGTAAAGTGTTGAAGTAAAATTTAGTCATCCAATCTAAGAGGAAACATGATAGGAATCAACATACTTTGAGAGGAAGAGAAGTTTAATATTTGATATCTCAGATTTCTGAAGACCCGAAGGAGATCTCGACCATTGATCGAGCAGAGGGCCACATGACTGTTGATCTAATTGAAAGATCAAACACTCAAAGTAGAAGCAGGGATGTTGATTCAAGAGGACAAGTATTCGCAGAACGTCAACTCTATAATATTGACGTATAGAGGAAGGCAAGGTTTTGACATTTGATATTTTCGAAGCTCGGAAACCCGAATCGATGAGAGTTGTCAATGTGAAGGTGGACACGCGGTGCCAGATCTAGAACTTCAGAGGAAAGCAGATGAGGAAAAGGTCCAAGACCCGGAGAAGATATCGATCATTGATCGAGGAGGGAGCGGAAGGCCCTTCGATCTAGATGAGGAGGCCAAAGTCCCAAAGAGGGAGAAGAGTCGTCGATTTAGGAGGATGCGTGGCAAACGATCTTCCATTTCAGAGAAATCTCTCTAGAAGAATTGGGAAATTGATAATTGAAACTTCTAAAGGTCGGATTCACGGAGGGGATCCTGGCCATAGATTCAGGGAGACAGGTGGCAACAGATCTTCCACTTCGTAGGATTTCCATACGAAGGAAGAAAATTTTTGAGAGTCAAAACTCTCGAAGGCCAGAAAGCAGGAATCAACCACAACCGTTGATTTGGAAGGGAGCTACGTGTCGAGAGATCGTGGAGATATAGGATCATGTGTGGAAGGAGGGAAGAAGGTGGGAAAAGGAGATTAGATCGTAGCCGTTGATCGTGGATTATCATCAAGGGGCCGGAGATTGACGGACGAGATGGATTGCGGTGCTGGAACTTGCTCGAAGGATAAAAATATGAGAGTGAGCCACAATTTCAACCATGGTTTTAACAAAGAGATACATGGCAACTGGAGGTGAATTGCTGGGAGAAAAGAGGGTTGGTATAAAACCACTCTTGTCCATGCCTGCAATCACGCATTTTCACAAGGACATAGTCTGGGGCCATATGAAGAAGGGGATAATCGCAGAACGAGCTAGCTCCTGAACCTTAATGTTTTGGAAGCGTGCAGGAATAGCTCACGGGTCTGACAAAACCTGCACACAGAAGAAAAAGGAGCACGTGTATAATTTATTTGCATTCAATAAGGAGCTCGAAGAGTCAATTCAACTCAAAAGAAAGAAATATCCTAGACCGGGAGGTCGCAGTACCCCAGGAGGGTAGAGGGTCTGCATCAACTTGACCATATATACAAGAATATTTTTAAGGAGAAATGATGGTGTGAGATTGATATTAAATTATTTTTCAAAGTTTATTAATACTACAAGAACGAATTCAATTAGATGTATATGCATAAAACAAAAATATGGACAAATATTAAGTCATTCTTCAAAAACCATAAAAATTTCCTTCTTTTACATGGGGGTGTATTCATATTGAATATAATCAAATTCTCTTTGAAATATGTTGGCATCATGATATAAACATAAGTTAGATCATGTGTACATAGCTTATTTGTAAATCTAGAAATGTTGGTTTCTGGTTAGTAAGCAATTAGTTAAGAGTTTGACAATACCCGAAGAAGGAATTCACATTGTTGTATGCAAAAAAAAAAAATCTCCATATTATGCCATTCTTGGACAAGAAGGCAAGGTATGCAATCGAAGAAAATTTAGAATCTTCCTCTTTTCTGATGCGAGATAGAGTTTTTTCCCCAGATAATCAAATGCTCAAGTACAAAATTGCATGCATCATGATTTAAAGTTTAAACATAAATAAGATCATGTAAGCATATTTTAAAATCTATAATAGATCTAGTTCATGCTCATGATCTAATCGTAAATAAGATCATGTATCTAGAATATTTTTAAATCCAAGGGAATTTAGAATCTTCCCTCATTTTGAAGTGGGATCTAGATTTTGTTCTCATATAATAAAATGCTAGATTTGAAAATTAGGTCTGCATCATGATCTAAACATAAATATTATTGAAAGTACCTAGCATATTTTTAAATCTAGAAAAGTTAGTTCGTTCCCATAATCTAAACTTAATTAAAAGTGTATCTAGCATATTTTTAAATCTAGAAAAGCTAGTTCATGCTTAGTAAGCAACTAGTGAAGAGTTTGACAATATACCTAAAGAAATAAGTGGAGGTTGAACCATCCCCATTCTTTCCCTTCAAAGATATACCATTTTAGAATATTATAAGTTTATATAGGAATTCTATATATTTCAAAATGATTGATAGAAGTGTTGAAAAGTTATATAGACACTAGTTGAGTAACCCTTCTATGAATATAAAAGGATTAATTAAAAAGTTTATCAAACAAAACTTCAATTTTGCTACAAGTACATATTTCAACTACTGCAAAACTTCAATAAATTGCATCATTCAAAAAGGAAAAACATTAGAAGAGAAGTTTTGCATCATGTGCAATTTATATTGTAACAAAAAAATTTGAAAAAATTAAAACAAAAAACATGTTCAACACAAATAAGCTTGAACACTTATATATAAAAGTTCGAGCATAAAAACAAACTAAAACTCACAAATGTGTAATGTACATACATTTAAGCATCATCATGAATAGATGCATCCTTCTCAGATATGGATGCATCCTCGTTAATCCCAATCTCCCACATTCTCTTCTCCACACTCTCTTCAAGCATAGTCTCATGCACTCTCTTCTCCACGTTGCCCTATAACACATTTCAAATTTGTATATTTGGAAGTTAAAATTAAATGATTTTAACACATTGAATTGTAGTTTTAAATTTTGAAACATGTAATAGTTGTGATGTGCCAACCTAAATATCATCAACCATACAAGAGGATGACATTCCCACGGTCAGTTGAGTCATGGTCTTATCCACCATACCCTAAGATTCAATAAATTATACATTGTAAGAATTTTTTTTTTTAAATTAATAATTTAAATGACATAGCAATTTTAATATATAGCTAAATTTGTTTTAACCATGCAATTATACCTGTGAACTCCCACCCTCTTCAAAGTATCCCAATGAAAATTGGAACAAGCCTTCCCAATTAGTGGGAGATAGAATCAGAATCTGTGAACAACACAACTAAAAATTTAAGATTTCAATGTATTCACATTAATAGAAAAACAATAAATTTCAAGTATATTGATTCTTCAACAAGTTGTGAAGATTGGACAAGTGAAGTGCTCATATATGGATATTTTTAAACACATACATGATTCAAACCATCCAAATTAAAACTCAATGAATCAACTCCCTTATTTACTGGAGATTCATTTAACATATGACCAAACTACAATTAATGACAATAACAAATAAATTATTTTTAAAGATACAATGATATGTATATAGATCTATAACTACAATAAAACTGTCCTCAAATCCATGAAAATTTACTAACTATAACACATACCAATCCAATGTTCAGTTCATCATTCTGAATTAACTCCTTCCAACCATTATGGAAAATCTTTGCATACTCGTGTATATCTTCTATGGACATAGAATCTATCTCCTCCTCTATTTTGTAAACAAAATTTCCTCAAGAATTGGCTTCATCTCTATGATAGTTCAAACCAACATCAACACCATAAAAAAATTATTCTAAATTTTCTCTGATTGCATTCCTGGCGTCCTTGCCAACATCTAATGTAGCTCACATCTCTGAATGTGAGGAGAATTCCCTTGTTGGAAAAGATACCAAAGGTAGCGGAGGCCTCTGCAATGCTACATTTCGATATGCCCATTTCCAATCATATGTTCATCCTTTACCATCCCCATAATAACTCAATGGTAGGCTGGTATAATAAGGGTGCATGCCCATGAAAAAATATCCATAAAAGATTCTATCAAAGTAATGTGGAACTATGTCATTCCATGGAAACTTCACATATGCTACCAAAAATCTATTATAAAGATGTCCTGCTATCTTGAGAATCTCAAAATATTACACCTTCAACATCTTTCGCTTTGTCCCCTCTTTGAAATTGAACATAGAAATTGCATATTTTTTTGAAACTCTACTTTTTACTACTTCCCATTTATTAGGGCCCATCACCATTGAATTCTGTCTCCTCATCAAATAAATGAATATATCAGTTGCTAGCCCCATTTTTTGATATGCATCCATAAAGTTTTGCAATGAATGCAAAACAATCTCCAAGATTTGCTTACTCTATCGTGGGAGATCCAAGGACCTCAAATAATTTTGCATCCTTATTTTAACATCTGAGCATCGTTCCAGGGTCATTGCTTCAACATAACCTTTCCAAGGAAGCTCATCACCAACATCTGAGGGTTAGGTATGTGTAGGTGTGTAATCTTCGGTTTCTTGATAACGCCCCCTTAATCCACCTTCACCCTCTTAACCAACATTGGAATATTCATGATAACCACTCTCTCTTTCATTATATTATGTCACATTAAACTGATCATCTACACAAAGATGCATTTGAAACTAATTAATACATTTAACAAAAACAAGAAAACATAAAAAAAAAACAAAAAAAAAACATATAAAACATAAACATAAATACACAAAAAAATAAAAAATAAAAAGAAAATTACAAAACATATTTTTGTTGTTGTGATGTATTCCCTACATTCTCTAGTGTTAGAGTATTTATGTGCAAACTGTCTAAGAAAGTTGCATCCATAACACTATTTCGAGCAATCTATCTCGATGATCTATTCACCGATTCATTTGATAATCTCCTTATCTCACTAGATTGTCTTTGATCACTAGATGCCCCTCCCAAGCTGCCATGCCTTGCTGATATATGGGTCTCTGACGTCCTCAGTGTCTCATTTGAAGAAGGGGTTCCTTATCTTGCTTCATTTGGTATCCTTGACCGTTTGCAAGGCATATTTGGAGACTCTTGTCTCGACATCTCGCCTCGATAGATATCCTTTTAAAATACACGAATGTGAAAGTTCATAAGTTATAAGAACAAAAAATGAAAATATAAAATAAAACAACTTTAAGGAATAAGCATTTATAACAACTTCAAAAAATCAAAGACATATATTGAAAATACTAACACCTATATTTGTGACTATGATGCTATAAATAATGAACATTAAAATATTTAAATATAAAAAAAATGTAAACATTTAGAAGATACACCAAAATTTTGAACTGGACTTGTATGTCATTCTTGGAAAAAATATACATATGGACGAATTATGTTGTGTTATAGGGCCTTGTATGTGATCTTCAAGCCATAAAATCATTTTTCATCGCCTACTCCCTTGGATATCATCTTCAAACATTTTCTTGGTCTCAAAGACATGTCCTCTGTGTGCCCAAACTTGTAACTAATTTTGTATCCCACTTTTAAGCCTAAGATTCCTACCAAAGTGAACTTGTTGTGTTATGGTCCCATATTCATGGACCACATGAAACCATAGAATACAAATCTAGGTCCTATGGCCTTGGTTTTTAAACTCACACCATTTCTTAGAAATGTTGTATATTTCTTAATCCATTAAATTTTATCCCCTGATCATTTATTGGGATAAAATACCTACCGATGATGTGACAAGCCTTTTAATTAGGACCATGTTGCACTCCTAAAAAAAATATTATAACCAAAGGGAATGGCTCATGGTCTAATTCTAGAAGCATGGATGACATGCCTTAGAATTAGCTCATTTATGGCCAAAGCAATTGGGTTTGTATCATATCTTGGATACAGAGACTCATCCTTAGTTTACCAAACCATAGGACAATTCGTGTGTCCCACTCTTCAAGAACATATTACTTCCAAAGGAATTGTGTGATGTTTCAAGGACTTATACATGGTTCATGGATTAAATTCATGGGGAAAATATACCTTATGGAGGGCATGTTTTACAACATTATGGAGGGAAATTCATAGGTTTAACTCATTGGCATATAAATATCTTTACAAATATACATGGGTAAAAGGGGCATCATATTTTTACAACAAATTGGCATATTTATTGAGGAAAATATTACACCCATACCTTTGTGACATTGGTATATAAATATCTTTCCAAATATACATGGGTGAAAGGGGAATCATATTTTTACGACATTGACATATTTAATCAGGAAAATATTACACCCATGACAAGTTCTCAATTATTTATTTCCTTCAATTTGACTATCTTTATGCAACATGTAGTATGATAATGATTGGATTATTGATTTTCCATCCTTTTTATTGGTAACATACTATTCACCATCACCATCAAACAAAAAAGATAGAAAGGAAGTATGTTAATCATTGACTCATTAAGTGGTGCATAATGTTGGACAATCTATTTACACTCAAATAATTAATGGACAATGGACAAATATAATCATGAAAGGATGCACTTACATTCTCATGATTACAACTTGTCATTTCATGATTCCAAATTACAATAATAATTTATCTTTCGTTCGCTATTATCATTTCAAGCAATGGATGGTTTCTCTTATAAATTATTGTATTTCAATTTGGGATGGTTTCTCTTATGTAGATGGTTCAAGATTGGTTGTTCTTATGTAGGTCGTTCAAGATTGCGTGCAAATTCATTTTCATGCAAACGAATGATTAGAAACTACTTTTTTCCTTTCTAGAGACAACTCATTGATATTTGTATCTCCCATACAATGAATGTTACTCAATATTTTACCCCACCTCCACCCTCATATACTCATATGAGGGTGGGGATGGGGGAATAATCAATAAAATATAGTATAATATAGTATGATACTAGGGATGGAGGGAAATAATGAGTAAAAACTAATATGGTTTACTAGTTATATCCCACCACATGCACCCTCATAGTAAAACATAATATACATTCATTATATCCCCTAACTCGCATCCTCATATATGAGTGTATGAAGGTGAGAGTGAGGGTGGGGGTAGGGGGAATAATGAGTAAAACTTAAGAGGGTATATTTTACTCAATATCTCCCCCCACCCTCATATAAATGAGACATGTGTCTTAAATATGAGATCACTAGGCGGTCTAGTTCAAAATGGGAAATATGTTTCATACCCTCCCAAAAGTTGTATTGTGATTTCACTACATACACACCTCCAAAAGGTCATATGTCCCTTTTGTTCAATCGGTCATTATCTTACAACTATTATTTTGTCACCCTTTCACTCTTAATGATGGAGAGAGTGAATTGGAGAGAGAGAAATAGTCACAAGACAATGATGGATTCAATGAAATGGACATATGATCATTTGGAGATGTGGAGGTAGCCAAACCATGGTAGAAATTTTGTTGAATTCATGGTACAAAGTATTTATTTAGGTTTTTATTAGGGCCTTTTTCCCTCTTTAAAAATTGATAGGGGATTTCCCTCTTAGAGAGTCTTCCTCCATTACTTAGATTCATAGTTGCATTCCATTTCAATTGCAACAATGGATAAAAATTTGGTGACAGGTCCAATGCAATTTGGTTTGAGAGATCAACCAATTTTCATTCTTTATATGTTTTCATTCTTATTATATTTTAAGAAACTACAAAAAAGGTTGAGGAATAGATCCAAAGATTATGTGACTAAGGAATAGCTAGATGAATCTTTCATAAATGAAATGAAGTATCTTGTAGGGAAAATGAGTTAGGGAAATTGAATCCTTATACCTCAACCCAATATTTAAATATGAAGAGGGGGAGACAAACTGTCCAGAACAAAGGGCCATACACCTTTAGGGAAAACATTTTTCCACCACCATGAAACTCCTAGAGACCCACTTACAATATTTATATGAGGATATCACAACACAATTTTGGTGGTGAAGTTGCCTAGTTAAGTTCATGTTCAAGGTGTAACACATGTACAATGAAGATGATAATTTGAATGTGACACCCTGGCATCTAGATGGGGTAGCTCATGCTTTGGGAGAAATATGGATTGGTAAAAACTTTAGAGGGGATTTTAGCAATTTTCTAGAAATGCATTAACTCAAATAGAAGATTGCAACTCGGATGAGCCAAATGAAATTAAGCTCATGCATTTTTCTAGAGAGACATGCATATTGAATAATTTTTTGAGAAGTTCCAAGTTATTGAGTCTAAGGCCAAGTTTCCCCCAAATCAAAGGTGGGATATTTTTATTTCCGATCTATGGTTAGAGTTCAAATCTAAGTAAAAATGTTTAAATCCAACATTCTTTTTCCAAAGAGAAAAAATATATACGTCAAGGAAAAAAACGAAAGATATATTTTGTATTTGATATAAGGCATAAAAAAATATACTCATGTAAATCATGCCTAGAAATATCTATAGTAAAAACACTACATATTATCACATATATACTCTAATAAATAGCAATATGTTAAATACTTTCAGGTGTTTTCCCTTATCATTCTTAAATACTTAAACAAAATTTAACGATGTCCTACTTCTAAGATTCTATGAAATGTTTAAAACAAAGAAAAAACCATTTTCCTTGTGGACATGAACTTGTCCATGTACATGGATAGGGCCGAGGCATCTCTTTTTATCTAACATGATTCTTATGAACTGAATTCTCATAATTTTTATAATGAATAGAAATTGGCTATTGCAACATGATCAACACCATTACAACCTACTATGGTACAAATGTATCTACTTGGATGTGTATGTGTAGGAAAGTGGTGAAATATGACAGACAAGAAGAGTTAAATGAGTTATTTTCACTATAAAGTAATGATAATGTTTATTAATATTTATTAAAAGAGTAGGAAGGGTGGTGCAATATCAAAAATGAGAAGAGTTAAATGATCTATTTTCACTATATAAAGTAAGTATAATGTTTATTAACATTGATTTATAAATACAATATACAAATTCACAGGCTCGATTTCATCCCTATCCATGTACGTGGACAGGGACAAATTCGGGCTTGTCCATGTACGCTAAATTCAATGACTTGAGATTCTGACTCCAAACACACACACACACAATATGTTTATGTTTGCTTGATAAAGTAGATACAACACACTTACTTCTTCAGTGGGGTGAAAATGCTTGCTACATGGGCTTGAATCGAAGACAAATCTATCTATTGCACCAAACCACACCAAATTATGTATTAGTATGTTCGCACAACTTATATATAGATATAGGCATTGATATGGAAAGGTTCATAGATAGTGTCTCTGGATATTGTCTCTTATTCCATAATTGAGGATAGATATTATGTATGGTATGTGCATATCTTCCTTCCTTTAATAAAGGAATAGGGAGGAAGGTAGAAACAACCAACAACAAGAGCCCATGTGTCATAACCATTAGATGGATCTACTCATCAACCGATGGAATACAATTTGTATGTATGTTGGTGGAATGGTTGGAGTGACTTTCCAGCCATACATTTATTGAGTGACTTTCCAGCCATACATTTGATATCACCCACCGATCAAAAATCCTAACCATTCCACTGATGACATGCATTCGATCCCTATGGGTGGAAACCATGAAGGATTTTGGGGCAAGGTGATTGATTCAATATTTTTTTAATATAAGGAAGGCCACCATTAGGTGGTAGGGTGATAGTGTTTTCCCATCATCGATTGATTCAACCCAGCCTATTGATTCCATAAATAAAATACCAACCCCCAACATCATCAGATCAATGGAGAAACAGGTCGAACACAATAATCAATATTGTTTACCTAGTCTGGTTCTCACATATTGGTATGGTAGCTTGGGTTTACGAACAATGTTCACCATCTTAGTAGTGAGTAGGTATTCATCCATCTAGTTTCTCAATATGAGGAACTATGTCTCGAGTAGTAACTGAGTTACAAATTTTTCCATCGATATGGTCAAGGTTGAGTAATATCAGTCAGCTCTGGGATCACTAGTCCAGTCCAAACATGGAAGTGGAAACATAATTTCTGATAGCTCGGGAGGGGATAGATTCACTTACTATGGGTTGATCATCGATGGGGTGAGGTTTTCAATTTGGGGTAGTATCCTCAGACCTGGTAGAGTCCTGGTTTCTAGAATCACCAAGCGTATAATGAACCTAGCTAGTAAATGGACGTATCAAACAAAAATAATTTCCTTCCCTATCTGGGGAATCAAGGTATTTTGTACCAAGAGGGGGTCTATTCGCACTTTTCTCTATCCCACATCTCTCTGATAAGAGGAAATCCCCTTTAGGTAAGTAATAAGTAGTCGAACCTAAATACATACCCTATTCTTTTTAGTTCCTATATATGTTCTAGAATGATGGATCTCCTAGCTGGGAAAAACTAGAAGGATGGGGTCTCATATGGGTCAGCTGCTACTCCTTGTTACGGCAAGGGGTTTCCCAGTACTGATGGTTGTTAAGAACTAAGGTGTCCCTTTTTGGTAGTATTATTCCCTTTTGGGTGATTAGTACTCAAACCAACTTCTAAGTTCTTCAACTTGTTAGCTCCATCTAGTTGTGAATAAATTTGGCTTCAAACATTGGTAGAAAATTTGATCGTTGGTACATTGCAGCCCACTATTATTCATTGTGATAATTATAGTTGCATTAAGCTCTCTACGAATCCAGTCTTCCATGATCAATTAAATCACATTGAGATTCGATATCATTTTTTAAAAGATAGAGTATGGAGGATAGAATTCATTTTGTATTACATTCTTATAGACTCACAAGTTGTTGATATTTTGATGAATCCCCAAGCAAAGAGAAACTTCAAGACACTAATAAACAAGCTTGGTTTTGTGGAAAACATTTTCTTCATAGAGAGGAAGTGTTAGTTTTCATTTCTCTAAGCTTGTTCCCGTGATGGTTTCCTTCATCTACTAAACATTAGGGTTTCCAAAGTTTTAGGAGCATCTATTTTTAGTTCGTGGATGGAATCTTTCATTTTCATATTTTTTGGGACTCTCGGTTTTTAGACTATCTATGTTTAGCATATCTATTTTTAGAATGCAGTTCATTGTTTGACTAGTGATTAGTCATTAGTGAGTTAATGGAATTTAATAATGAATTGGGAGAAAATACACTCCACTAGTGTGCCTCACCCCTACACAAGCGTGCCTTATCTAAAAAGGAAAAGTCAAATTTACCCCTATTCACTTGATGCATGTCAATGAAACTTCAGTGAGACACTAATGTGGGGAAACCTTCCTAATAGAGATAGTCTGTTAGTTTAAGAGAGTTAAGAGTGTCTTTTGTTATATTCTTTATTTGTTGTTTGTCTTCTTCTACCACTTGGTTTCTTGAGATGAGCATGTGACTAGTTATCAGACGAGTAGACTTGAGAAAACGCATGCATTTAAATAAACTACCTTCTAAGACCATTTCTCTAATTTTTTGTATTATTGTAAACATTGTTTTGAGGTTAATGAGAAGTTATGTGATCGTTGTTACAGATTCCAAGTTAGCTGGGTTTTTTTTTCAGCATTAGTATTTTTCAGTTCTATAGTGTGCAACTTGGATGGATATTAAATTCATATATGATGTGTCTCTACTCCTTATCTATACTTCTATGGTTTTATTTTTATAAAATATGAAGTTATTATTGGTATCTAATAATATTTTAAGTTTCAGTTGTAGGTTAAATCATTGAGTTCAAGATTTTCTTTTCATGAATTGAAATTTTAACATTCATTGCTTGTTTTATAAAAATATGTCCTAAGATTGGAGAAAAATTGCTAAAATGTGCAAATAATTTGTAAGTATGAACATTGTGGGTGAGTAGGTGATGTAAATTTAAACAATCTACTTTGAGAGGGGGAAAAGTAGTCCACGATAGGTGGTGGATGGAGACCAATCATGCTATGAATGTAGAAAATAAGGTTCAAGACAATGCTCTAACCTATAGAATCAAAGTTATTTCTTAAAATAATTGTAAGATGTAAACAAACTTCATCTTGGACAATATCATTACTAAATGACAATTATCTTCCTCAAGATTAATTTTGACAAAGTTTATGACAAGATTGGGTGGAAATTAAATTTAAGCAAGGTCTGTTGGCACCATTATTTGAGACCTATTCAATTGGATTTCTCTCTTCTCCCCTATAAAATTCATACCTATCATTTTTCAACAATTTGTTTGACCCCACCCACCCCTTTTCGGTTCCCTCGTCATCATGGCCCATAGCCGTAGCCAAGACTTGGAAGCTCGCTTCAATACCCTACACTTTAATTTCACAGAGACCCAACAAGAAGTGAGACAAATCAGTGCCAATGTTTCCATCATCAATAAAAACATGCATTCCTCCATCGTCGCCTTAATCGAGGAACTCAAACAAGACCTCAAAAAAGACAATACTACCTAGCTTGAATCTGTCACTACGATGATCTGTACAAAGCTACATATCCCTGCATATCCTCCCTTACATGATACATGTTTTCATACTGAAGGTGAAACTTCTTCTCATTCCCATAATTTTCAACCCCATCACTTTCAGCGTGACCTACGCCTTCCACATGTGGATGTGACCAAATTTGATGGCTTGGATCCCACTGGATGGGTACATCCGATATGGTGTTCTCAATCTAGATCAAGAACGTTAGAAATGGTGGCAAAGGAGAAAAATTTCTCACCAAGGGTATGTTGCTTGGACACACTTTGTGGTAGATATTTATGAATGCATTGACACTAACACGAACCATTTAGGCCATTTGACAAATTTGAAACAATTTGGCACAATGGAAGACTTTATAGCTTCTTTTGAGCGACCACCTTTTCGTACAAAGGGCATGTCTGATGCTTTTTTCCGAGAATGTTTTATCATTGGCATCAAGGATGAGATTCATGCCCATGTCCTAATGGATCGGCCTCAGAGTTTTGTGGAGGATACTAAAAGATCTAAGGAAGCATAATAGGTTGTCTCTTCTCAAAAACAGAAACCCTCCTTTATTCCTCACACTAAAATAGTAAATCTCACTCCTCCTTCTACTCCACTAAAGATCCAAAAATTGACAAGGGCCAAAATGGATGAATCCCAACTCAAAGGCCTTTGTTATAATTTTCATGACAAATATTTTCTCGGACACAAGTGTAAGGAACAAAATATTTTTATGGCCATATCGAAGGATGTTTCGGAAGAGGATGTTGAAGCTCTTGTTGTGTCTGTGTCACCTAAACCCACTGACATAACCCCTCCCCCATACCCTCCCGAAGTAGAACCGGTCATTTCCCCAAATTCTCTCACTGACTTCTCTGCTCCCCAAAACCTCAAGCTAATTGGTTACATCAAGCATAGGAAGGTCATCATTCTTGTTGATAGTGGAAGCATCCATAATTTTATTCATTGCAACATTTCCCAAGAAACCAATTGCTATATCCATGCAGTCAATAATTTCCAAATCATAATTGCCAATGGTGGGTCCATAAAATGTGGAGGGCATTTCAAAAATGTGTGTCTCGAAATTGGTGACTACCACTTAAAATATCGTATGTTTTATATCGACATGGGTGTTTGTGACATTGTTTTGGGTGCATAATGGCTAAGGACTTTGGGTCCCATTCTCATGGATTTTAAGGAATTAACCATTCAATTCGACCAGGAGGGCCAACAATATAAGTTCCAAGGCATCACCACCAGTTCCCCAGAGATCATTAGTTCCCATCGCATGGAAAATCTTCTAAAGAAAGGTCATTCGAGCGTTATTTCTCAACTCCATGCCATACAAGCAATTGAGACATCATTTGTCCCGCATGACCTCCAATCCATCCTCCCTAAACATCAAGTGGTTGTTTCCACTCCCCAGGGACTCCCTCCTTCCTGTTGTGTTCATGATCATTCCATTCCCCTTGTTTGAGGAATCCTTCCTCCAATATTCGTCCCTATCGTCACCTCTTTTCCCAAAAAAATGAAATTGAGAAAATGATTCAAGAACTGCTCAACATAGGTGTTATCCACCCCAGTATGAGCCCCTACTCTTCTCCTTTGGTCATGGTTCTTAATAAATAAGGTTCTTGGGCATGTGTCCTGACTTCCACGCCCTCAACAAACTCACCATTAAAGACAAATTTTCCCTTCCTGTCATTGATGACCTCTTGGATGAATTGAGTGGTGCCTAGTTCTTTACTAAACTTGATCTTTGTTTTGGCTACCACCAGATCTGTATGAAAGAGGCAGACATTCCTAATACTTCCTTTATAACTCATGAGGACCACTATGATTTTTTGGTCATGACCTTTTGCTTGTGTAATGCTCCCTCCACTTTCCAAATCCTCATGAATAATTTCTTCTATCCTTTTCTCCGTTATTTTTTCTTAGTTTTATTTGATGATATCCTCATCTATAGAAAAACCTGGACATGCCAATATTCTCATGTGGATCGAGTTGTCCATCTACTCTCTCAACACCAAATTTTCCTAAAACAATCTAAATGTGATTTTGGCACCTTAGAAGTCGAGTACTTAGGTCATCTTGTTGGAAAGGTCGTCATTGGGGTGGATCCTAAAAATATTGAAGCTATGCAAGACTAGCCTCACCGAGAGACTCTCAAAATCTTTGGTGGATTTATGGGCTTAACATATTATTATCGCAAGTTTGTTAATAATTATGGAAATATTGCGGCACCTCTCACTATGCTCCTTAAAAATAATTATTTCACTTGGACTCCAGTAGCGGCTCAAGATTTTCAAACCTTGAAGATGCCCATGTGCACCACTCTATTCCTAGCCCTTCCTGATTTCACAAAGACCTTTGTTCTGAAATGTGATGCTTTAGGGAAAGGAATTGGCATTGTCCTTATGCAAGAGGATCAACCTTTAGCCTTTACCAGCAAACAACTGTCTGAGTGAAATTTGAGCAAATCAATATATGAAAATGAAATGTTGGCTATTATGCATGTTGTTGATCTTTGGTGCCCTTATCTATAGGGGAAACACTTCCAAATTAAGACAGATCATCAATGTCTCAAGTATTTTCTGGAACAACACATTTCCTCCCCAGAGAAACAAAAATGGGTGACTAAGCTCTTTGGATATGATTTTGATATCATTTATAAGAAAGGAAAAAACAATGCGGTTGCGGATGCACTTTCCCAAAAATATGAAGATGAAGGGTCCCTTTTTTCTCTCTCCTTCATTGTACCAGATTGGCTCCAAGTTGTTCTCCAGGAATGGCTACACGATCCCAAAAGTTTGCATTTGATACAACAATTGCAGTCCAATTCTCCAATTTCCCTAGGGTACTCTTCTCTCCATGATAAGCTTCGATACAAAGACCATTTGTATTTAAGTAAACACTCACAACCTAAATCCATGGTACTTTCTGAGCTTCATGCTACACCCACAGTTGGGCACTCCAAGTACAAGGCACCCAATTACATCTCAACGAGTGTTTGGAAACATATTTGAGGTGTTTTGCCTAGGAAAGACAAAATCAGTGGGCTCAATGGTTACCACTAGTTGAATGGTGGTACAACATTTCATACCATACAACTACCTGCATGACTCATTTTGAAGTTGTATATGGACAAAAACCACATTCAATTCTCTCATATTTTCTAGGTGTCTCAAAGGTCTAGGTGGTTGACCAAACTCTTACAGTTCGAGAGGCTATTATTCATACCCTCAAAGAGAATTTGGTCATGGCCCAAAATCGCATGAAGAAACAAGCATATCAAGGTTTCTCTAAACGTCAATTTGTAGAAGGGGATCAATTGTTTCTCCCACTACAACCTTATAAGAAATTTTTTGTCAAGGCTAACCATTGTCAGAAAATGGAGCCCAAATGTTATGGTCCTTATACTGTTCTCAAGAATGTTGAACATGTGGCTTATTGGTTAGCTTTGCCCAGTCATTCTAAGATCCATCATATTTTTCTTGTTTCATGCTTAAAGTAAAAGAAGGTGATTGGAACTAAGTGCCAAAATCAAACCAATATTCCCGAGTTGGATGAAGAAGGCTCCATTTGGCTATAGCCACAAACAGTTTTGGACCAGCATGAGTGTCGTCTGTGTCAGTGAACCATCAAGGAAATGTTAGTCCAGTGGAAAGATACAAATCCAACATATGCCACCTGGGAACCAACTACCATTCTGCAGCAATTTCCACATCTCAAGCCTTGAGGACAAGGTTGTTTTTAAGGGGGAGGACATGTTAGGGACCTAACCCCTCATGTAGGTAGAATAATATATTCCAATGTAATAAAGGTCAATATTAATAAGTTCTAGCAATACAGAAGAATACGTGCAATGCAAGAAGACCTCATAGAAGCTTTCACTTCTAGAAGGATCTTCCTTTAGATGGTTCTTTTGATAGACATATTTAGTATAGATAGGAGTCGAGGGTATGAGAACTTTTGTCTTGGATATTATTAAAATAGAGTTCTACTTTGTTGGAGGTTTCCCCCTCGAAGAGGAAAGCGAACATTGCTCTCAGTAATTAAAGTTATCTTTCTCGTGTTATTCTGGTACCATTTTGGTATTATTGTGGTGTTGTTCTGGTATATTGTTGTTCATCTTCCATTTCTAGCTATTTATTTATGTTATGCATACATGTTTGTATCTGGAATATTACACTCATGCGACTCGTACCAATCCAGGCTTTTTTATACTAGAGAATTGAGTGGTCCATTAAACCAATCCCTATGTGCATGCGCAACTTCGATCTTGTCAAATGAATGTCACTCATACCGAGTAGACTAAAGGTGGGAGTGGCAGCATGGCTATTAACTACTCAATTTGCATGGTTTCTATCTATCACTCCATATGCGGTTCATACTTATATATTTTTATTAATAGTTGTTTTTTTAATAAATTAAAAATTACAATTAATTGATATATGATGAATTAACATTATAAAAAATTCAAACAATTCTAAGTAAAAAAGAAAAGATACAATCCTAAATATAATGTCACTAATAAAATATTAGAAAAAATATAGTATTTCATATACATAATTATTAGACTATACGATCCAATTGAAAAATAATTATTTCATATCCATAAGGATTAGAGTATAGATTGCTTAATGTTTTTACATATAATTTTTCAAGTTGTAGTTCTTACATCTTATAACCAGTGAGCAACACCAACAGGTGCAACTGCAGTTGCAATACCTCAAACTTGCAAAGTTGAACCAAACAATAAGAAGCAGCAACTGACGAACTGACGAACCAATGAACAAGCGACAACTAGTGAATCGATAAACAATATAGGTATCTTCAATGATGACCAAATTGCATTCCAAGCATAGAAGAAATCTGAAACATATGACTACCATGCGAGTGGAAATACTTAAACATTCTTACTTGCAAACTACAAACAGTAAAAAACAAAGAATGAATATGAATGAAATTATGGTATCGAAACTTAATCGGCAATGATGAACGACAAAAGTGCAGGTTGAATTGTGGGTGCGGGACTGAAACCCCACAAAGTAGAAAAACAACTCCAATTGCGGGTGCAGGACCCCAACTTTTCAAAGTTGAAGCAAACAGAAGCATGAAGCAAGCACTAACAAGTCGAATTGTAGATGCAAGACCTCAACCTTGCAAAGTTGAACCAAACAACAAGAAGTAAGAATAGACAAACGAACGAACCAATGAATAGGAAGCAGCCAGTGAACTAATAAACAATATATGTATCTTCAATAATGACTAAATTGCATTCCAAGCATAGAAGAAGTATGAAATATATGATGACTATGTGACTCGTGGTGGACAACAATATTGTCCAAATTCACTCCAATATTTTATGGAAAAAATCGAGGAAAAATGTATTGTCAGAAGCCTATTTAAGTAAACATTTAAGGTTGTCAGGGTTGTTTAAGGACCTTGGGCTATGAGGCCTATTCAAGTACATCAAAAAGAGAGTCAATGCTCAAAACTTTATATAAGACTTTGAATTTATTCTCCAATGAGATGATGGCATATAAGGTTTTTTTATTATATAAAAAATAATGTTTTTACTTCTATAGTTCTAACAATAGAGATGATGCCAAAATTTATAGTCAAATGACATATTAATATGAAGTCAACTAGTTATGCATAGTTATAGTTCCTCTAGTCCTTGGAGACTAATAAGAAGACATAAAATCAAAACATAAAATATGTCAACTATTTAGTGATCTTCATTACATTATTATCATTTATCTAATACATTGTTGAATGAAAGCTTAAATTTAAATTTCAAGATATTATTTCATGTAATTAGGAAAAAAATAAATTAGAGTGACTAAAACGGGAACATAGATATACCGAGCAGCACTTACAATTATCTATTTGAAAACAAAATGAAACAAATGTTAATAGTCACACAACGTCGAGATCTCTACTTAAAAACAGCAAAGGTCGTTGAGGTGAAATAGATTTTTTTCCAGCCGTCGAGAGATCGGGGATCTTTGTTTGAACTGTCTAGGGGATTTTAATGGGATAGAAGAAGACTCCAACGATAAACTGCACGCACCGAGATTAGTGGTATGGCCGGAATTTCTTCTACTGTGGTTGTCGGGAGCATTCGGGTGGAAGCTGATAATTGAATCGGGCGGTATCTTTGCAGTAATCGTATATGAGAAAATTACTACGAACCCACTGTAATTGTCCTTGTTGGGCATAGGTGAAGCTCTGATTCCACCAGTTATTGGCCGGCCGAACACTGGGAAACGCCGCCGTTGTCTCTCCATTCACAGGCGTCTGTTTTGAAATTCTTGTAGGAAGCCACAAATGGTAAGTGCGACCAGTCTATTTTCACCCGCCCCCCTTGAGTTGCCCATTGGTCTCCGTTCCATAAACTCGAGTACGCTCTCATAGCCTGCTGATTCGGATATGGCACGCCTATGTCTTCATTGTTTCCAAATACTCTGATGGGCAAACCATCAACAAAAATCCTGAAAAATACTTCACAAATATATAGATATATTAGTCATTACACTAGCACCTTGACAAAGTTCTTAAAATTAGTTTTACAGTAATTTCTTAATATGATTAAATAATGTGAAAAAGTAAATAGGTTAACTGATGCATTCATAAATACGATGTATTTATAAATGCAAAAAAGTTATAAACAATGAATCTTATTCATTAATTTAACACTACACTAAGAATAAAAATACTATTCATATATGCTAGCATCTTTTATTACTAACCATCAAATTAGATTTTTAGATTAAAAAAACATTTTGCACCTTACCTTACCAATAGGTGTAAGCTTCATTCTCATTGTCATTAATATATAAACTAAAAGACAAAATGGAGAAAGCCTCCAAACCAATCTAATCGAGGAAGAGATAGAGATAGCATACGCAATTTGCTGTGGATTCCAGAGAATTGAATAATTGTGGAAGTCTGCTGTTGGATCGAACCATAAATAGAACTGCTGGTCTCTATCAGCTGAACCATTGATATAAATGTTTGTGTGCACAACATAGGGCTCGCCAGAAACGTTCCCTGGGAACTCCATATCAATTTCGTCGTGACCGTCACCTGTAGAAGATAACTGCACCATGTGCGTGTAGTTCTATATTTCAGTACTCGTTAATGGAGTAAAATGAAGGCAGATCTGGCACATACCCTAGGAATTCTGTTTGTTGCTATATCATGAAATGAAAAACATATCGATTGATTTAGACACAAACAGAATCCTCACATAGTATGTCGTAACCGTTCGGGCGGAATTATTGGGCACCAGCTTCATAAACATATCGATACTTCCAAACAAAAACTCCTGCTTCGATTGAAATCCCGAACCTAATTAAATCAAATATACCAAACCTAATTAGTTATACTTCTGGATAGAAATATAAAGCTATTATTCTATACTTCACAATATATAGCAAAAATATAAGCTATAGAGTTACACATCAATAAGCATCGCTGTGAATATTCTTAAACGCAATACCAGAAGAATTGGTAAGAGAAAGCTGCAATTCCTCGCCATCATTGAATATCCTGACATTGTTATTGAAAGAATTAAGCAAGCATGAAGAATATACACG